>CM065466.1:8048106-8648106 GCA_032872475.1 Leptopilina myrica (nomen nudum)
ACATAAAGAAAAATAAATATAATCGAGAAAAATTTCTTTAACCGATTTTTAATGATACACAACGCTTCATCACTGACACCAACTGTGGCAGAACTAACGCCACTGACGCCTTTCTATTTCGAGAATCAAGTCGTGATGGTAATATCACTTTACAGTTTGCAAGAAGGAAGGCTAAGGCCATGCTCTTGTTTGTGCAGGTACAGTTTTGTCCCTCCTCGCACAGCAGCACAAGAATTGCAATTTATGTATAATAGAAAAGCTGCGGGCAAGTGCAAGGATTTATTGAAGGGCAGCAACTTGGTTTGCCTATGTTAAGGAGTTTTGAGGAAAAGAACAACATTTTTTTCATTTTCAAAATTTTTATTTATCTTTTGCTTTTCATACAGAAATTTGATCTATTCTGTTACTTATTAATAAACATAACTATAGGGTTACCACGAGAATTTTATTTTATTTTTCCTCTCATTTTTCCCTGCTTTCGAGACAAAATTTTGACTCTTTTCCTGACCCTAAAGAATATTCTGATTTACTAAAAAAAAAAAAAAAAAAAAATACTAAAAAAAAATTCTTTAATACATTATTTTATTTTCAACTTTCTTCAAATTTACAATTATTCGAAAACATCAATAATTTCATTTGTAAATAAATATTTAGCAATTATTATTCTTCTGTAGGAATTACAACTTTTCAAAATATTCCAATTTTTTTTTTGAAATTTGTAAAAATAAACTCATAACAATATTTATTATAAAACAAAAAGATTCTTCTTGATTTATAGTTAACTAAAAATAACCAAGTAATAAAATCTTTATTTTATATATTTTAAGAATTAAGAATATTGTTACTTATAACTGAATTCGGTCAAATTCCCGAATCCAAAAACTCGAAAATCTTTTTCCAGAAGATCCCCAAAATAAAAAAATTTTTATATAATATATTCAAATTATTTCTTTTCATTTCAATTTAATTATATTTTCTAAATTTTTAACTAAAATTCTTCTTCGAATCCATTATTTTAAATAATTTTTTATACAGGTCATTAAAAAATTAGAAATTTATTTTACGAAATTTCAATTATTTAGAAGTCCTTCAAATTAAATGTATATTAGAAAAAAAAACTGGAAATAATTTTTTCAAAAAATTCAATTAACCTTCTTAACCCTTTAACGCCCAGTGGTTACTTACGTTGTACTACAAACGCATTAAAATCATCATAAATTTAAAACAAATACACATTATTCCAAAAATCAAATTCCCAGCTCTAGTCAAACTCTTCCAACAGCTAATAAAAATAAAATTAAAATTAAAAAAGTAATTTGAAGAAATAAAATAATAATAAAATTAAAATTTTTCGAAGAAATCGAATCTGTGGAAATAATTCGGGCTTTAAAGGGTTAAAAAAAATTCTACAGAGTTGTTACTTAAAAATAGAAAAAATTCAAATTATCCAACATTTTAATTCGAAACATTTTAAAAATTCAATTATTTCTAAAAATTCACACTGTAATGCTTTTAATATTTAATTATTTTTATAATCTAAAATATTATCTGAATTCCCTTAATTTTTAAATCAATTTTTATTGGTAAAATCTACGAGAATTCAACTTATTTCAAAACAAAAATTTATTAAATAATTTAATTTTTCTTTAAATTTAACTCCTAGAAAGAATTTTAATACAATTTTTATCACTTTTTTTGAGGAATTCGATTAAAATTATATCAAAAATAATTAAAATTCTGCACTAAGTTTTAATATTTATGAAAATAATTAAATTCTACTTAATTTTTAAATCAATTTTCATCAGAAAAATCTACGAGAATTCAATTGTTTCAAAACAACAATAAACTATTTGCTAAATAAATTATATTTTTCTTGAAATTTAATTCTTTTGACGCATTTTAATACAAATTTTATTACATTTTCTTGAGGAATTCGATTAAAATTATATTAAAAATAATTGAATTTCTCCGATAAATTTTAATATTTATAAAAATAATTAAATTCCTAAAAAAAATTATTAATATGAAGATTATTGAATCCCTGAAAAATTGTAGTATTTATCCGAAAATAAATTAACAATGGCGAAAAAATTTACAAAAAAATTCGTAAATAATTGAATTCATGTTAAATTTTTATTATTTATAACAATAATTAAATGTTTGCGTAGAATTTTATTAAAATCTATTTAAATAATTAAATTCTTTTGGAGAATTTTTTTAAAATAGTAGATATTGAAGATCATTGAGTTGGGGAAAATTTGTAAATATAATTAAAATTTTGCAAAGAATTTGATTATATTTTTTAAAAATATTTAAATTCCACAGAAGAATTTTATTATCTATAAAGATAATAATTGAAATTTCAAAGAAAATTTTTATAAAATGTTAAGTTTAAAGTCGCAAAAATTCAATTAATTTTTGCGACTTTAAAATTCAATTATTTCAGTGTTTTTAACTAAAATTCTTCTGTAAATCAATTATTTTTAATAATTAATTGAATATATATTAAAACATTGAACTAATTTCAGACGAATTTGAAATATTAATAATTTTCAAAAACTTACGTTCTTTAAATTTCTAATTTAAATTAATTGAAAATTGAAATTTTCTAAAAATTTAATTTCTTACATAAATTACTAATAAAATTGAAAAAAAATTGTAAGCGCAACTTTTTTAAAATTCAATTAATTTTAAAAGTAAAATTATTCATTAAATAATTTAGAATAATACACAAAAATTTAGAATTTTCTTGTGAATTTTAAAAATATATTTTTTTCACTGCTTTTAATAAAATTCGCTGACTTTCCTGACCTGTGGGCAACCCTTCTAACAAAGGAATTCATAAATTTTATTTACCTACCTGTAAACAATAATGGTGAAACAGGTAACATAACAAAGAAAACAAAAAATTGGTATTTCTAAGGAAAAGCAACATGTTTCAAAATTTTCAGCTCAATTTCCTGAATATTAATTCAATGTTGCCCCCTGTAACTTTTTTTTTGTATTTTCATACTAGTCGAGATAGTAAAATTTCTATAATTTTACGAAAGTTACACACGACACACGACACATTTTATGGTAGTAAATTATAAGCAATCAAATATTAGCATAAACATTTTAAAAAATACCTATTTTTTAACTATAGTTAATTATTTTATAATAAGTAACAAATAAATTTCATTCACCTGTAATAAAATTACTTGCACGCATATCTTTGCCCCACCACTTCTGAAAACAATATTCTAAATTTTCCCTCAAAAACCGTTGGAATATGAATACTATCGTTTTGCATTATGAAAACACTATCTACATATAATTTATGAGAAATGAATTTTTTATACCGTTGGATTCGTAAAAAAAAGACTAATTTTTCTGAACTAATTACAATTATTGATCTTAATTAATTTTCACGTTAATTCATGTTAATTATGTGACAATTTCACTAAAAATACTGTTTACATTTTCGACAATCCTGAAGCTAAATACACAATCTACAAGTCCTTAAGGGTAATTCACATCTTTGACCATTTGCCGAATTTGTCCACTTCATATTCGCGACCCATCTCTGTCTAGTGTCTAGGGGAAAGTTTTTCTTGTTTTTTTTTTCATTGTAATTTTAATATCGTTCTTCGGATGTTTCACTATTTATTATTTCATCAAAAACAACAACAATCAAGACTCAAGAGAGGATCAAGAGAATCAAGACTCAAGAGTAGTCAAGTCAAAACTTGTGGAATATTCCATACAATTTTCTCTTGTATTTTACATTCCCTACATTTATAAACTTATTATAACTGCAAAAAAAGTCATTTTTCATCTCCAATTGTAAGGTAAAATATATTATTTTGTATAAACAGTGAATAGTAATTAATCGCTGTGAATTTCTTTAATAAATAAACGATGTTTATTCGATGGATATCAAGATTACGTTTGTTTTTATTTTTGCCAATAGACAACTGAAGGGTGCGCTGAAAATACGTATATTATAAGCAGGATTTGAGGTTAAAAATGCATTTTATATTTTATTTGGATGTAATAATTTCTTTGTTTCAACGCACTTTTCAAGTGGAGAAAGCATTGTTTACAATTAATTTTGTCCCGTTTATAGGATAAAACTGTTTTTGAAATTGTCACTTACTTCAAGCCTGTTAATAGTTGAATTAAAAAAATTAATATTTATTCTCTTCAAAATAATCATAAATTCAGAAATCCACCTATTCACTTTGTTTCATTATACTTATTAAAAAATTTTTAAAACCCCATGAAGAGGTAGTGTTACAATTTTCAAAAACGATCAATTATTTTATCAATAACTTTATTTTTGTATTTAAATAATTGAATTCTCGTAGAACTTTTTCTGACCCCAAGAATTGATTTAAAAAAGAATTTCTGTTAAAATTTTAGAAAATGCATTATTACAAGCGTTATATAGTAAAAATTTTCAAACTTTTTATTTTACATTCAACATTATTTCGAAATATCAATTCATCTGAACAAATGAATAATAATGAGTATCTAAATATTTATTTTACAAAAAAATTAACATTCCTGAAGTTGGCGTCGACGCTCAGCGCCGAAAACTATTTTTTCTTCTTTTTAGTGATACAATTTTTTACAATTTTCACTTCTTTCATTCATTGAAAAAGAAAAACATTTATTGAAAGTATTTTTTTAATCAGAAACCGAGGAAAAAATTGAGTTATTTTTTCGGTTTTCTGAACAAAATATTTTTCGATGCTCAGCGTCGACGCCAACTTCAGAGACCTAAAAATTAATTAAATTTTAAAAAATTTATTTTCGAAATTTTGAGAAAAATTAGGCTTTTGAAAAATTGTAATTAAAATTTTTTAAAGATAGTTATGAATTTCCGAAAATAATGTTTCAAAAGTCAGAAATCATTCGAGATTTTTCAAATTTCATTAAAATAAATCTTTAAAATTAATGAATTTTAAAAAAATTTATTTTTTACTAATAAAAATAATTTTTAACATAATTGCACGTGTTTCTAAAGAATTGTAACTAAAAATTTAGAAAATAATTGAATTTTCCAAAAACTATTCTATTTAAATAATTCAATTCTTGTAGTTGAATTCTGATATAGAAATTGTTCAAAAAATAATTTTAGTTAAAATTTTAGAAAATATTAAATTTTAAAAGACTTTAAAAAATTTCTTTGAAAAAATTATTAATATTATTAACTATTATTGTTATAATAATAATAATAATTATTATTATTATTATTATTATTATTTTTAATATTTATAATTATTTATAATTATTTGTTATTTTTTATAAATATTTAGTAAAGTTTTGAATAATTTTTTTTCAAAAATTAAAAGTAGAGAATTTCATTATGGAAGAATTGCAGTTGTAATCTTTTGAGACAATTAAAATTCAAAAGATTTTTCATTGAAACTATTTGAAATTTTATTTCTTGTAGAAAAATTAAATAACAATAAGTTTTTAATTCTATTTTTTAACTAATATTGTTAAAGTTTTAAGTAACTTGATTTAGAAATTAAGAAAAAAGAAATTAACTACATTTTTTGGAGATAATTGTATTTCTGAAAAAAATTTTTTAAAACATTGAATCATTTGAAAATTTTGTAAAATTTTATTCAAATATAAGTATTTGAAGAAATTTTATTTTCTTTTCACTATTTAATACTATTTATTTGCTATTTTAAAAATTATTTTGTAATACAATCGTATTTTTGAAGAATTCTATTTGAAGATTTGGAAAATAATTGTTTTTCAAAAATACTTGCACCCTTGTAGTTTTGCTATAGTTTTATAATAAACTGTATACGCTTTAGTACAATAATTTTTTAGTTAATTTGAAAAACTTTTTTACAAAATTAAAAAATAAAATTATAGTTAAAACATTCATTATTACTTTAGTATACATCAAACTTAAGTCTTGAATTTATTTTCTACTGAATTGAAGATTTGAAATTCTTATTTTCTTTTTTTCTTATTTTTTAGAGTTAAAAATGGATAATTCGCTTGTAAAAACAACCAAAAGTTCCAATTTAGAAATGCCTTTACAGCAGCCATTGAGTATACCAAGTGTGACCCTTCATTTGGAAGCCACTCGATATTTCTGTAACAGGTATTAATTTTCTGTTTTATTTATTTATTTATTTACTTCAACGAAACTGGAAAAATATCAAATTTCTAGAAATGATACAAAAATTCTTGTTCTTTGAAAATTTTGCATAACCAAAATATTAATGTTAAATTAAATTAAAAACTACTGAACTGTTAAGTAATTTCATTTAGAATTGTTGTTAGTTTTTTTTTAAATTGAGTTTTCAAAGAATAAAAATTTTTGAAAATTATAATAAATGAATTTTAAGAAAAGCTAAAATTGTAGATATTTATCTTTTTTATGGTATTAAGAACAGCATTAAATTATTCAAATTGAATTTTAAAAGAATTTAAATTTTTAAAATTAATAAGTGAATTTTAAGAAAGGCTAAAATTGTAGATATTACAATTTTTTTAGGATATTAGGAGCAGCATAAAAAATGCTATCTGAATTTTAAAAAAATTAAATTTTGAAAGTTAAAATAAAAATTTTTGACATACAATTAAATTTAAAGAGACTATCAATAAATGTTTTAAAAAAACTAAAATTACTTTTTTAAACATTGAATTTTGAGGAAAAAAGTTAACTTTTCGTTACAACCTTTATTTATTTAAAATGATTATTTATTATTTTTAAATAAATAATTATTTACATTACTAATAGGGTCCTTTCTTTCATATTTTAAATAAATAAATAATTTACAACCATTGTAATATTTTAAATTAAAAAAAAATTTTTTTCTTATTCTTTTCATTGTAGAATTCTCAGTGTTTCCTTTACAGAAGAGAACGGATGGAATGTAAAAGAAATTGAGGTAATTATTTTTCAAGAAATCTCCGATTTTTGTAAAAAAAAATTGGAGGATTTTTTTCTATTTCTTGGTTTTTGCTAATTTTTTTCACTTCTTATTTATTCTTTCATTAAATACAGAGTCCACTTGACGTTTTAAATAATTCCAAGAAGGAGAAGAATGATAAGACACCTTCTAGAATACAAAGAAGTGGAATAAGAAAGGTTATTAATTTTAAAAATCTTTATACGAAACTTGGAAAAATGCTTCTAAAATGTCCGTCAATTTGTTTCGATCTAACATTGAAATAAATGATAATAATTATAAATATTTTGAAACTTAAACTTTTAATTTTTAAACGACGTTTAAACATTTTACTCTCAATTTATAGTAATTTGATAATATAAATAATTATTATTGTCGTAGCGTTTTGAAATGAAAAAGTGAATAATTTCGAATTTTATATTTATACGCACAGAAAAACATTAAACTCATTTTTGTTGCAACTCATAATGAGTCTATGTTAAATAACATAGAACGTGGCGCCATCTACGAGGTTCATTTTTGTTGCAGCTCATAATGAGTCACTTTTCTGACTCATTTTGAGTTCAGTTTTTTTCTGTGCGATAATTTTTATTGACTGATCGTTTTTTTTCATTTTCCTCTAAATTATGAGAATTCTTAGAAAAATAAATTTATATTTTGTTTTTTATAGTCCTCAAATAATTCAAAATCGGAAATTGAAGATGTGAATAGCAAGAGCGTTAAGAAAGAGAAGTTCAAGGATATGAGAGTAATTTTCTTTATGTTTCTAAACTCGTAAAATTGATTTAAACTGATTTTTTTAAAAAAAGAAATGTGTTTAATAATAATTAATTTTATTTGCCTCTAAGCAAAATTTTCTATTTTTTAAACAGGATTTAAAGAAACTAATGAAACTTAAGTTTTTATTATTCGGAACAACTTGGTCTGACCTTGCTCCTAAATCTTTCACAGCAATGCCTAATGGAAAACAGAAACGTAAGCAATTGTTTACATTGTTGTAATTAAATTCAAAGGATTTTAAAAATAATGGAAAAAAATGTTTATAAATCATATTTGTCAATTAGAAAATTTATTTGAAAAATAAATGGAATATTTTTCAATCTTTAGAAAATAAAGGAAAATATTTTATTGAAAAAAATGTTCTGTAAATATATATTTTAACTATTTTTATTTTTCCATTGGAATTAAGATTTTCAAAAATTTCAAATTAAAATTTTGTTGAAATTATAATCGCAACTTTAAAAATATTGTTATAAAGCATAACGATTAATTAACGATCGATTTCGTCATGTTTTATAGTAATTAAAGTGAATCTAGTCTTCAAATCATTATTTTATATTATAAATTTTATATTGTTACTGTAACTTCTTAAAAATTATTTTCATTTTCTTTTATTATCTAAAATTTAAACTTAAATCAATTTTTATTAGAAAATTCTACGAGAATTCAATTATTTAAATACAAAATTAACTTATTATTTATTGAATGTTTCTTAAATTTTAATTCTTATAAAGATAAAAATCTGAAGAATATTTACATTTTTCAAGGAATTTGATAAAAATTGTATTAAAAATAATTGAAATTATGCTATGAGTTTTATTATTTCTGAAAATAATTGAATTATTGCAAAGAAATTTATTTAAAAAATTGTAAATAATCAAATTTTTGTGTACAAATTATATTAAAATTTATATTATTAAAATTTTTGCAAATTATTCATTTTTGGAGAATAATTTTATTATTTTAAAAAAATTTTTGAAATTTTGACGTGAAAATAAAAAGATTATTGAACATAATTGAAATTTTGAAAATAATTGAATTTTTTAAGAAGAATTTCATTATTTTTAAGGATCCTAATGAAAATTTTGACAGGAATAAAAAACAATTTTTTTGAACACATAATTAAAATTTTGCCAAAAATTTATTTGGTAAAATTTTTAAAAGAATTGAATTTCTGCAATCATTTGTAACGTCTTTGAAATTCGATTTTTTTAGTGCTTTTACTTAAAAATCTTTTATAAATCCATTATTTTTACTAATTAATTAAATATTTATTGACAAATTAAACTGATTGTAAAAGATTTTGAGTTATTAAAATTTTTCAAAAATTATGTTCTTTAAAATTTCTTATTAAATTCATTTAAAATTGAAATTTTATAAAATTTCAAAATGAAACCATTTGAAATTCGTTTATTTTTAAAAATTGTAAACGCAATATTTTTAAAAAAATTCTTTTTTATAAATTGAAAATAATGTTTTCTTTCTATTTTTAGGCTATCAATGTATTGAATGTCCTTTTAATAGTCAGATTGCAGTGAGAGTTGCTGAGCATTTTTACACTGATCATAATCCAGGAACAAATTTCCAATGCCCCTATTGTTGTAAGGAATTTAAGTTGAGGCACACGCTGAGAATTCATCTCATCACAGCCTGTAAAAGAATTCCTCTCGCTGATAGAGAAAATATTCTAAACACCACAAGGTTTGTTTCTTAGCATTTTAATTTTTCCGTTTAATAATTTGTCAAACATTCTTTCCTTATTAAAATTAACAAATAAATTAAATAATAAAACAATGATAAAAAATAAAAATAATATAATAATAATAATAATAAAATAATAATAATAATGTAACAATTAAATTAACATTTTAATATTAATACATTATATTAACATAAAAATTTTTCATTAATTTACAGGAAAAATTTTCTAGATATCGATACCTAAGGATATTTCTAAAGATGCCTCCAAAGATTTCTTCCTATTCTTTTTAAGTTTCGATTTAATTTTTTTATTATTTTATATATTTATAAACATCAGAAAGAATATTTATTTTCTTTGTCAGTTAAATATTGAAGAAGATCTCGATTTTTTGTTGTATAATTCTTTTTTTAAATATTCTTCAACATTTTTCATTGTGATTGTCTGGTTAGGTTAAAAGTTTCTTATCGAAAGACATGTAATTTAAGTGTCAGAAATGGATAATAAGATTTTTATTTATCATTATTGATGAGGTGAAGTAAATTTACTAGTCTTTTATTTTAAGAGAGAAGAATAGTGTTTAAACGCAAAGCGGTAAATCATGATATTTAATGATTTTAGTTTCTGTAAATATCGATTTTAGTTTGATAAAAGTGACTGCAGAAATATGTTATATTTGTATACGAAGGAAAGAAGTCTTGCTCAAAAAGTTGTATGTATAAATACAGTAAGCATAATGCTATAAAAAAGTATCTTTAAAAGTTTATCGAAAATGTTATTTATGCAATAAAACTTATTTAATATGAAAATGAAAATTATTTTTTACGTTACTTTTATTACTATACATGGTGAGTTGCATTCTTTTAATTTTTATCTTTCTTTTAGTGTTTTTTTAATGTACATATAAAATAGGATTAATTTGATATTTTGTAAATTGAACCGAATCTTAACAAACGATTATTATCGCAAAAATGTTTTTCATAAAAAAAAGAAGAAGATAGTTAATTATTATTAATACATTATAATAATCTTCGTATTCTTTTATTTCTGTATTTTTTCTGTCTGTCCTCAATTTAAAGTTAGTTTTTGTGTATGCTTTTGTTTTGCATTCTTAAAAAAAATATTGTTAAAAAATTATGTTGAAAAAATAGAATTTTGCATTTTATGCATAATTTTTGTTTTTCAATAACCATATTGTTCACAAATTCATTCTTTTCTTCGAGGGAAAAAAAATTTCATATATTCCGTCACTTAATATTTTTACAAAAAATTCTCAATTTTCATAAGGAAATAATTTTACATCATTTCTATTTCTTAATAAATTACAATAATTGTTCTAATAACAAAGATTTTTACAAAAAAAGGAAAAAAATGTTTATAAATTCTATTTGACAATTACAAATTTTAATTGAAAACGAAGTTGAAAATTTTGAAGAAAAAATTGTACTCAAAAAAATATTCTGTTACATATTTATTTACGAATCTCTTTAACAGCATTTGGACCATTATTAAGTCACAGTTTGTTCAAAGCATTTATTATAAAACTGTGACGTCATAATTGTTCAAATTCCTCGAAGTGTAAAATTATTCGAAAACATCCATAAATTATTTTTTTAAATAAATATGTAATTATTAATATTTTTCCATAGGGATTAAGATTTTCCAAAAATTTAAAATAAATTTTGAAACTTCTTGAAAATTCAATTATTTTTTAATAAAAAATTCATAATGCTTTTAATAATCAATTATTATCTAAAATTTAAACTGAAATTTGTTTTTAAATTAATTTTTAATAAAAAATTCTACTTGAATTCAGTTATTTAAATAGTAAAATAAATAATTTATGTATAAAAATGGAATGTTTCTTAAAATTAAATTTCATAAAGAATTTTATTAACAAATTTTTAAATAACTCAATTCTTTTAACTAATTTTAATATAATTTTTTAACATTGTTCGAGAAATTTCATCTAAATTAAATTAAAAGTTATTAAATTCTCATATAGGGAATATTTCATCATCAAAATTTTTAAATAATTATTGAATTCTTTTGACGAATTTGAATTAAAATTTTAAGAATAATTACGCTTTTTCGGTTGAAATTGTATCCAAAGTAATTGAATACCTCTAATCAATTGTATTATATTTATAAAAATAATTAAATTAAAAAAATTTTTTTAATATTTTAATTTAAAAATTTTATAAATTTTAATTTACATATTTATATAATTAAATTCTTAAAAAATTGTATTATTTAAATAAATAATTTGAATTATTGTGAATAAATTTAAAAATAATTTATTAATTGTTACCTGTGAAATTTTTATTATTTTTAAAAATTTCTGAACCTTGTCGAAAATTATTATTAAAATTTTATTAAAAATATATAAATTTCTGCTATGTTGATTTTTTTTATTTATGAAGATAATCAAATTCTTGGCAAGAATGTAACTTAAATCTTTTGAAAAGAATTAAATTCTTCTGAAAGAATTTTTTCTTCACATTATATAAATAAATCGAATTTTTGTTAACAATTTTATTAATAAATTTTTTAAAATAATGTAATTATGTTGAAAAATTTTATTAAAAAGGTATTGAAAATATAAGTGAAATACTAATTTCGAAGAGTATTTTGTTATTTCTGCTGAAAATAATTAAAATTTTGCTAAGATTATAATAAAATGTATGGAAAATAAATTATTTCGAAAAATTCGATTAAAATTTTATTCTTAATAATCGAATTCGGATATAAAGAA
Organism: Leptopilina myrica (nomen nudum); assembly: GCA_032872475.1. Lineage (NCBI taxonomy): Eukaryota > Metazoa > Arthropoda > Insecta > Hymenoptera > Figitidae > Leptopilina > Leptopilina myrica (nomen nudum). The sequence goes on from CM065466.1 coordinate 8,060,267, forward strand.
TTTAATTAAAATTTTTGAAAATAAATTTTTTTAAAGAAATTTTATTAAAATTGTATTATATGGTAATTTAATTGTTTCGGAGGATTTCAATATAAAATAATGATTGAAATTTTGACAAGAATTTTATTAAAATTGTTGAAAGTAATTGAATTTTTGAGAATAATTTTATTATTTTAAAGATAATTGAAATTTTGACGTGAACTTTATTAAAATTTTGAACATAATTGAATTTCGGCGAAGAATTTTATTACTTTTGAAAATTATTCAAAATTATTATTATATTATACTTTCAACAATTTTAATAAAATTCTTGTCAAAATTTCAATCAGTAAATATTTTAATATTTACTTAATTGCAAGCAAATTTGAATTATTGTAAATTTTTAAAAATCTAACTTTTTTAAATTTTCTAATTAAATTAATTCAAAATTGAAATTTTATAAAATTCCAAATTAAAACCTTTTGAAGTTTATCGATTTAAGAAAATTGTAAACGCAACTCTTTTACGTTTTTTGTGAGAATTCGAAAGAGTTTGAAGCTCAATTTTAAATTTCACTTCATTGCAGTTTTCAATAGGTATTTATGCAATTCAATTTTACAAATTTATTTTACAATTCAATATGACAAATTTATTTTACAGAAAAATTTAATTAAATTAACATTGTTACAGATCGGTCACACAACACTGAAACCTTCCTAAAAATTTATTAAAGATTAACTTGCAAACTTTGAAGTATTTACTTGCAAACTTTGAAGTATTTACTTGCAAAGTTAAGTAAAAATTTTGTAAAGATTTAAATGTCCCAGTTCAATAAATGTTTAGCGTAAAACTTTTCTGAAAATTAGAAAACAAAATTCGCCTAAATCTTTATAGCGAAAATCTTTTTTTAATTTTTCAGGAAAGTTTTACGCTACATTTTCGCTTATAAGAGAGAAATCGAAAATTTAATTTCAGTGTTCAGGAAATTTTTAAGAAAATTGGACAATAAACATTACTTTATTGAAGTGGGACATTTAAATCTTTACACAATTTTCACGAAACTTTGCAAGTAAATTTTTCAAAGTTTACAAGTGAATCTTTAATAAAATTTTAGGAAAGTTTCGGTGCTGTATGAGCAGTTGGAAAATATAAAATGAGTAAACTTTTAAAACTAACAATACATTGAATTTCAGTATCGAGGACAATTCAAATTGAAAATTCACCCATAAAAATGCTCCCAGATGACTCTCGCATTGTAGGAGGGACGAAAGCATCAATTACAGAGTTTCCCCATCAAGTATCCATTCAATTAAATGGATTTCATATTTGTGGCGGTAGTATAATTGCCAAAAAATGGGTCCTCACTGCAGCTCACTGTTTATTTGGGTTCCAATTGAAAGCACTTAAAATCCGAAGTGGTTCAACATTCACAACACATGGTGGAACAATTAATTTCATTTCCAAAGTAATATGTCATGAATTTTACAATAGAACAACAATTGCAAATGATATTGCTCTAATTCGTGTAAAATCGAGTTTCAAATGGAAGAAAGAACGAAGAAAAGTTGCACTCATTGATGCTGGGATGAGAATAAAATCTGGTGTTATGGCGAATGTTATTGGATGGGGAGTGAAGAAAGAGGGAGGTGAAGTTTCTTTGGATCTGCAGAAAGTTCAAGTACCAATAGTATCATTTCGAGTGTGTAAAATTTATATGCGATACATAGAAAGAGGAAATATTTGTGCTGGTTACAAGTCAGGACGTTACGATGCATGTCACGGTGATTCGGGCGGTCCTCTTTTGGTAAATAATTCACTTGTTGGAATTGTGTCTTCGGGAGAAGGTTGTGCTCGACCCGGTAAACCAGGTGTTTATACGGATGTTGCATTTTATCGCGATTGGATTCAAAGTAAAATTACTTGTTAATTTTACTTTAATTTACTTTAATTCACTTTAATTACTTACTTATACAATTGTTCATTTTCTTGCGCATCAAAAGATTTCTGATTATAGTTTAAGACAGAGTTGCCAAAGGTCAGGAAAAAATTAAAGATTTTTTAGTAAAAGTACTAAAAATAATTAAATTTTTAGATTTCATAAGAAAATTCTGAATTTTGGTGTCTTTTTTTATTGTCCCCACAAAAATCGTCATAAACTATGCGAAATTGCCTCAAAATTCTAATATAAAACCTTTAATTTTTTCTATTTTTAACAACAATTTTATTTTGAATAATTTAATTCATTAAAAAACTATCATAAAATTATTACTTATACATAAAAATTATTATTTAATAAATAATTTGGAATTTGAAAAGTTTTACATTTATACAGTTTTAATAAAATGATTAACTTCATAAAAGTTTAATTTAAAATTCTGTAAAATTTCAGTTTTCAATTAATTTAATTAGAAATTATGAAGAACCTGAGTTTAAAAATAGAGTTGCGTTTTTTAATATGTATATTTAATTAATTATTAAAAATAATTAATTTATAGAAGAATTATATTTTAAAATACTTTTAAAAAATTGTACTTTGGTCAAGTTATAAATGATTGCAAAAATTCAATTATTATTTCAAAAGCAATAAAATCATTCGAAGAAATTCAATTATGCTGAAAAATTTAAACAAATTTTTGTAAAAATGTCAATGTCAATCCGTGGCAAAAATTCAATTATTTTCAAAAATTTCTCTTAATTCAATAATTTTTAATATACATTTTTATAAAACTTTCTAAAAGAATTCAATTATTTAAAAAAAAAATTTTTTGACAAAATTCTACGCAAACATTTAATTAATGCCATAAGTAATAAAAATTTAATTCAAATTCGATTTTCGGACCTTGGAATTTTGAAAACCCTGAAATGAACGTGAATTTTGTCAAACCTTGAAAAAACCGTGAATAAGACGTGAATTTTTTTTTAAAAACCTTGAATTTTAGTATTATATATTATTACAATTGAAAATAAAAATTCTTGACCATTTTCAAAATTATATTTGTTAAAAAAATTTTAATTTTTCATAATCTTCAAAATCGATTGTTCAGAATCGTAAAGAAAGCTTGTAAAAGATTTGTTAACAAAAAATAATAAAAAATATGTGGAAGTGCATAGTTGAATTTGAAATTATTACTGTAGAGTAAAATTTGAATCAATGAAAAATAACCATTTTTTGGGGTTTCAAATTTATTTTACATTTTTTTAGTATCTGAAATCATATGACACTATAGAAAATTAATTAAAGTAATTTTTACAGATTTACATTTTTCTTATTTTTGAAAAAACTTGATTTATTAAAAAAAATGAGAAATTTGGAAAAACCATAATGAAGTACATGTTCAAAATCATTAAATAAGTGTATAAAAAATTGTCAGTGAAAATTAATAAAAATGACGAGAGTAATTCAATTTCTTATTTTTCGTAATTTTTGATATTTATTTTAAAAATTATTAAATAATTAAATTTCTTTTAATTTTTCGAAGCATATTATAATTTTAAATACCAAAATTTATCAGAAAAAACAATGATTAAAAAAAGAATTTAATTTAAAGTTTAGATAATATTTTAATATTAAGAGCATTAAAGAAAAATTTTAATTAAATTCTTTGCTAACATTCCATTGGTTTTAAAAAATAATAAAAATTTTATAGGAATATAATTAACAAAATTATTTTAAATTCAATTATTTTTATAAATAATAAAACCCATCATAGAATATTAATTATCATTATTACAATTTTAATTGAATTCCTCTAAAAAAGTAATTATTCTTAAAAGTTTTACATGTTAAAATTCGTCAAAAGAATTTAATTTTTAAAAATTTGGTATTAAAATTCTTTAGGAGAATTCAATTTTGAGAAATATTCAGATATTCAATAAATTATGAATATTTTTATAAGCAATTGAATCTCGTTTACTTCCAATAAAAATAATTTTAAAAATGAATTTTAGTTAAAATTTTAGAGAAATGAATATTAAGAGCATTATATAGTATGGATTTTTAGAAATAATTGAATTTTTTAAAATGGTAACAAATTAAAACCTTCAAAAATTTGATATTTTCATACGTTTAATTAACAATATAATTTATGTCTCCAAAAACAATAATTTTTAAAAATTTTAATAAAATTCTTGAGAAAATTATAATTATTATTTTCAAAAATTTTTCTCAACGAATGATTTTTAATACCTATTATTTTAATAAACTTTTTCTAAAATAATTCGATTATTTAAAAAAAAATTTTAATTTCATTACTGTCATATATGACAGTAATGAAATTTAAATTTTTTTAAAACAATCGAACTTATAAAGTGTAATAAAAATTTAACATTAATTCAATTAAGTTACACATTTTTTTGCAATAATTGTATTTTCAAAAATAAATTTTTTAACTTAGATTCAATTTTTTTATAGATAGGTATAAAATAATAAAATTATTTTTAGGAATTCAATTATTTTTACAAATAATAAAACTTATTATCGTAAAATTTCAATTATTCTTAAAAATTCTTTTAAAATTTGTCATAATTTAATTATTTAAAAATTTGGTAATTAAATTCTTTATAAGAATGAAATTTTAAGAAACATTGAATTATTCAATAAATTATTTATTTTTTAAATTAAATATTAACTAAATTCTCGTAGAATTTTTTTATAAAAATTGATTGATTTATATTTATTTAGAAATTAATTTCAGTTGAAATTTTAGATGATAATTGAATTCCTATTATTGTTATAGTTTTCTATGTCAGAGAATACAATGTATTTTAGTTTTTATTTAAATCAGATGAAAAAAGGTCTCCCCTTTTTTAAAAATGTGTTTTCGTGAGAAACGCTCTCTTAAAAACTATTTCTCGTAATATACTTGAGTGGAATATGAGACACGGTCATAAAAAGGCTATAACTTTTTTTCTTTTGTATATACTTTTTTAAAAATGTTATGGGACAGTAATTTTATGATTTAAAAAGGCACGCATTATTTAAAGCAAAAAAAGAAAAATCAATTTTTTTAAAATCCTCGTAAGAAAATAAAAATTGCGGCTACAAATTAAAATAAGAATTTTTAAGTTTTGAAAAGTTTGTTTCTCCACAGTACACATTAAAATAAATATTTTATTTTTATAATGATATCCATAAAAGATCATTTGTAATATCCTTATTTATTATTATTGTTGTAAAACCCATTTTGTTTCAATTCTCATGCTTCAGTTTATGATCTATGTCTGAATGCTTTTCTTAAATCTGTTAGCAAAACTACCACACCTCTGGGGGATTAAGGTTTTTCTTAATTGCGTACGAATGGGTTTTCCTCAAGATATTTTCTTTATGGATTATAATCTGTTATTTTGGAATGATGTCATCTGTTATATTATATTGAAATATACAATAAGTTCCAATATTATTTTTGTATAAATAGAGTTAAAATGACAAATAAATAAAATATAATTTTATGCCAAATACAATATTCCATGAAAATAAAAATAATTTTTTTGTATTTTATCTACATTAAGGGGAAGGTACACCTATATTTTCAGCTATTTGAAGAAAATATTTTAAATATTCAATAAAATTATTTTCATAGTAATTTTTTGAGAGGAATTTAACGGTCATAAAAAAAACTCATTTATTTTTTTTCTAACGAATTTCAGAACATAAATTTTTTCAAAAAAATGTTTTAGTGATAAAAACAAAATTCGATAAAACATTTTTTTTGAAAAAGTTTATGTTCTGAAATTCAAAAATAAATGAGTTTTAGTATAATAAAATTTAATAATAATCATATTTTTTAAAATTCTTAACCTGAAAATCATTATTTTTATGAAAAAATGCTAAAACTTTTGTAAATATTAATTTTTTCATTTGGCAATTTTTTTATGGATACAAAAAAAAAATTTCTACAAAATTACGTATGGATTTCAAAATCTATGAATTTTTAGACAAAATAAAAATTAAAAAAGGGTCAAAATATTTTCTGACCAATTTTTTTATGACCATTCAATTCCTCTCAAAAAATTATTATAAAAATAATTTTATTGAATATTCAAAATATTTTCTTCATATATTTGAAAATATAAGTGTACCCTCCCCTTAATTATTTTAATAATAATGCATATGTTCCGGTAATCTGTTCGCAGTTTAAAGTTAGTTGTTGTTTGTTTTTTTGTTTTCCAACTTTTTAAATAATTGTTTTTTTAATAAAATGTCATAAAAATCATTCAAAATCTTGAGAAATATATATTAAAAATTATAATTAAATACTATCTATATTGTTGAAGTTAATTAAAAATGTTTTTAATATAATTGAATTCCTGTGAAAATTTTATTATTTTTAGAAATAATTTAATTCTTACGAATAATTGTACTATTTTAAAAAATAATTAAATTGTTTCTAAGAATTTATTAGAAGTTTGAAAAATAAATAAATTTTTTCAAAAAATTTTATTAAAAATTAGGAAAAAATTTACAGAATCTTTCAGTGAGACTTTATTTAAAAATTGACAATATATGATTTTTAGAAACAAATTGCGTCATTTTTTAATTTTTACAGAAAATAATTTAATATTTTACAAGAATTTTCTGAAAAAGTTAGAAAATAATTGAATTGTTGAAATAAATTTTACAGAAAATTTTAGAAATAATTGAATTTTTGAAATTTACTTTTTTGAAATTACCTTTAGAATTATTCTTAAGGGAACTGAATGTTTGCAAAGACTTTATTAAATATTTGAATTGTTTTAATGGATTTATGCAAATTTCAGTTTGAAAATTTTTTCTTATGCTTGAAAAACAAATTATTATTTTTCGCAAACATTGAAAATTTTTTTAGTATTTTGAAACTTAAAAATCTTTTCGTATTGTTTCTCAGTCTTAAAACTTAGAAATTTCTACCTAAAATGTATAATAAATTATAAATCAACTTTTATTTCTAAGAACAATTTAAATTGTTTGAAATTTTTGACAAATTGTGTATTAATTTAAGAATATACTTTACTAAATGTAGAATATTTTTTACTAAATTTCAATAAAATTTACTCTGGAAATAATGATTTTTAATAGAAAAATTTCCTACTATCAATGTTATTTTTTCATAAAAAATAATTCCAATTTTTTTCAAACATTACAAAATTAGTTATTATATACTTTTATTTTTTTAGTAAATTTTACTATTTTTTAAATAAATTTTTAAAAAAATTTTATTAAAAAAATTGTATTTGAAGACTTTCTTTTTAATTTCGCACAATGTTATTTTTGAAATAACAAGATAAGAAACATCAATAAATATTTTTTTATTAAAAAAAAGAATATAAATAATTATTTATAGTTTTTTTAATAGTTATTAACTGATAAAAAGTTTTACAAAAAAATGATTTGTTTTAAAAAAGTTGAAGTTTAAAGAAAAAATAAAAAAAATCTTGAAAATAAATGTTATACGCTGTAATACAATAATTTTTACTTAATTAAAAAATTCCCCTTTTATACAATTTTTATAAACAATTACAAATATTAATATTATCAAATAAGAAATTTTTACTTACTATTTGAGTTGATAAACGATTCACTAATTCTTAGAAATTAAGTGGGGATGTATCAAGAGTGGAGGGTCTACCACCTCCATCGAGCTATTCGAAATTTTGGTGGGGTCCTAGGCATAGGGCATTAGGGCGTAGGCGTATCAAAGGAATTCAGAGTGCATTTGCCTTTACAAGGAACAAGACTAATTATGTTAATATCTCAAAATAAATAAATTTTTTTTTCTTAAAAACTAAGTTTTTTTATAATTATCATAATATTAATTAAATTTTCCTTCGAATTTTAATTTACTGTGTTATCCTTACAAAAATTTTTTAATTTATTTTTGTGCTTTTTTCAAAACTAAAAAAAGAACTGTGACTTGAAAGTGATGATGTGTAAAATAAACGTCTTCGTTTGTATCCTACGTGGAAGATCATCTTTGGATGGAGTTTTTCGATAAGTCAAAAAAAAAATAATTATCTCTTTTTATGAATGTCGAATTGTTGTCCATTTTATTTATTTTGGATCATATTTAATTATTTAGAGAAATTTTAATTTTACTAAATATTTAATATGATTCAAAAATGTGTACTAAAAGTTCAAATGAATAATAGGAAATCTTTTTTCTTATTGGACAAATTTATCAAGTACTAAAGTAAACAGTTGAATTTTTGAAAACTCTTTGGTACTATGGAACTGCGTTGAATAAAATTTTGATAAAAAAAATAATTTTTAATTTCCAAAAAAAGAGTAAAATATTAAATGTTTTAAAAAAATGATCAACATCATTGAAATAGAAGAAGCAGAGTATATTTTATTTCTTCTTCTATTTCAATGTTGTATTTACTTTTTTAAAAAATTCAATATTTGTCCCTTTTTGAAAAATAAAAATTATTTTTAAATTTTTCCATGGACTAATTTTTTCTATCTTATCTTAAAATGAACCTTAGATGCACACTTTCAGCTTTTAAAAAAATCAGACCTCGGATAATATGACTTTTTCGACTATTTTCAAACAATTCTACTTTTTAGACTTTTTTCCAAATTTTGCGACAAAATACAATATTTTTAATATAAAATGCAACTTATTCCGCATCTTATATCATGAAAAGCATAACTATAGATACATCATTGAAAATTTATTTTTGAATAATTTTTCTAATTAAATTTTTAAAATGTACAATTTAAAAGATTTTGAATAATTGAAGTTTTGTAAAATTTAATTAAAACTTAAACATCTTTTCAAGTATTTTAATTAAGATTTTTGAAAATTAACTTTTAATGAATTTTAATTAAGATTTCGGAAATTATATTGAATTCTTGAAAATTTCGATGTATAATCTTCAAGAGATTTTTTTTTTGAAAAAAGTAGTTCTCTGAATTATTACTGTACGTTTTAATTTTTTAAAAATTTAATTATTTTCAATATTTTCGATATTCAATATTTTCAATATTACCATATTGGAAATTTGTAATTAAAATTCTTCAAAAAACTAGATCAGTTTTTTATATTTTTAAAAAATTCAATTATTTTCTAAAGATTTCAGTAAATCAAAATTTTTTGATCATTTTTTAATTTTATGTAAACTTTTTAAAAACATTTTTAGAAATATTTTTAAAAAGTTAATTTAACGAAAATAAAAATATTGTTGATTTTCAATAAAGGTCAAATTCTAAATTTTCACAATATTTCTCTTCTGCATCTGAAAGAGCACGAAAAATACTTGTGAATATAAATGAAAAAAATTTTTTAGGCAGTTGAGATTAATGTAATAACAACGTAAAGTTCTTTGCTAATATTAATAGTTTAAAATTTTTACAATTCATCTTTTTGCTATGTGGTGTCAATATTATATATTATATACAAAAGAATTTTATAATCATTTGAACAATTAGGATTTTAGAAAAATATTATAATTCTTAAAATTATTATATAATGAACTACTTTTTATTAATACCAAATCTTTTAATGGAGTTAAAAAATGAGAAAACCATTTTAACCATTTTATTATTTATTATAAAAATTTTAAATTGGTTAACAAATTTAGAACTGAAAACCGAAATTATGTAAAAAGTCTTTAAAAAATTCAGCATTTGTCATTTCAGAATAGAAAGATCCGGGTATTCAGAAAGTAGAAAAAAAATTTAGTTTTTCTTTTAAATTTACAATACTCAAAAATTTCACCGTCTGCAATACATGTGCTCAGCATTTGGTTTGTAGCATACCTTTTGCACTAAAGTTTTACTTTCCAAAATATTACCATAAAAAAAAGTAAAACCAGTCTGTTCATTTTTTCTCTTCGTATTTTTATCAGCTTTCAGATATTTTTCTACCTTTTGTAAATGATTTATCGCTTGAATAGTTCTCTTTTAGTTTTTCTCCTAGATTTTATTTATGAATGACAAATACGGACCTAAAAATTTCATATTTTTAATATTAGTACTAGATAAACATTTATTTTTTCATTTTACAACAATTTATAAAAAAGTACCTACATTAAAGTATTTAAATTTGAATATTAATGAAAAAAATTTTCTAAAGTAAATATTAATAATATATAATATTTGGAATTTTTGTAATACAAAATTTCAATGATTATGTGTAATGTGTATACAAACAATTTCTAAATTTTTTAAATTTTCCCAGAATTTTTCACGAAACAATTATCAACTCATTTAGTAAGACTCCGTGTCATCTATTAAAAAATATGTGTTTAAAATATCTTTGAATTTTTCCACGCCATAAATGATAAAACGCTAAACTCTTGCTTTCTTTTAGCAATATTTTTCGAAGTACATAATGGCATATTTGTACTTTTAGATGCAGATGATTCGTCTACATCAATGGTTGTTTTTCCGTCTACAAAAAAGTAGAAATTAATAAACATTTTTAAATTTTTTATTATTTTATCTTAGGTATGTAGTATTTATTAGAAACCCAAGTAATACGTATAATATTATACGTAGATATTCAGGATATCCAATTAATGATAACAATTGGTTCGCAGAAATTAGGATATTCCTAGAATATCCCTAGGGTGTCTATGGACGTCCCTGGGACATTATAAAAATAACTTAATTTCCCTGAACCAAGTTTACCCTAGAATATCCATAGGATATCCTAAATGATGATTTTTTAAGATTTAATTACCTTCGAACAATGGAAATTAAAATTTTAAGAAATTTACTATTTTAGAATTTTTCAGGAATTATTTATAATTAAAATTCTTTAAAAAACTTTATTAGTTTTTAATATTTTTAAAAATTTCAATTATTTTTTAAAGATTCCAGTAAATCAAAATTTTTTTATCATTTTTTAATTTTATGTAAACTTTTTTAAAACATTTTTAGAAATATTTTAAAATAAGTTAATTTAACGAATTTCTTTATAAAAATTTTTTAAAATATTCTACTTTAATGAATATGTTTATAAAGAAAAATTGAAGGTTTAGATTATTATAAAAAATTGGATTTTTTGTATTTAAATAATTGGATTTTCGCAGAAATTTTTAAACTATTATTAAAAATTCATATGAATAATAATTGATTTAGATCCATGAAGTTTAGTTAAATATTGTAGAAATTAATTAATTAATTAATTTTATTTCTTGTGAAGAAAAAAATAATTACACGACTTTTTTCTATTTTTAATCGACTAAAGCGACTTTTTTTCTCGTTAAAGTCGATCCGAGGCCTGCAAAATGAATGAAATTACATTTTTTTGTTTTGAGATATTTATTATTATATTAAATAATTAAAAATGAATCAACAAATTACAACAAACTGTCACTTTATTTTTTTATAAAATTTTTTTTTGTTAATTTATGTTAATTAATAAATAATAATTAATATCTTAAAAACAAAGAAAATATAATTTTTTTATTTATTATTATTAAAAGTAAATATATATTATTTATTCAGAGCCTAAATAATAAATATATAAATAAAAAGATAAAAAGTTGCTTTTCAAAAATTTAAAGACCTAAAAATATTGTTGATTTTCAAAAAAGGTCAAATTCTAAATTTTTACAGTATTTTTCTTCTGCATCTGAAAGAGCACGAAAAATACTTGTAAATATAAATGAAAAAAATTTTTTACGCAGTTGTATAATATCTATAAATGATTTTTAGAAATCATATTAAACTTGAACAAAATCTTTAATCCGTATTTCCCTGTACATTTACAAGTGAAATTTCATAATAATTTGAGATTAATGTAATAACTAAGTAAAGTTTTTTGGTGAAATTAATAGCTTAAAATTTATACAATTCATCTTTCTGCTATGTGGTGTCAATATTATATATTATATACAAAAGAATCTTATAATCATTTGAACAATTAGGATTTTAGAAATGTATATTAAAATTCTATAAATTATTATATAATGAATTACTTTTTATTAATACCAAATCTTTTAATAGAGTTGAAAAAATGAGAAAACCATTTTAACCATTTTATTATTTATTATACAAATTTTATATTAGTTTACAAATTTAGAACTGAAAACCGAAATTATGTAAAAAGTCTTTAAAAAATTCACCATTTGTCATTTCAGAAAAGAAAGATTCGGGTATTCAGAAAGTAGAAAAAAATTAGTTTGTCTTTTAAATTTACAATACTCAAAAATTTCACCGTCTGCAATACATGTGTTCAGCATTTGGTTTGTAGCATGCCTTCTGCACTAAAGTTTTACTTTTCAAAATATTTCCATCCAAAAAAAAGATAAAACCAGTCTGTTCATTTTTTCTCTTCGTATTTTTATCAGCTTTCAGATATTTTTCTACCTTTTGTAAATGATTTATCGCTTGAATAGATTTCTTTTAGTTTTTCTCCTAGATTTTATTTATAAATGATAAATACAGACCTAAAAATTTCATATTTTTAATATTAGTACCATTATTTAATTTTTACTAATTTATTACAGAACTCTTGTTTTTTTAATAATAAATTTTTAATATACGAGTTTGTTTGAAATTTGTTAGTATAAAATTAAAAATTTTAATGCAAAAACAAAATAAAAGAGATAATATAATTCTTTTTAAATGAGATTTTAATGAGTCCCAATCTCTTACTGATACAATTAATTTGAACCGAAAAGCTGTTTTTAATTTAACAACAAAAAACGTAAGAAAAAATTTATTCATTAAAATTTTTGCTTCATGTTATATCAATGCTGGAAAAGAAAGAATAAATAAAAAAGTATGAAAATATCTGCTTTTGAAGGTCCTTGAAATTAGCGCGTCGATGGTGAGCGTCAAAAAATAAAAATAATCAAATAATTGTTTTGGAAGTAGTTAAAGTTTCAAAAATAATTATGTAATAAAAATTACTTTTAACAAGATATGAGCATTTTTTCTGAGTAAAAAATAAATACTATCTATATAAAAGTTTTACAAATTTTCTAAGCTTCAAAAAAATATTTAAAATATTGCAACTTTTTTCAATCTTTATATACTGTAAAAAATAACTATAAACCATAATTGTTTAAAAAATTATTTTCGAATAATTTTTCTAATCAAATTTGCAAAATGTAACATTAAAAATTTTTAGAATAATTTAAATTTTTGAAAAATTAAAGCAATGGAAAATAATTGATTTTTTTCAAATATTTGATTACAATTTTTGAAAATTAACTTTTGAAAAACTTTAATTACAAATTTTGATAATAACAATAATTATTCTTATTATAATAGAATAATATTTTCAATTTCACATTTCCGAAAATTTAAACACGTATATAAAAAATAATAACATTAACATTTTTTTAGAATTATTCTTAAAATTTCTGAAGAAACAATCGTTTTTGAAATTTTAATTAATGTTATTCAAAAAATAATTAGTTTATTTAAATTTAAAAAAAAAATTTCAAAAGTTATTTCTGAATAATTATACTACAATAAACCCTTAGTCTACGTGGAGTTGAAGAGGGTAGAAATAGCGTTCTTAAATTATGTCAGGCACTTTTTATGATTTCTAAACACCTCCTCCACTTTTTTCAACAAATTTTAATAACTTATATTTCAGAAAAATACATTGTGGCTCTATCCCCAAACACATGACATAACTTGTGAACGTTTTCGTATAAGGTTTCAGATTTTATCGGTTACAGTTACACTTAATTTTAACGTGTCACGGGTAAAAACGTGAAATAAATGTTTTTGTATAATTTTAAATAGACTTTATTTAATTTTACAAATGTTGGTAAGAGTTAATTTTGACAGTCGGAGAAATACTGAATTCTACTTATTTTAAGGCACATTATATAGGGTTAGGGTTTCAACATAATAATCTTATCAATGTAGGCTAAACTAATGTTAAGACACATCGAGGTCGAGTATCACAGATTTGGCTGACGAAACACACGTGTTTTAGAAGAATTATTGGGTCACCGTTACACCCCCCTTATTAGACATGTTTTACACCTGGAAAACTTATTTTGGCATTTTTCTAAATCTTATTGGTTTCTCGTCTAGTTTACTATCGGTACTGTTTTCATCCGAAGTAGTAGGAATATACGTTACTACTTGGGGTAAAATTTCGTTTTTTATGTCGTTAGTAGTGCAAAATACGTTTATACATACATTAGGTATACATTTTTTTAAAATTTCAAAAATTCCACATTTATATAAAAATATTAATAAAATAGTTATAGAACCATATCCTAAATAGCTTAAAACCTCATTAGCAGTTTCCTTCCAAGATTTATTTCTTCTTTCTTTTTGGATATTGTTAATGGAAATTTCTATATCATTAAGTGATTTGCCTAATAGAGTAAATTGTTTGGAATCAATTTGTTTTTGTAGAGGGATCAATTTTTGATGGATTAAATTAAGTTCCTTCTCAGAATAAGGAATTGTTATATTTTTATGATATTTTTTATATTGAACTATATAGAATTACTTTTCTTTAATTTTATTATTGAATCCTCATAATTTAATATGCAATTTTCTTTTGTGGTTATTAAAGTTGGTACAGTAATAGTAATTTCATTATTCTGAGAATTACAAAAAGTATCTAGAGTAATAGGTATTTGTGGTATAAATAAGTATCCCTGGTTGCCTTTTAATTGAATATAAACATATTTGTCGATTTTTATAACACTTAATTCGCATGTCTTAATATCAATTAAATTAGATTTTGATTTTATAATTTGGTTTTCACATGTCTCAACTTCTGATAGTAAATAGGTAGGATGATTTCTAGCGCATACAAACATTTTATTTGCTATTTTACATTTGTCTATTTCATTTTCACTAATCGGAACGTAGAATGTTCTAATATTATTTATCAAAATAAATTGTTCTCTAGGAACAGGTATAATAAATTGATCGCTATGTTTTTTTGGTATGGGAATAAGATGCTGAATTTGGTATTCATCGGATTCTAATAAAGGTGTTTTAATTGAATAGACTAAACTTTGACCTACAATTGCTATGCTTATTTCGGAAATGTCAATAATGTGTTGGTACATGTATTCCTCTAAAGGAATATTATATTTTATATTATATTTACTTTCGAATTCTTTTAATGATTCTAAAAGTAAAGATGGTGTTAATATTTGTGGGTGGATAATTCCATGTTTTCCATCATTAATGGAGTTTATTAAAATATTCACATCTTGACTTAATTCGTCTGCAAGCATTGTTATAATAGTGATTTGGTTGGAAAGGATTATATCTTTTGTATTATTATTTATTCTATTAGTGATCTGATTAAATTTTTCTATATTTTCTTTGCTATGTTTCAATAGTATATTCGGGTTGTATGAAGATTCTTATATACTTTTTATAACTACTGTTTGGTTTTTGATGGCGCTCGCGAGTTTATTATTATCTTCACAAAGTCTATCTATTTCTGAATTTATATAACTTAAATCATTTTCTTCAAGAGTTCCAAATAGTGTTTTAGAAATACTACCGACGATATTAAATAACCCTCGCTTACTCCTACTAATTTTTCCCATTAATTTGTCGAATAATTTAGTTTCAGCCCTTAATCTTTCCATCCTAGCACCTAAAGTTTTTATTTCAAAAAATTCCAAACATCTAGCGCAATTTTTTAACGTAGAGGTATAAATACTATCTATTTGGTCTAATCTTTGAATTACATTAGAAGTTTCTATTGCAATATAAATATGCCAAGTTTCATGATAGAGTCGAGCATCTCCTAGGTATTCTGCAAATACTGTGGTGTCTTTGATGGGAGTGAGAGTAATGGATCCAGTGATATACTTGAATTTCACAAGTAATAGTATTATTATTGTCAAAAAGTCCATTTTTCTGTAAAACAAATAAGAATGTTTTATTGATAATACGGTTTCAATCTATTAGAGTGCTCTAAATATTCTTTATTATTAAATAATATTTTGTAATTAGCATTCTCTAGTGCTTCTAAGATTGTGGCAGGTCCAAACCATTCTTGTTCTACTTTTCCTTTCCTTTCATTGTCGTTATGTATTAGAACCAAGTCCCCGGTTACATAGATTTCTTGTGGGATTACTATTTTTGAGTCTTGGATTCTTTTATTTTTTTCTTTAGATTTTTGAATATTCTGTCTTGCAAGTTCAATATATTTTTCATGTTTATTTTTCCATAAATTTACTAATTCTTCGTGGTTTAATGAAGGTGTTGTAGCTAAAGTAGATGGAAGATTTGCCTTTCTACCAAAGGTTAATTCAAAAGGTGAACCTTCCTATAAGGAAGGTTTAGAAAGAAATGAATAATCAAGTAATTTTAAGTTGGTACTCACTTTTTATTTAAAACTAAAAGCTGGGTTCTTTTTCCTCCAACGAGAAATAATATGAATTTGAAATTTTTGTATTATATCGTTTTGTACCATCGATATATCGAAGGCCGAGTAATCGATTTTAATAATCGATATATGTTGTCGATAAATCTGTCAACAACCTCTTCGTTGAAAAGGTTTAAAATACTATTGCTGGATGCCATGTTGTGGTGTCCATTCATACTCATTGCCAAGTCGTTGAGCACAGCAGATTTTTCCACTGGAAACATAATTTTGTCTTTGAGTTGTTCGATGTCCTCCTCAGTATAAATATCACTAGTTGCTAGTTCTTCTAGGTTGGTGTACTTCCAGATGTTAGATTTTGATGGTTGAAGTATTGTTGGGGGTAAAACTTCAACTATTAATGGTAATACTTTATATTAATGTTCATTAACCAAGTAGTAGGATGGTAAAAGAGTGTTGCATTGTATTTGTGTTCCTCTTGTTTTTAAAACGTGGGTTCTCGGTGCAAGGTAGAAAGTTTTGTTGTTTCCTGCCACTTGATGTTCCATATAGCAGTTGTCTCCTTGTTGGATTTTTAC
This sequence comes from Leptopilina myrica (nomen nudum), assembly GCA_032872475.1. NCBI lineage: Eukaryota > Metazoa > Arthropoda > Insecta > Hymenoptera > Figitidae > Leptopilina > Leptopilina myrica (nomen nudum). The sequence continues at coordinate 8,077,083 of CM065466.1, forward strand.
TTCCATAGGTGAACATTTGATTATGTGAATTGCCTCACCCGAAATTAATGCCATATACCCGGGCCCTTTCATTATACGAATTGGTCCGGAGCTTGCGTAGCAAATGACTGTTTCATTTGTTTTCGAATATGTTTTTCTACATAAATAAATTTGGAATTTACGTACGCGAATATGTCTAAATTTGTTATTGATATTTTGTTATTTTTAGCAAAAGTTTTGCCTGGCTTAGTTTCAAAAATGAATAATTTTGGATGTTCTGTTTTTGTAATTTTATAACCACATACTAATTTGTCTGATTTTGAATTTAACGCAAATGTAACTTTACCTTTATTTTGTGTGTAAACCGTTTGAGGGTTATACATATCAAGATCAATCATTTTGGTTGCTCTTCCTTCGTACAATATACTATATTGGTCAAATTTACAAGAATGAGGTTGGAATGAATTCCAATAAGTATAACCTCCTTCTTGATCTATACATTTTCCATCTAAAAGACAACATACTGTACCGGTCTTTAAAATCACGGAATTTGCTTCTAATTTTACACGAGCAAAATGTTCTATTAAAGTGATTTTAACAGTTGCTTGTACAACGACCTTTTTCCATGATCCATATGGATCTGAATATTCCGTACCTTCGCAACTTCCGTTATTTTTAAGATCTCCGGCTATTGTAACTGAATGAGTTACAGTACTATTGACTCTAAGCCCGTTAATTACATTATCATTTATTTTCATTGTACCCGAATGATGAGCATTTTCGCATGCTGCTATGCTAGTTTCTTTTATTTTCGTTTACACCGTTGTTTTCTATTGACACATGAGAAAACATTCCACAACGATATATTGTCCTTCTTATTTCTACTTTACATTGTTTTACCATAATTTCTGAATATTCGCTAATTTGTAACAGCTGTACATATGGATAAGTGATGTTGAGATTGTTGCCTGGTATATCACATTCTCCCACTTCTAGTAGGGATATTGTGGTGCCATTTAACTCTCTAGCCCCACAATTGTATCCAATGAATCCCCAAGTAAATGTTGGAAGAAGGAAAATAAAAGAAATCACTGGTAAAATCATTCTGGCTTTAGGTTTTATTAATATGTGAAATTCGTAAACGATTTGCATGCACAACCTTATGGTTTTTTCCAATTTGTATTTTAATATTATTTTTACTTGGAATTTCAATAACTTTATATGGTCCGCCATAATGATTTCCAAACTTTCCCGGTTTGGGACCACTTAAAAAAAACAAAATCCCCTAGTTTAAAATTTATGGGATTAATATTTTTATCAAAGTACTCTTTAGATTTTTCTTTAGAAGCTACTTGATTCTCATACACTAATTTTTGTATGCCGTTTAATCGGGCTACTAGTCAGTCATCTTTTAGTCTTTCCTAGAAATACTGTTGTCTACTTCTATTGTAGGTCTTAGTAACACTTTTATGACCTCCAAAAAGGCATTTATGAAATTCATCAAAAATTTCATTCCTTTTTTCGAGGTGGACGTATTTAACTGTGCCATAACAGACCAGGACAGTGATATTTGATCCTTTAAAGACTAAATTAATTAAGTTAAATATCTCTTCCCAATCTAAATTTTCAATTTTTTCACTTTTGGCAATAGAAAATTCGTTTTGGTTTAAGCTCTCTAAAATGATTTTTAAATCTCTAAATGAATGAAGAATTGAATCTCAAATCTGTGATAATGATTGAGAATTTTCATTATTTAAATACATAGAAAACATGAATCGATTGTTCTTTCTTATAACTCACAAATATTAATATTTAAATCACGTTTCATTTCGATATTAGAAAGAAGAAAGACATGTTTCTCTCCTATGCTTTTGATTTCATGATTTTCAATGTCTTTAGTATTTGAATCAATTTTAAATTCAGGAATAGTGTTTTCATTAATTTGTCTGTCAAGGGTGTTTCTGATTTTATACTCTATACAGTACTTCATGTTATCTACAAGAAAAATGGAATTTTCGAAATCGATTATTGCACCGCTTTCTTGGAAATATGTAGATCCTAGAATAGCTTCTCATGGGAGTGGAATTTCATTATCAATTATTTGAAATTCTGATTCTGATCTAAAAATGCATAAATCTATGCTACTGTTATGTCCTATGAATAAGACATAATTGCTTTTATTATTATTTATTAAATAAATAATTATTTAATAAATAAATGTTATGATTCGAACCAAGGCTCTCGCCCAATAGTTCGGGACACTTCGAGTTTTACTTTGTTAAATATAGAATGTTTGCCCCGTTAAAGTGCAAAATATAAGAAAGGTTTAGAAATAAATCAAGTAATTTCAAATTGGTACTCTCTTTTTATTCAAAAATTAGAAATTGCTTTTTTCCTCAGACGTGAAATAATATTATTTTTTGTATGATATCGATTTATACTGTCGATATATCGAAAATTGAGTAATCGATATTATTAATCGATATATCGATTTATCCTTTGATAGAATAGTTGTAGTTGTCGATTTTAATTAAATCTTTAATAAAACTTGGAATAATTGTTTTTTTCTTTAATACACACTTCCTTTCACTTGGAATTTTGGATTCCTTTTCATTTGTATTTGTTATTTTATATTATTTAAATAATATAAAAAAATTGTTTTGTTAAACAAAAATTTAAATAGTTAATCTAGTAAATGCAAATTCGATTTTGTCAATGATGTCTTGTATTTCAGGAATACTAGAATGACTAACCAAACGTTGTAAATTTAAATAAAATTGTTTTATTTAAATTTCTATTCTCCTCGGCTTGTGCTTTGCTGATGTTTCAAAAATTTCATTTCATTATAGTTATTTTCAGCCAATCGAAATAATTCCAAATTCAGAGAATATTTATCCATTTAAAAAAAATTTTCTTATAATATTGCATATTGCTGATATCCTATGAACGAGACATAATTACTTTTATTTTTATTTATTAAATAAATAATAATTTAATAAATAATTGTTGTGATTTGAACCTAGGCTCTCGCCCAATAGTTCGTAATAAAGCCCTTTTTACAGAGGTCATCTATTGAATTCATTATAATATAATTTTATAAAAAGGCTAAATAGAAGAATCGCCAATTTTGTGACGGGAAAATCATTAATTAAATAAATAATTAGAAAAACGATAATTTTATTTATTTAACAGCGAGTTTAAAAATACCGGAACCTTCTTAAACATTTCCCTAATTTCTTCCTTTTAAATTGATTTCAATTTTGAAACCAATTTGGGATATGGAATAAAGTCAAAAAGAAACCATGATTACAAATGAGAAAGAAGTTTTTTATTATTTGTTGAAAATGGACATTAATGAGTTATAATAAGTTAATAGAAAATCTCTTAGTATTTGTCTAAGATAGACTACCTTTGTGAAATATTGAAGTGGTAACATATGTTGGTCTTCTCCGAGGTGTGGTCTGGTAAATTGTCTGGAGTACAAGTGTTCACGTTCTGGTTGAGTTTTTATATGGTTGACCCTTTTTACTACAATGCCAATACATTGTGGATTTTCTCCCACTAGGTATTAACTGCTTGTCACTTAGAGAATAAAACTTCAACTCTGCCAATGTGAGCCTATATCCCTTTTATAGTCAAATTGTGTCCAAATTTTGTGTTGAAACGCATTGTTTTTATTATATTGTTATATACAATAATAATTTATAATTATTTACATTCTTTAGAAAATGTTTTATAATTATTCATATAAATGTTTAATTTGGAATTTAGTTTATTCCTTTAAATTTTTAATAAAATTGTGATTTGTTTATTATATAAAATTTTATATAATTTTTTAATTTGTTAATTCCTTAACATTTTTAATAAATTTGGAATTTTGTTTATCCCATTAAAGTTTTTCAATAAATTGGAATTTTTTTTATTGCGTTGATGAAACGTAATAAACTAATAGTATGAATACTAATGTTACATGATAAGTAACTTACCTCTTAACAAATTATTTTCCTTGTTTTATATAAGAATTTCCGAAGAATATGTTATTTGGGAAGAGGAATAAGAATCAATTAAGAGAATCATTAAGAATAATTAAGCCAAAAACTTTTGGTAAGAAAGTCAAAGGTGTAAAATTTCTTAATATTTCACAACATACATTGATAGAAATCAGGAACTTGAATTTAATATATCAAACTATCAGTATCAGTGTTAAGTTATTGAACCTTATCACAAAAATTATTTTTATATAATTATAGTGAAAATCGTATATAATAATTTTTGAAATATCTAAAACCGTTAAAACTGCATATATTGGTTTATTGAACGTACTAAATATGTATAATAGTACAACCCATTAAAATTCCATCAAAATATCTTCGTGTAGTGTTTTTTACTTTCCTCCGGATCCTTTTTTGCAACATGATCTTGCATCACAATTTCCACTGCCTAATGAATTGGATGGATTACAGAATTTTTTTAAATCGCAATATCCAGTTTTACCACCGACTTGGCAGGATCTCGCCGTACCTGTAATATTAAATAAGTTTTTTAAAACTTAAAATTAAAACAATTTTAAAATAGGAGACTAATTCTGCTGGTGATCGCAATTTAAACCATTTTACAGTAGGAAAACATTGCGAACGTTTTATTTTACATCTTAGAGAGAATTATAAATATTTTACAGAATTTTAAATCAAAGAAGAAAATAATAATAGAAAATGTCTAAAATTCTTACGTCCTGTAACTGAATTTAAGAATAGAACTGATATTAAGTACATTGTAGCGAAAAGAAAGATAAACTTCTGCATAATTGAACAAAAATTAAAATCTGACTGTTTTAGAGTAAAATACAACTGTTATATTCAAGAGGTATTATTAAACTGTTTGAAATTAAAGTTAAAGTAAGGTTACAGTAAAAACAATGTCATTGAATTATGCACAATTTATTGCAACTTTTATTTATATCTTATCTTTTTCAAAAGTATGTGTTTTGAACTTGTATTAAATTGTTTTCAGTACAGCAAACAAGTGAATACTGTCTTTGTTTTACTGCAAACTAAATTACATTTAAAAGTTATTTTTGAATAATTTATTATGACGATTTTTTAAACTACTATTTACCACAAGGTCACTAAATTTATTATCTCTTTGTACTGTAAATTTCTTCATCAGGGAAGTTTAATAAACAGTTTTGAAAAATTCATTAAAAAGTGGTTGCTACGTTCTTTGAACATAACATAAATAATTAAATTATTATTTACTAAACAATTCATTCATTTGAGCCTAGGCTGTCGCCTAATTGTTTGGGAATATTACAGTTTGAACTAGGTTAATTTAAATATTTTGTAATGAAGATTTTTTAACTTATAAGTAATGAAAGCAAATTAACAAACACAGATAAGTTATTTGTAACAGCTTTCGATAACATAAAGTAACAAATTTAGGATTTAGAAAAAACAGAAGATACTCAGTTATATAATTTATTTTTCGGAACTGAAAAGTTCAAATTTTTAACGTTTTGAATGAAACAACAATCTTAAAACATTCTTAAAAACGTAATCTTTTTCTTATAGTTCGAAATTGGAATTTTTTACTGACACAGAAGACAAAGGGAAACTAAGCTTCTTTGATTCTTACGTCTTCTTATGTAGTGAAATGGGGTAAAATAAGGAAAGCATATATGTTTAATAATACAAATGATAATGGTAATTATCGAGTTTGGTTTGATTTCAAATATATGTTTTCAATGTAAGATTTACCTTACAAGTAACTTAACTGACGTAAACCCTTTAATCTATATACAAATTGATTAGAAGAGAGAAAGTCACATCCCTTACACGTAATTGTTATTCATTTTACAGTATGTAAAAAATTCCTTTCCTTTCTTGGTTTTAGTATGGTTATTAACGTACATAACATAATGCATAATATTAATTTAATAATTGGCTACTTCCAGACATACATACTTTTGTTAATTTCTTTTTAATCCTTACATATTAATTTCTTATTTAATTTAATTCTATCTTTCTCTTCCTCACGCTTTTAATGAAACTGATGTATTTAAGAAATTTTTGGAAATGATTTTTAAAAATAATAATTTATAAAATATAAAACTATAATTATGCTGGTTGTACAATTCACCCTTCTTTAAAAGTAGAAAAAAATTAGCCCTAGTATTTTTTCAATAGATTCAAATAATATTTTTTGTCGCTTATGAACAACCTTCATTAGATTCAATCATTTCTTTGACTACATTCAACGTTAAAAAAATTTCTACAGGGAAAGTTGATTCATAATCATTAATTTTTTAGCATCTAATTAAATTAGTAAATTTTTTGTAAAATTTATATTTGAGCTCTAAATATATTAAATACAGCAAATAAATATCCACCTACTTAAAATAAATTTGTTAAATGATATATAATTATAAACATTTTAAAAATGAATGTACGAGTTTATGCAACCATGTAGATGACGTAAAAACCTGAAAGAGTTTTTATGTGCAGATGAACTAAGCAAACTTTTTTTTCATTTTTTAATTTATCAAGAACGGAATTTAAAGAAAATTTTGATTAGAATAACTTAAAACAGTTAAAGTAAGATTTATTTTCAAGCTATCAAATCAGAATAAGTAGCATGTAATATTGGAAACATTACAGCAGTATTTCAGTAACATCAACAACATTGGGGCAACATTGGTACTGTTAAGACAGTGTTCTCAATATTGTTTTAATATTAAGTGCTACTGGGGATTTAAATGTCATAAGAATTGTTTAAAGTTTCTGAATAAATTGTAATTTTATTATCATTTTTATACTTAAGCACCAATGTTTATAAATTAATATATGATCAGTAAAAAGAAAATTATATTTGTAGTTGGCTTTTAACTTGATAAGTATCTTAATACTGTTCTAAATATAAGACAGTCGCCAGTGGAGGCTACTGTGCACCAGGACACTAGGAATAACTTAATATCTAGCTGTGAGATCTGAAAAGTTGAATCTATAAAGTAAAATTAGAAAATCTCATAATTTATAGAAGTTCTAATTGATAGAATAACTTAATCAGCATTCAGAATGGCGGATTAAAAGTGTGCCGAAGCTAATTACGACTTTAAGATACCAAAGCTGACTACAATGATATTTTCTAACTAAATCAAAAATTGAACCTAACAGTTTACAATATTATGCACTAAAAGTTTAAAGTGAAGAATATGACATTCAAATTACAGTTTCTAATAGCTTTCTTCTTTAACAATTAAATGCTAATTCATTTTAATGTGTTAAAATCTAGACTAGTTGAAAATTGTACTTAATTTTTATTTTAAGTTTTGTTTTTAAGAATTCAAATCTAGTAAACCTTATAGATATTAAAAATTTACAAACTTTTTTTGACAAAAGGCGTATAAAGTCTACAATTTTTTTCTTAGAATATAAAAAGAGGTTGTTTGTACAAACATTTTTTAAAATTGGAATAATTAAAAATCCGAAATAAAATTTTTTTAACTGCTATTAAATATATTGTTATGACAACTATCCCAAAAATGATTTAATTCATAAAAACTGAGTCAATGAAAAAATTGGATTATTAAAAGGATGGAAATGTGGTCAAAACTAAATTAAAGAGAAAAATAATAAAAAAATGTATGCATAATAAAAGGAATTTATGTTATTTACTGAATGAAATAATAATAATACAAAAATATTTGCAGAAAATTTATACTCTACTTTGGTGAAAGGCAGTAATTATTATTAGCGATAAGAAACTGCTTTCAACTATTTACGATAAAGGCACGACAATTAAAAAATATGTATTAAAGTTCAGTGCGTAATTTATATTTTTCATAATAAATGTTCTTTCAAAACTGTTTAGTAATTTGATAAATACAATTTTTTGTCTACTACTAGCAACTGTTCTTCAGCAAAAAATTAATTTACAAAATTGAAGATAACCAAAATATAGCAGTATGAATTTGCAAAAATTATTTATTGTATTTTCCATTATTAATCATGTTGTGCTATGTTCAAGCTGTGAAACTCGTGTAAATATATCACAAGGAACTGTTCAAGGTGTTAAATTGAAATCCAAGAGCAATAGAAATTTCTCGGCTTTTATTGGAATTCCCTATGGTGAACCACCAATTGGAAACTTAAGGTTATTTGTATTTTTATTACAAAAAATATCATCCAAGTAATTGTTACGTCCCAAAATATGGTTGGGATTATTTTAAATATTTTCTTTCATTTGATTCAATTTGAAATATGGAATATTGAGTTTCATAAAAAAAGGAATGAGATTTTTTTCGAATTTATACCACGTTCGATACTTATATGCCATTTTCACCACTGATTTTCTTAAGGGAGGAAAATTCAAGGATGAGAATTGTATAAAAAAGGAAAAAGAGGTTGGGTATTTTAGGGTCGGTTTAAGATAAAGAAAATGAAGAGAAAATGCATTTAGAAAATGGGCCTAATTTGTTATTTTTGGGTCCATCCCATTTTTAGGGGTTTAACGCGTAGGAAGATCCTGGAAAACGAGTTGTTGAACTTTTACCTCTACAGGTGTACACTTGACTTTGTGTACCATCTCATCTGCAACGAGAGTATGGTATTTTTATACTTAACTATAGAATTACTTTTATTTAACTTTATTATGGAATCATTATAATTTAATATGCAATTTCTTTTGTGGTAATTAACGTTGGCACAGTAATAGTAATTTCTTTATTCTTAGAATTATAAAAAGTATCTAAAGTAAAGGGTCGTTCATAAATTACGTCACGCTATTTTAGACCCTTTTTTAACCCTCTCCCCCCAACATCATATATTGTCACACGCTACAAGACCCCCCTAGGTGTGGACAGCAAAATGTTTAAATACTGTTTATAAAAACAAATTGTTCTCTAGAAACGGGTATAACACTTTGATCGCCATATTTTTTCGGTATAGGAATAAGATGTTGAATTTGGTATTCATAGGGCTCTAATAATGGTGAGTTAATTGAATAAACTAAACTTTGACCTACAATTGCTATGCTTATTTCGGAAATGTCAATAATGTGTTGATACATATTGTTATGTCGGAACAAAAGCCGTCTTAAATATTCCCTAATTTCCTCGTTTTAAATTGACTTAAATTTTGTAATATATTTGGGATGAGGTATAAAGTCAATAAAAAACGGTGATTACAAAATGAGAGAGAAGTTTTATTACTTGATGAAAATTGATATGAGTTATCATAAGTTAATAGAAAAATCTTTTAGAATTTGTTTAAGATAGACTACCTTTGTGAAATATAGGAGTGATAACAGGTATTGGTCTTCTCGGAGGTGTGTTCTGATAAATTGTCTGGAGTACAAGTGTTCACGTTCTGGTTAAGTTTTTATATGGTTGACCCTTTTTACTACAATGCCAATACATTGTGGATTTGCTCCCACTAGGTATTAACTGCTTGTCACTTGGGGAATAAAACTTCAACTCTGCCAATGTGAGCCGATATCCTCCCTTTTATAGTTAAAATGTGTCCACATTTTGTGTTGAAACGCATAGGCTTTGGCGTACCATTGTTCACCGAACACTTGTACAAACAACTTCCACGAATTTTCCTCAAATATGTATTTCTATTTTCAAACATGCGTGTGTCTATCTAATTTAAATTCAAGATATCTTTACTAACTATTATAACTCCATTAATTTAAATTTATAATTTAATTCGATGAATTTATTTCTTATTTATAAAACCTTTTCTAAGAAATTGACTTATCACTCTATTACAAAATAAATTAGAGTGACCTTATGCGCTATTATAAAATCAGATAAGAAGACTTAATACAAAAATTAATAAAGATGTAATAATAAGTTACGATGACGTAATAATATATTCTTCTAAAGGAAAAATATAATATATTATATTTATATTCAAATTCTTTCAGTGATTGTAAAAGTAAAGATCGTCGTGGGAGCGTCGGAAAGCTGACGGTGTTGGAATAATAATAAAATAAATAATTATTGGAAATTATAGAAAAAGTATTCATAGTGTGATGTCTTACCTTATTATTATATTCCTTAATTTTTCTCGATTTAACTTTAATTTAGAGAAATTAAAGTTGGGACGAGGTTGGATAAATGACAAGAATAAATTTATTTGAACACATTATATTTGAAAAAGATCAAAATTATGCAAAGATGAAATGAGCACTAGCTTTCTAAAGTGAGTCTAAAGTGGTTTCTCTGTTTACCTTAAAACAGCGGGGTTTGGTCCTGGGTTGCAACTTTTGAGATACAATGGTAATTGTCCGTTAATGGGTTAGTAAGTGATGCAGGTTGATGATTTACGACACTTGTAAATTAGGCAGTTGAATAGGTATTATGTTTCTTTCAGCTTTTGTCACAACTCGAACGATATTTCTAAACACCAAATTTGACTTCAAGATGGACTTTCTTTACTGCTTCTACCTTTTTCGGGTCAGGTCGTACACCAATTTTATTAATTATATGCCCTAAGTATCCTACTTTTTGTTTTAATAATTCATTAACTTGTATTGTCATTTCTTCTTTATGAATGGGTGGAAATCTGTACTGTTTAGTAATAATTGGAGTGTCATCTGTAGTTATTATTCTGTGTTTGTTGTGATCTGTTCCTTCTAAATATTTCCCATTTATATGAAATATATCTGAATATGATTTTACTAATTTCATAGTATGTTCAAGTCTTTCTTTATTTAAATGATCGAGACAAAGTAATTTTTTTATTTTTTCAATTCTATCACTGAAAATATTTTATGATTTGTAACTTTTTGAAAATATATCAATAATTTGTGTAATTGATGTGTCTTCAGATTTATCTATTTTGGTCCTGGGTTGCGACTTTTGAAATACAATGGCAATTGTCCGTTAATGGGTTTCTTTCAGCTTTTGTCACAACTCGAACGATATTTCTAAACACCAAATTTGACTTCAAGATGGACTTTCTTTTTTTTTCATTTTCGGGTCAGGTCGTACACCAATTTTATTAATTATATACCCTAAGTATCCTACTTTTTGTTTTAATAATTCATTAACTTGTATTGTCATTTCTTCTTTATGAATGGGTGGAAATCTGTACTGTTTAGTAATAATTGGAGTGTCATCTGTAGTTATTATTCTGTGTTTTATGTGATCTGTTCCTTCTAAATATTTCCCATGTATATGAAATATATCTGAATATGATTTTACTAATTTCATAGTATGTTCAAGTCTTTCTTTATTTAAATGATCGAGACAAAGTAATTTTTTTATTTTTTCAATTCTATCACTGAAAATATTTTATGATTTGTAACTTTTTGAAAATATATCAATAATTTGTGTAATTGATGTGTCTTCAGATTTATCTATTTTGGTCCTGGGTTGCGACTTTTGAGATACAATGGCAATTGTCCGTTAATGGGTTTCTTTCAGCTTTTGTCACAACTCAAACGATATTTTTAAACACCAAATTCGACTTCAAGATGGACTTTATTTACTGCTTCTACCTTTTTCGGGTCAGGTCGTACACCATTTTTATTAATTATATGCCCTAAGTATCCTACTTCGAACCTCAAAAATTCGCATTTATTGGGCTGTAGTTTTACATTAGCAAATCGTAATCGTTCCATGAGTTTCGAGAATTTTTCTTCGTGTTCTTCTAAAGTATCTGCCTAAATTACTTTGTCGTCTAAATAAACAAATAATTCTGGTCCTTGTAAACCCACTAATACTTGATCGATTATTTTTTGAAATGTACTTGGTGAATTTTTTAATCCAAACGGCATTCTGTCAAATTCATAGTGTCCAAATGGTGTTGGATATGCTGTCTTATAGGAATCTCTAGAATCCATTTATTGAGTTTTCTGAAGTCTAGAACTAATCGCCATTTTTTATTTCCTTGTGAATCGTCTTTCTTGGATACAATCCATATTGGTGAATCCGAATGTTTAATAATTTTTTGTTTTAATAATTCATTAACTTGTATTGTCATTTCTTCTTTATGAACGGGTGGAAATCTGTACTGTTTAGTAATAATTGGAGTGTCATCTGTCATTCTGTTTCGTGTTTTATTTCATCAAAATCTTCTAATATTATTTCAAAAATTGGTATGTCTATTGGTTCATTAAGAGTGTTGATTGCTTTAAAACAAGCTAATCCTTTTATGTTTGAAACTACTGCATCCCCTATGTAAACACCATCTTTTATTTCTAATCTTGGAATATACCCTTCATTTTTTATTTATTTAAAATTTTTACTTGAGTATTATAAATTGATCTTGTTGGTATTGAAGAATAATTTTTCGACTCAAAATCAAATGTTTGTTTATTGATTTCTAGATGTCCTTCTTCATAATTTATTTTCACTTTATTTTTGACAAAAAAATCAATTTTTATGTCAGATTGATTTTGGATTGGATTGTGAAATTGATTTTGAAAAAATTTGGGCCTAAACCTGGATAGAAAGAGTTTTCTCGTTTTGATCCTAGCATTTTGTTAAGTTGAAAACAGTTTGTTGCAAAATGACCCCTTCTTCCACAAGCTAAACAATTTATTACATTATCTTGGGCTGCATTAATTTTAGTTGTTTTAGCAAATTCTTTGTCATTTTTAGAATGTAAATTATATCCCGTGTTATTATCACTTTTCCTTAGTCATGGCGTGATAATAATCTTCTTTCAATTTCTTTGTTAACTATCTCTTGAAATGTATCAGCTAGAGCTGTTCCTATTCGTGTTTCAATTTCTGGTCTAAGTCATCGCGAAAAACAATCGATACTTGATCTATCTAAATTTCCTCTAAGTGCTGCTTCTACTTTACTTTCATTACTAATCCTATGTGCATCTAATATTCTTTCTGCTGCTTTTGCAATTCTTGCACTGTAAGAAATAACATTTTCATTTTCTCACACAAATATTGCTCCTAGTTCTCCTTGTAGTTGATATACAGGTTTTGCTGGCTAGTGAATTTGTTTTAATCTTTCTGTTAATTGTTCTACTGTGTTATAATAACGGGAAAAAGATGTGAATTTGATCCCACTAGGTATTTAACTGTTGGCTAATTGGAGAATAAAACTTCAACTCTGCTAATATGAGCTGATAGCCTCCCTTTTATAGTCAAATTGTGTCCAAATTTTGCGTTGAAATGCATAGGCTTTAGCGTACCATATTGTTCATCGGACACTTGTGTAAACAGCTTCCACGAATTTTCTTGATATATCAATTTTATTTCCATTTACACGTGTGTCTATATAATTTAAATTTAAGCTATTTTTACTAACTATTATAACTCTATTAATTTAAATTTATAATTCATTTCTATGAATTTTATTACTTATTTATAAAATAATTTCCAAAATAGTGTTATGTCCAAACAAAGGCTGTCTTAAATAATTCCCTAGTTTCCTCGTTTTAAATTGATTTCAATTATAAAACCAATTTGGGATGAGGTATAAAGTCAATAAAACATCGGTGATTATAAAACGAGAGAGAAGTTTATTGAATGACAAATTGACATAATTGAGTAATGATGTGTTAATAAAAGATTTCTTTAAATTTGGTTAAAATAGACTACCTTTTGCTATGTTGAAATGATGGCAAGTATTGACTTTCTCGGAGGTGTGGTTCGGAAGCTTGTTATAGGTACAAGTGTTTTACGTTCCGGTAAGGCTTTTTATGTTGTTGGTCCTCTTTATAATAAATTGTGGAATTGGACCCATGTATAGCTGCTTATCACTTGGTGGATTAAACTTCAACTCTGCAATGTGAGCCGATATCCTCCCTTTTATAGTTAAAATGTGTCCACATTTTGTGTTGAAACGCATAGGCTTTGGCGTACCATTGTTCACCGAACACTTGTACAAACAACTTCCACGAATTTTCCTCATATATGTATTTCTATTTTCAAACATGCGTGTGTCTATCTAATTTAAATTCAAGATATCTTTACTAACTATTATAACTCCATTAATTTAAATTTATAATTTAATTCGATGAATTTATTTCTTATTTATAAAACATTTTCTAAGAAATTGACTTATCACTCTATTACAAAATAAATTAGAGTGACCTTATGCGCTATTATAAAATCAGATAAGAAGACTTAATACAAAAATTAATAAAGATGTAATAATAAGTTACGATGACGTAATAATATATTCTTCTAAAGGAAAAATATAATATATTATATTTATATTCAAATTCTTTCAGTGATTGTAAAAGTAAAGATCGTCGTGGGAGCGTCGGAAAGCTGACGGTGTTGGAATAATAATAAAATAAATAATTATTGGAAATTATAGAAAAAGTATTCATAGTGTTATGTCTTACCTTATTATTATATTCCTTAATTTTTCTCGATTTAACTTTAATTTAGAGAAATTAAAGTTGGGACGAGGTTGGATAAATGACAAGAATAAATTTATTTGAACACATTATATTTGAAAAAGATCAAAATTATGCAAAGATGAAATGAGCACTAGCTTTCTAAAGTGAGTCTAAAGTGGTTTCTCTGTTTACCTTAAAACAGCGGAATTTGGTCCTGGGTTGCAACTTTTGAGATACAATGGTAATTGTCCGTTAATGGGTTAGTAAGTGATGCAGGTTGATGATTTACGACACTTGTAAATTAGGCAGTTGAATAGGTATTATGTTTCTTTCAGCTTTTGTCACAACTCGAACGATATTTCTAAACACCAAATTTGACTTCAAGATGGACTTTCTTTACTGCTTCTACCTTTTTCGGGTCAGGTCGTACACCAATTTTATTAATTATATGCCCTAAGTATCCTACTTTTTGTTTTAATAATTCATTAACTTGTATTGTCATTTCTTCTTTATGAACGGGTGGAAATCTGTACTGTTTAGTAATAATTGGAGTGTCATCTGTAGTTATTATTCTGTGTTTTATGTGATCTGTTCCTTCTAAATATTTCTCATTTATATGAAATATATCTGAATATGATATTACTAATTTCATAGTATGTTCAAGTCTTTCTTTATTTAAATGATCGAGACAAAGTAATTTTTTTATTTTTTCAATTCTATCACTGAAAATATTTTATGATTTGTAACTTTTTGAAAATATATCAATAATTTGTGTAATTGATGTGTCTTCAGATTTATCTATTTTGGTCCTGGGTTGCGACTTTTGAAATACAATGGCAATTGTCCGTTAATGGGTTTCTTTCAGCTTTTGTCACAACTCGAACGATATTTCTAAACACCAAATTTGACTTCAAGATGGACTTTCTTTTTTTTTCATTTTCGGGTCAGGTCGTACACCAATTTTATTAATTATATGCCCTAAGTATCCTACTTTTTGTTTTAATAATTCATTAACTTGTATTGTCATTTCTTCTTTATGAACGGGTGGAAATCTGTACTGTTTAGTAATAATTGGAGTGTCATCTGTAGTTATTATTCTGTGTTTTTTGTGATCTGTTCCTTCTAAATATTTCCCATTTATATGAAATATATCTGAATATGATTTTACTAATTTCATAGTATGTTCAAGTCTTTCTTTATTTAAATGATCGAGACAAAGTAATTTTTTTATTTTTTCAATTCTATCACTGAAAATATTTTATGATTTGTAACTTTTTGAAAATATATCAATAATTTGTGTAATTGATGTGTCTTCAGATTTATCTATTTTGGTCCTGGGTTGCGACTTTTGAAATACAATGGCAATTGTCCGTTAATGGGTTTCTTTCAGCTTTTGTCACAACTCGAACGATATTTCTAAACACCAAATTTGACTTCAAGATGGACTTTCTTTTTTTTTCATTTTCGGGTCAGGTCGTACACCAATTTTATTAATTATATGCCCTAAGTATCCTACTTTTTGTTTTAATAATTCATTAACTTGTATTGTCATTTCTTCTTTATGAACGGGTGGAAATCTGTACTGTTTAGTAATAATTGGAGTGTCATCTGTAGTTATTATTCTGTGTTTTATGTGATCTGTTCCTTCTAAATATTTCTCATTTATATGAAATATATCTGAATATGATATTACTAATTTCATAGTATGTTCAAGTCTTTCTTTATTTAAATGATCGAGACAAAGTAATTTTTTTATTTTTTCAATTCTATCACTGAAAATATTTTATGATTTGTAACTTTTTGAAAATATATCAATAATTTGTGTAATTGATGTGTCTTCAGATTTATCTATTTTGGTCCTGGGTTGCGACTTTTGAGATACAATGGCAATTGTCCGTTAATGGGTTTCTTTCAGCTTTTGTCACAACTCGAACGATATTTCTAAACACCAAATTTGACTTCAAGATGGACTTTCTTTTTTTTCATTTTCGGGTCAGGTCGTACACCAATTTTATTAATTATATGCCCTAAGTATTCTACTTTTTGTTTTAATAATTCATTAACTTGTATTGTCATTTCTTCTTTATGAATGGGTGGAAATCTGTACTGTTTAGTAATAATTGGAGTGTCATCTGTAGTTATTATTCTGTGTTTTATGTGATCTGTTCCTTCTAAATATTTCCCATGTATATGAAATATATCTGAATATGATTTTACTAATTTCATAGTATGTTCAAGTCTTTCTTTATTTAAATGATCGAGACAAAGTAATTTTTTTATTTTTTCAATTCTATCACTGAAAATATTTTATGATTTGTAACTTTTTGAAAATATATCAATAATTTGTGTAATTGATGTGTCTTCAGATTTATCTATTTTGGTCCTGGGTTGCGACTTTTGAAATACAATGGCAATTGTCCGTTAATGGGTTTCTTTCAGCTTTTGTCACAACTCGAACGATATTTCTAAACACCAAATTTGACTTCAAGATGGACTTTCTTTTTTTTTCATTTTCGGGTCAGGTCGTACACCAATTTTATTAATTATATGCCCTAAGTATCCTACTTTTTGTTTTAATAATTCATTAACTTGTATTGTCATTTCTTCTTTATGAACGGGTGGAAATCTGTACTGTTTAGTAATAATTGGAGTGTCATCTGTAGTTATTATTCTGTGTTTTATGTGATCTGTTCCTTTTAAATATTTCCCATTTATATGAAATATATCTGAATATGATTTTACTAATTTCATAGTATGTTCAAGTCTTTCTTTATTTAAATGATCGAGACAAAGTAATTTTTTTATTTTTTCAATTCTATCACTGAAAATATTTTATGATTTGTAACTTTTTGAAAATATATCAATAATTTGTGTAATTGATGTGTCTTCAGATTTATCTATTTTGGTCCAGGGTTGCGACTTTTGAGATACAATGGCAATTGTCCGTTAATGGGTTTCTTTCAGCTTTTGTCACAACTCGAACGATATTTCTAAACACCAAATTTGACTTCAAGATGGACTTTCTTTTTTTTTCATTTTCGGGTCAGGTCGTACACCAATTTTATTAATTTTATGCCCTAAGTATCCTACTTTTTGTTTTAATAATTCATTAACTTGTATTGTCATTTCTTCTTTATGAACGGGTGGAAATCTGTACTGTTTAGTAATAATTGGAGTGTCATCTGTAGTTATTATTCTGTGTTTTATGTGATCTGTTCCTTTTAAATATTTCCCATTTATATGAAATATATCTGAATATGATTTTACTAATTTCATAGTATGTTCAAGTCTTTCTTTATTTAAATGATCGAGACAAAGTAATTTTTTTATTTTTTCAATTCTATCACTGAAAATATTTTATGATTTGTAACTTTTTGAAAATATATCAATAATTTGTGTAATTGATGTGTCTTCAGATTTATCTATTTTGGTCCAGGGTTGCGACTTTTGAGATACAATGGCAATTGTCCGTAAATGGGTTTCTTTCAGCTTTTGTCACAACTCGAACGATATTTCTAAACACCAAATTTGACTTCAAGATGGACTTTCTTTACTGCTTCTACCTTTTTCGGGTCAGGTCGTACACCATTTTTATTAATTATATGCCCTAAGTATCCTACTTCGAACCTCAAAAATTCGCATTTATTGGGCTGTAGTTTTACATTAGCAAATCGTAATCGTTCCATGAGTTTCGAGAATTTTTCTTCGTGTTCTTCTAAAGTATCTGCCTAAATTACTTTGTCGTCTAAATAAACAAATAATTCTGGTCCTTGTAAACCCACTAATACTTGATCGATTATTTTTTGAAATGTACTTGGTGAATTTTTTAATCCAAACGGCATTCTGTCAAATTCATAGTGTCCAAATGGTGTTGGATATGCTGTCTTATAGAAATCTCTAGAATCCATTTATTGATTTTTCTGAAGTCTAGAACTAATCGCCATTTTTTATTTCCTTGTGAATCGTCTTTCTTGGATACAATCCATATTGGTGTATTGTTTGGTAAATCCGAATGTTTAATAATTATTTGTTTTAATAATTCATTAACTTGTATTGTCATTTCTTCTTTATGAACGGGTGGAAATCTGTGCTGTTTAGTAATAATTGGAGTGTCATCTGTCATTCTGTTTCGTGTTTTATTTCATCAAAATCTTCTAATATTATTTCAAAAATTGGTATGTCTATTGGTTCATTAAGAGTAAAACAAGCTAAAAAACAAGCTAATCCTTTTATGTTTGAAACTGCATCCCTATGTAAACACCATCTTTTATTTCTAATCTTGGAATATACCCTTCATTTTTTCTTTATTTAAAATTTTTACTTGAGTATTATAAATTGATCTTGTTGGTATTGAAGAATAATTTTTCGACTCAAAATCAAATGTTTGTTTATTGATTTCTAGATGTCCTTCTTCATAATTTATTTTCACTTTATTTTTGACAAAAAAATCAATTTTTATGTCAGATTGATTTTGGATTGGATTGTGAAATTGATTTTGGAAAAATATGGGCATAAACCTGGATAGAAAGAGTTTTCTCGTTTTGATCCTAGCATTTTGTTAAGTTGAAAACAGTTTGTTGCAAAATGACCCCTTCTTCCACAAGCTAAACAATTTATTACATTATCTTGGGCTACATTAATTTTAGTTGTTTTAGCAAATTCTTTGTCATTTTTAGAATGTAAATTATATCCCGTGTTATTATCACTTTTCCTTAGTCATGGCGTGATAATAATCTTCTTTCAATTTCTTTGTTAACTATCTCTTGAAATGTATCAGCTAGAGCTGTTCCTATTCGTGTTTCAATTTCTGGTCTAAGTCATCGCGAAAAACAATCGATACTTGATCTATCTAAATTTCCTCTAAGTGCTGCTTCTACTTTACTTTCATTACTAATCCTATGTGCATCTAATATTCTTTCTGCTGCTTTTGCAATTCTTGCACTGTAAGAAATAACATTTTCATTTTCTCACACAAATATTGCTCCTAGTTCTCCTTGTAATTGATATACAGATTTTGCTGGCTAGTGAATTTGTTTTAATCTTTCTGTTAATTGTTCTACTGTGTTATAATAACGGGAAAAAGATGTGAATTTGATCCCACTAGGTATTTAACTGTTGGCTACTTGGAGAATAAAACTTCAACTCTGCTAATATGAGCTGATAGCCTCCCTTTTATAGTCAAATTGTGTCCAAATTTTGCGTTGAAATGCATAGGCTTTAGCGTACCATATTGTTCATCGGACACTTGTGTAAACAGCTTCCACGAATTTTCTTGATATATCAATTTTATTTCCATTTACACGTGTGTCTATATAATTTAAATTTAAGCTATTTTTACTAACTATTATAACTCTATTAATTTAAATTTATAATTCATTTCTATGAATTTTATTACTTATTTATAAAATAATTTCCAAAATAGTGTTATGTCCAAACAAAGGCTGTCTTAAATAATTCCCTAGTTTCCTCGTTTTAAATTGATTTCAATTATAAAACCAATTTGGGATGAGGTATAAAGTCAATAAAACATAAAACATTAAAAGTTTATTGAATGACAAATTGACATAATTGAGTAATGATGTGTTAATAAAAGATTTCTTTAAATTTGGTTAAAATAGACTACCTTTTGCTATGTTGAAATGATGGCAAGTGTTGACTTTCTCGGTGGTGTGATTCGGAAGCTTGTTATAGGTACAAGTGTTTTACGTTCCGGTAAGGCTTTTTATGTTGTTGGTCCTCTTTATAATAAATTGTGGAATTGGACCCATGTATAGCTGCTTATCACTTGGTGGATTAAACTTCAACTCTGCAATGTGAGCCGATATCCTCCCTTTTATAGTTAAAATGTGTCCACATTTTGTGTTGAAACGCATAGGCTTTGGCGTACCATTGTTCAACGAACACTTGTACAAACAGCTTCCACGAATTTTCCTCATATATCTATTTCTATTTTCAAACATGCGTGTGTCTATTTAATTTACATATAAGATATTTTAACTAACTATTATAACTCAATTAATTTAAATTTATAATTCGATTCTATGAATTTATGTCTTATTTAAACTATTTCCAAAAAAATGACTAATCACTCTATTACAAAATAATTTAGAGTGACCTTATGCGCTATTATAACATTAAATAAAAACTTAATATTCAAAATTTATAAAAGCGTAAAAATAGGTTACGATGACGTAACAATAGATTATTTATTACTCTATTTGAAAATAAATTAGTGTGACTTTATGTGCTATTATAAAATCAGATAAAAAGACTTAACATCTATAATTAATGTAATAATCAGTTACGATGACGTAACACTTGACATCCAAATAGCTGACTATCTGCTGATTTTTCCTTGTCCAAGGTTTATTGAGTTTATAAAAAACAAAGGTATCCGTAGAGAGCCTTTGTAGTATATTCTCCTTTAATATTGATTACACACTTGTGTAAATATGTTCACCGAATTTTCCTGACATATATGAGTCCATTTCCAAAGTTTGTCCCGAGTACTGTCCACAAATTTTTTCACAATATCTTCGTTGAAAAAGTTCAGGATGCCTTGATTATTGGTCACCGTTCGTTGTCCTCCCATGCCCATGGCTAAATCATTTAGGACCGAAGGTTTCTCAACGGGAAACATGATCTTATCCTTGAGTTTTTGGATGTCTTGTTCAGAATAAATTCCGCTGGTGGTCAATTCTCCTGGGTTTAGGTAATTCCAATCGTTAGTTTTAGATGGTTGCAGGATGACTGGTGCTCGAGCTTCCACTGGTAATGGTAGGATTTTATACCAATTTTCGTTAACTTAGTAGAAAGAGAAAGAAAGAAAATTTTGTTGTTTCTGGTTACTTGTAATTTCATTAAACAGTTTTCTTCATGTTGGACTTTTACTTCGACAGGTGTACACTTGATTATGTGAACCACTTCACCTGCAACGAGACTCATATAACCCGGATTGTTCATTACATCGTAGGCAAATTGATCTGGAGCTACAATAGCTAATGACAAAGAATTCCTAGTAGTTTGTTGTTCCAATTTATATTTTTGTTTGATAATATCGGCGTACAAGTTTTTCATTTGAGTTCTAATGTGTTTTTCAACATAAACAAATTTAGAGTTAACATATGTGAAAATATCTAAGTTCGATGTGTCAATTTGTTTCTTTTTAGCAAAAGTTTCCCTTCCTTTTTTCAAAAATAATTAATTTTGGATGTTCGGTTTTAATGACGCTATATCCACATAAGAATTCGGTTGATTTGGAGGTTAATGCGAAAGTTATATCGCCTTTTGTTACCGCGTACACAGTTTGAGAGTTTAAGATATCTAAATCAATAATTTTATTTGCGGATCCTTCATATAAAACATGATATTTGTCGAATTTACATTGATCACTACGTAACGATTTCCAATAAGTGTACCCAGCATCATGATATACACATCGTTTTTCGGAAAAACTACATACGGGTCCCCGTTTTTAATATTATTTTATTTGAGTCTAATATTACCGTCGCTAAGTGTTCGGATAATGTGATTTTGACTGATGCTTGGACGACAACGTCTTTTCATGATCCAAAAGGATCAGAATATCCTTCACCGTAACAAGAACCGTCATTATCAATTGTACCTTTTAGTGTTACCGGTTGTACAATAGTGTTGTTTATTTTGACACCAGTTATTGAATGGGTATCAGTTATTTTAAAAATGCCTGTGGCATGTGCTATTCTACAAACATCCCTACTTGTTTCCATTATATATTCGTTCATACCATTGTTGACTACTGATACATGTGAATGCGTTCCACAATGGTAAATAACGCGATGTATCTCTACTTTACATTGTTTAACCATAACTTCGGAATATTCGCTAACTTGTAATAATTGAATTTGAGTTACCGTTGTTTGAATATCATTTTTCGGTGTTTCACACTATCCAACTTGTATGAAGCTTTTTAATCTTAAATTGTTTGGATACTCTTGTCATCAGTTCACTTAGGAAATTACGGGTGTTTTCGATGTCGTCGGTCGTACCGGTCAGTTGCCACAAAAAGGTGCTTATTCAGACTATATAGTTCAACCTAAATAGTCTGAAATAAACAATTTGAGCACCTTAAGGCGGTGTCAAAGTCGATTGGATTTTTGCATTGAACTTCAATGGGAAAATCGCAACGACTTTGACATCCCCTTAATGTGGCAACTGACCGGTACGACCGACGACGTCGAAAACACCCCACGTCCTTGATCCGTTAGGACGATTTTTGGGGAACAGAATATGCAAATAAATCGTTTAATAATAATAGTTTCCCAATAATAGTTCTGTTTGATTCTATTATAAGTTTTACTAACACCTTTATGTCCTCCTATTGGACATGTATGGCATTCATAAAATATTGCGTCGCGTTTATCAATAGGGGCATATGTTATTGTCCCATAGCAAATTAAAACTGTAATCTTAGTTCCTCTATATACTAGATCGACAGGATTTAAAATCTCTGTCCAGTCTAATCCTTCGATTGTTGAACTTTTGGCAATAGAAAATTCATTTTGATTTAAATCTTTTAAGCACTGTTTAAGTTTTTTTTAACAAATTAAAGATGTTTTCACGTGTCTGAGTCAATGAATTAATTAATTAAAGTGTAATAATAAGTTACGATGACGTAGTATAATATTATAATAATGTGAGTGATTTTGTTTATTAACTCAATCTTTAAATATTTATTGTTTATAGAATGTTTAAAAATTATTATTACTAAGGTTATTAACAACAAAATTAATGGTTTTGATTATTATTTACTTGTCATAACTAATTCAGTGAATATTCAGATTATTAAGATTATTAATTAATAAAATTAATAATCCAAATTGTTAATTAGTGTTGTTAATAATAATTCTGTAATTGTAATATTTTGTATGTATAGTACATATATTACTCGATGCTCATTTTCTCTCTCTTTTCTCTTTTACAAGATTTTGAAAACAGAAAGACATTGATTTTAAGGATCAAGATTTTCAGTTTTCAGAAGAAAAAATATTATCGCTCATAAATTTATCTTATTCTAGAAATAGAATATAATGAAATAAAAATTAATAGAGAAGAGGGAAAAGAGAAAAATAAAATGTACATT
Organism: Leptopilina myrica (nomen nudum); assembly: GCA_032872475.1. NCBI lineage: Eukaryota > Metazoa > Arthropoda > Insecta > Hymenoptera > Figitidae > Leptopilina > Leptopilina myrica (nomen nudum). The sequence goes on from CM065466.1 coordinate 8,100,498, forward strand.
TATCCTAAAAACATACGAAACAATATTCACGAGGCGTTACATAATTAATGAGACGAAATTGTACTTTATAAAGTTTAATTTTTCAATACTATTATTCAATACTGTTGTTTTATTAAATTTTTAGATTTAACAGTCCATTACCAAAAAAGAAATGGTCAGGTGTTCATCATGCTGATAATGAAAAATTAAAAATCCATTGTCCTCAGATGAATAATGATAAAGTGATGGGTCAAGAAGATTGCTTATACTTGGATGTCTATACACCGCTGACAAATTTTAATCCCTCAAATGTAAGATCTAGAAATTTCTTATTTGATTTCTGAAACTCGTTTTGATATAACTATAGTCTTACGCTGATGTTTGCAGACCAACGGGTCTAGAAGTATTAGTTTTCCAGTCATGGTATGGATACATGGAGGTGCATTTATAGCTGGAAGCAATTCGTTTGATGAATATGGACCAAAATATTTTTTAGATAAAGACATAGTTCTTGTTACAATAAATTATCGATTAGGAATTCTTGGATTTCTTTCTACTGCCGATTTAGTATCTCCTGGAAACTTTGGCCTAAAAGATCAAGTTCTAGCATTGAAGTGGGTTCAATCTAACATCCATTCATTTGGAGGGGATCCAAATAAGGTGACACTATTTGGTGAAAGTGCCGGTGGGATGTCGGTTAGTTTTCATACACTTTCGGATTCTTCAAATGGTAAAGTCCGATTTTTAGTAAATTTGCTCTCAATTTTGAAAATTTGTAATTTTTCAATTGTATTCAAAAGGTTTATTTCATCAGTATATTCTGCAAAGTGGAAATGCTCTTTGCTCTTGTGCATATCGTGACAAAACTGGTTTCAAATTAGATGTCCATAAAGTAGCCAAAGTTCTTAAGTGTCCGGTGAATAATTCTAAGCTTACTGTAAATTGCCTTAAGAATGTAGATTTTAAGAAATTATTGAATGCCAGCAATTTTTACGATTTAAAGAAACCAGAACTTATTTGGATACCCACGAATGAAATGATTTCAAAGGATGCTTTTTTAACAGAGAGTCCTGAAAATTTAGTACGAGATAACAAAATAAAGGATTATCCGTTCATCAGTGGTAATGTAGCTGATGAAGGTCTTTACGTTACTGCAGGCAAGTTTATATATAGAAGGAATTACTTTTTCTATTTATGGATTAAATTTTAAGTAAACGAATTGACTAACCCAAAAGAGCAACTTTCTGTAAATAAAATATTAGTCGTGAATTTACAATAAGCTAATGTCCAACAGAGTATTTTGTAAATAAGTCGTCTTTGCCAATAAAAAAGGCTTTCAACAACAGCCTTAATTTGGCATTCAAGCATTATGGATCTGTTAACAAAGAAGATGAATTTAAAAATATTATCAACGACTACTATTTCAATGGATTTGTAGAGAAAAATTATACAGATTTTAAGGTACTATAAGTAAAGTAAACTTTTAAATTATTAGTCCTCAGTCCGACCTCTACTTTTGCCTACTTAAAATAATTTTTATCATTTTCAGTACATAAAAAATTTCACAAAATTCGTCAGTGACAGTATGTTTCTCTACCCTGATGAAATTTTAATAAAAAAAGTAGCAAAAACCACAGAAAGTCCTTTTTATCGCTTTAAATTTGGATATCGTGGTACAATGAACAGAATTTACTTGATCTTCAATACAAAAGAGAATTTTGGTGTCGGACACAGCAATGATGTACTTTATTTGTTTAATTATGGGCCCTTACACGACATGACGCAATCAGACGAATATATCTCAATGGTCATGATAGATTTATGGACATCATTTGCCATAAATGGGTATGTAATTATATTTTGGTAAACATTGTTTCGTTCTAAAATTTCAACAATATAACAGTTAGATATTATGTATATTGTTATACTATGTATTCACAGAAAACCGTCCAGTAATGCCTTGAAAAATCCACATTTATGGCAGAATTATAAGAACAGTAAATCATTTCTTCAGCTTGGAAATAAAAGTAATAATATGGATCCATCTGTTACTTTAGAAAAGGAATTTGGATCAACCCGTTTAGATTTCTGGAAGAATAATTTTCCAGTTGAACTGTAATCAATAAATATTGTTAATATTTTCATATGGAAGTAATCTTTCGCGTTACCTTCTAAAGGTGTTCAGAACTTTCTGTACTTGCATACCTTTTTGCTTTCTTCACATGATCAATTTTTTAATGATTTTACCAAAATATTTTATGCCACGGGTTAAACATGAAATAAACAAGGAAGGTTAATTTTAAATAGACATACAATTTTAATTAAACTATACAAATGTTGGTCAAATCTATTTGTTTTGCAATGGTATAGTTCGATCCTTTACATGTTAAACTCGTTCTTAGAATAGTGAATAGTTATATTCTTATAATATTTTGTATATTTTACTATTATATTACTTTATCATTGAATTGTCGAGGATTGAGATACAATTTTCTTGAATTGTAGTTAATGTTGGGGTGTTAATTATTTTTTTACTATTCTAAGAATTACATAATATTTGTGAATTTATCGGAAATTGTGGTATGAGATGATGATTTCATTTTGTATGATTATTCTGTTCCTTATCCTTTAATTGTCTATAAACATATTTATCAATTTCTAATACACTTATATCACAAGTTTTAATGTCTTTTGTACGTCCGATAAAATATACATAGTAGGTTTTGATGAAATTTATTAGGATTGAATAGCTAATTGTTGAGCTTCTCTTGTATCTTTGGGATTCATTGACAGACTTTGTCAGACATGTCTTCTCGTAAATTTAAAATGGTTTGTTCTTTATTGTTTATTGATATTTTTCTTTTTAAATTTGTCGGGTATTTTGATTGCACAGCATTCAAAAGTTCGTTTCTTTTTTTAATTAAAATTAAATTGTCATTTTAATGTGAACAATTATTTTTAACATTTATTTTATACAAATAAATTTTATTTCAATAAATCTGAATTTGTATTTACATTATCTAACCTACTACAATTTGTACGATCATTTAACTGATTTCTCTGTAAGAATCTTTTTTAAGTCCTAAATAATTTCTAATTTTTTTTTAAGAATTTCTAATTTCTTTTCAGATATTTTTCTCATATTCTCCCTGTGTTCCACCGCGTATTGTCCATGAAGTTTTTGTATTCATTCAACATCCGCTTTTGAAACTCTTCTCGGCTTTTTCGATTTTTTCTTACTTCTTGAAGAACAGATTCAAGAATTTCGTCATTTCTTGTAGATTTTGATATTTTTTTATTCTTGCTTGTTTCTTTTTTCCCTTCTCTTTCATGGGAATCTTCCTCCACAGGCTCAGGAATCATCAACGGGAGAGATGTTGAACTTGGCCTGTATTAAGATATTAAATATAATTAATACAAAATAACAACATGTAAAAAGAACTAAGGCAGGAAATGAAGAAATTATATATCTTATTACCTTGCTGATTCCTCGTTATCATTTTTGCGTAGAGACAAACCGTTGGAAGTCGAAATCACCAGAGGTAAAATATTATGCTTTTTCCCCAAGATTTCATGTAACTCACTAAAATAATGTAAAGAATTAATTACTTATACGTACAAAATTTTAATACATTTGAAATATTTTTCACTTACTCCTCGTACTTGCACGTCGTTATTCCCGTCCCTGTTTTTTTATTATTGTTAACCATATTTTTATATGCTCTGTCTATAGTCTTTTTATTTTCGGCTTGAGTTGCCAAAAATAAAATAATTGTGGCTGGCCATTTCTTCACTAATGTCCTTCCACATTTGTTTTAATATGTTTTTAATTTCCTTCCAGAAACTAAATTTCTTTTTTCGCTATACAAAGTTAAAAACAACTTTGTAGATGCATCTGTCCATTGAAATGGACCATTGTCTCTGTTGCCGGATGCTTCTTCAGTTTCCACATTTTCAGTTTTTGATTTCAAGAAATCCCGAAACATATCAAGAACTTCTACTTCCACTAATTTGTCCTTCACATGACACGTTATAATTTTGCAACTTTCAAAGTTGATTTACGCTATGTTTCATGTAAACTCTATACCATCTGTTATATAGTTACGTTTTATAAATAAAGAAATAAATAAATGTATATATATTTATATATATATATATTATAACCAAATAAGAATTACTTACTAATAATTTTATATAAATTAAAAGTCACTAAAAAATGTATCATAACTTTATGGTTATAAGGCAATTCCAAATAATTAAAAAAAACTTTTTTTAACTAAGTGTTTAATAGTAATAAAGAAAAATCAGTGAGGCTTTTAGCAATATAGATATGTTCCCTTATGTCTATAACGCAAACACAATTCATCACATACATTTGAAAATGGCAACTTTTTCTATCTATCGGGTCACAAGTGTATCTTAAATTTATTATTTTTAATAATGTTCTGAATTATTTTTCTGAAACTTAATACTTTTTTTAAATAACAAGAAACCCCAATTAAAGCAATCTTACAAATGTATTAAATATGTATGTTTATTCCTGATTTTCATACAAAAAGAGATTAAAATGAGGTTATTTCAAACCATTTCATCATTTTTTTATTGTAAAATGAAACTTAAAAAGTTTAAAAAAAAACTTACCTTTACAAACACACGAACAATTTCCATTATCATCTACAATGGGAAGATTATTTTGAATTAACCCCAGTAGCACGTAATATTACTAACATTACAACATGATTCTAGAACCATTGGTAATATTAAGGCAATATTGCTAATGTTAGGGCAGTTCTTTCAATATTGCTGTAATATTACGTGCTACTGGGGAAAATATGTCCTTTTACCACCATTTTAATCAGAACTCTCAATTAAGGCCTGAGCAGAATAAAACGGGAAGCGAACGCAAGCATGAGATAGAAAAGGACTGAAGTTGGTCTGTCTTTTTCTATCGCATACTTACGTTCACGTTAAGGCCAACGCAGAATAGAATCTTTAACCGGAACCGCAATCGTAAGCGTAACCGTAGAATGAGTTAAAGAAGGATAAACAATATACCTATCCTTCTTTAACTCATTCTTACCGTTACGCTTACGATTGCGGTTCCGGTTAAAGATTCTATTCTGCGTTGGCCTTTACTTTTTTAAGGACAACGCAGAATAGATTCGCGAAAGTCGTTCGCGAACGCAATGCATGGATTAGTAAAGGACAGAGATATAATCGTCTCCTTTTTTAACTCACACTCAGATGCATTAATGCTGCCCTTCCGGTTAAAAGGAATTTGGAAAAGTCGTGTCATTTCTATCAAATATTCTTAGTTCGTGACATACGAATGTTCTCATATGCCATGAACTAAAAACATTTTGATAGAAATCATACGACTTTGCAATCGTACAACTGCAATAGACTTAAAATTCCCTATGCTAGTAAGTTTCAGTGACTTTTGAATTTCTCTAAATTCCCTAAGTTACCAAAGACGACACTAGGCGTGACGTCACAATTCCATCAAGCGGACTGTATCCCCTTTATTTACATTCTGTACACCACTTTATTCCTATAGTATATATCTACAAATAAAAATAAATATAAAATGTAAAGTTCGCAAAGTTATTTTTCATTACCTTGGATTTCCATTATTTATTGAAAAAATCATTTCACCATCTTCATAAATTTATCACTTTCAGGTAAGTTTGCTTGTAAAATTTTACGAATAGCAAATATACTTTAAAAATATTAACGTTTCACTCATATATATAATGTAATTATTTACAATATTCATTTCATATGAGAAGTGAATAAAAATATGAAAAATAATATTTTGATGATAATATTATCTAAATTTAAAAAGAAATTCTTTTATTCTTTTTTGTTATTTATGTATTTGAAGTATAGAATATAATTCTGAATGCTACGCTATAGCAGACGACAAAAAATTGACGAATCTGTAAACAAAAACTTTCCACCTGATTTGAAATAAAAACTGTGTTAAACATGTTTTAGTGTTTAAAATGCTTGAAAACTTTCTTTAATTAACATTTTTGTCTAAGTATTTTTTAATTAGATTTCATTTTTTACATGTTTTTAAGCTTTACGAGAGACAATACATTATAATGTTAAAACTTGCAAACTTTCTTGTAGTACTCTTTTTATCTATGCTTTTTATTTAATACTCCATACTTTCAGAACTTTTTTGTCGTTTTTCTGAATACAATTTTACCAACAGGTGGCATTCCGAATTGATTATTTTCTGAAAGACAGATTTCTTAATGTAAATTTCTAGAAGTAATTTTCCGAATGTTATTATTTTGACCTAATTAAAAAAAATTGTATTTAAAAAATGTATAAATAATAAAAATGTATTTAATAACAATATGATGAGCCAGAGTTTTTATTTAATTGTTACTCATACAATTTTAAACGTATAAAAATTAGAAAATTAAAAAAATTTAACAAATTTTTTTATATTTAAATATAATTTTTTTTACTTATTTTTACGTGTGCATGTTTATAAATTAAAAAAATTTTAATTAAATTTAACTTTTGCAACTTACTTTATTAAAAATTTTTCAATTCTCGATCTTTAGATATTTTAACTTCAATTTCATTAGAGCAATATTTTAGATATTTTTTTATTAAAAATTCACGTTATTTGACCCTTTCAACAACTCATAAAATTAGAAACATAAATGAATAAATTTCGTCACTAATGGTGTCACGATTCATATCGTGAGAGAATAAACAATAAATATTACTTAAAATTTTTATTTCAATCTAATGAGAAATTTTTTTATATATCCATCAAATATTATTAAAAAGTTTTTTAAGTAGAAAACTTGTTTATATATTCATCAAATTTCATGAAGTAACAACTATGTCGTGAATTAAGTGAAAATAGTTTAAAAATTTAATTTATCATTTGAAAATTTGAATTTTTTGTAAAATTATTTCAGAAATATTTTTATTTCGCCTATTTGCAAAAAAGGTTTGAAAGTTTGAAACGAATTTTCAGCCCATTTCATTTAATATTTACTTATGATGTTTGAAATATTTAAATGTAAACTTTAGTAAAAATTAAATTTCACTTCCTTTAATTTAGTAAAAGTTGTGTAAAGATTTAAATGTCCCGAAAATTTAATTTAAATGTCAATGAAAATTTCAAGCTAAATTTTCGCCTATGTAATAAATTTAGTCGAAAATGTAAATAATTTAAATGTTCAGGATAGTTTCGTCCTAAATTATTTTCAGGAAAGTTTAATGATATACATTCATGTAATCGGGACATTTAAATCTTTTTATTTTCAGGAAAGTTTAATGCTTTATATTCATGTAATAGGGACATTTAAATCTTTACACAATTTTCTCCAAATTTTGCATTTAAATGTTTCAAACATTGCAAATAAATATTTAATAAATTTTCAAGAAACTTTCGGTGCTATAAGAGCATAGGATATATACAATTAAAGTTAGCTTAATTTTTAAGAATGTTAAAAATCGTTTATGTTATTATTCATTAATTTAATTAAAATAATTGTAATTTTTAATTATTTGTAAAAGTCCATTTTATTTAAATATTAAATATTATTATATTATTTTAGATGTTTTATAATTATCATGTCTTTATTACTGAACTTACTAAAAATTATGCTTTTCTTTAAATTTGATCGAGTTTACTTCTAAATTACCGTATAAAGGTATAAAAGCAATTTCTGAAATTCAGAATAATGAAAATTCACAAATATTATTCAAAATGATCTTATTATTATTTTTTTGGTTATATAATACACTGTTGAAAGGGAGTTAAATTTTAACTCTCACACGGAAAAACTTTTTTCAAGAGTCATTACTAAACTTATTCAAGAACTCAGGATATGGGAAAAATTTAGAACTTGTTTTAGAAAAGTTAAATATTCATTAAAGAATTTTCAGGAGTTTTTCTAATGGCTTGGAAATAATTGTTCTTGACGCTGCGACTGAGTTCTTCAGTCACTGCGCCCTGAAAAAGTCTCGAACTATTTAAGAAAGAAGACGAAGCGTAACCAATAGGTATACAGCGCCACTTGGCTTTAAACGCTTTAAAACGATCTAAAACTAAAGTATCGTAACGCGTCCCTGCAGCCGAGTGGCATAAGGCGGAGCGATCTTGAGTCTCGAGGTCTCAAGTTCGACTACTCAGGCGGGCAAATTTTTTTCGCTAATTTTACATTTTTCTATTCTTAAACCAGTTCAGGACTTTTTCAAGAAAATTCAACAAGTAGTCCAGAAATTTACTACAGTTATCCCCGAACAGCTTAAAATAATGTTTCAATCTATGGTTTTGTAGCATTTCTTGTTTTATTTCCATATCCTGAGTTCTTGAATAAGTTTAGTAATGACTCTTGAAAAAAGTTTTTCCGTGCAAGGAATTCTATAAAAGTCGCACCCATTTAAGAGCTAAATTGAAGAGAGTTACATAAAGGGAGTTAAAAATTTACACAGGAGAAATAAGAAATTATTAAATTAACTCTCTTTGGGAGTTGATTTTTAACTAGAAAAATTTTACTTCCAACTCCGGTGACCATAAACTCCCTAAATTTTTTACAGTGTACTAATTACTGTTTTTTGACATATGTATTGAATTTAAATTTCTATCTTATAATAGGATAAGTGCACTAGTAGTCGAACACTTAAGGATACGATCTTATATTATGCTTTTATGCTTGAAATAACAAATAGCTACTGTGTTTATAAGCACATTATCGATTAAAGAAGTTCCTCAGGATTAGAAATCATATAAATTTTTTACAAATACTTGAGTATTTAATAAAATATATGAATTTTAATGAAAAATTACGAATGCTTCAGTAATCGGACATTTTTTCCCCTTTTTTCTATAGTCGGACACCAGTCAAACATTTTTTATTTATAAAGTAAAAACAATAATTTTTTAATTATTTTCTGCTGGAAAATAGAATTAAAGCTTATTAGAAGTTAATCATATAATATTTAAATCCCATAAGTTATAATATTTATAATTAATTATCAACAAAACTTTATGCTACTCATTGCGCTACTCAAAAGTGGTTTGCATTTATAGTAGGACATTATAATTTTTAAAATAATAAATAAAGTATTCCTTGTTTAACTATTTTATAAAATAACACTATTTTAATAGAATATAAACTTCATACATTCGACCAGTATATTTTTTAATGTAATTATCACAATGCATTATTATTTATTTTCCAAAAAACACAAAAGTGTCCGACTACTAGCACTGTCCAACTATACGCGCACTATCTCCAATTTGATATATTGTGAACAAAAAAAAGTTATAGTACTAAAAATATTTATTACATTCAAAACAATTATTTTTTTATGTTTTAATAGTCTCTTTTCATAATATATAAAAATTAAATATCATTACTTAAATGCGTTAATATAGTAGCTAAGACATTAAACTTAGTTTTTGGCAACAGAATATAAAGTGTTGTATTCCAATAAATAAGAACAATAACTTTGTTTAAAGAACTTTATTCATAATTTTCGAATGTCACTGTCGACTGCCAACTTTTATATTCTGAGATAACAATAGATTTTAATTCTTAACTTTAAACGTTGCCCTTTCAAAGAACATGTTCTAGATCGTCATTTGAAAAGAATTTACAAAATATTTACTACGAACAAAGTACAGAAAATCCCTATTTCGAAATGGGTCAATATGAATATAATTACTAATAGATATAGGTATATAACAAAAGCATCACCTGAAGATGGTACTGTATAATATAATATAATTATTCAGGTATAATATAATATTTGAAGATGGTAATGTTTTAAGTATTATCAGAAGATAGGACTGTATCACATTGAGGTATCGACTTCTATTCCGATGTTTGAGTTTTCTAGACTCTTTTCTAGTTGTTAGTTTAGCTGTTTTTATTCAAAACGCTGTTCGGCAAGTTGGGTGAAAATGCATGTGTTTTGAAAACTATTGTTATTTGAACACTTGTTTGACACATCTTTCTGAATTCATTAAGTTGCCTAAGGATCCTGTTCTACTTTCTAATAAACTTATTTTTCTAGGTCAGAAACTATTACAATATGTTACGTTATTTTTATTACAATTTGTTGTTAATTGTCAACTACAATTCATAATTTGTTATTAATTAATTATTACTTTGTTAACGACCTCCAAAATTAAGTAAATTACTTCTACTAAAAGAAGGACTGCGACTATCAATTCCTTTCTCTATTGGTTTGTTACCACTAATAATTTCCTTTAGGCTCAATTTTTGTAAATTTATAGGTAACAACATACTTCTCAGATATGTATACAGATTTAGAGTACACTATAATGATCTTCCGCAGCATAGACACAAACATGACGAGAGTGTTGGCGATGGACCCTAAATGAAAAGGAACTGTTCAGCTTCTAACTGTTCTTTATTTGTTTTTTCTAGAAAATGGACGATAAGAAGTCAATTCAGTCCAATGTTGATGACAGTTACACTCAACAGAGGATACCATTACTAGACTTTAGCGAAGACATCAATCTTCAAGACAGAAGAGGAGAAACTCAACTCCATAAAGAATTAAAGGCCGGTATTTTTCGCGCGAAGAAAAGTAAATATGCTTTTGAAACAACGAAGTTATTATTGGCAAATGGCGCGGACATGAATATTTGCGGTCGAGAGGGAACGAGTCCCCTTCAAGAGGCTTTACTTTCAGGAATTCCGGAGGCAGTTGAAGCATTTATCCCCGAGGAAGATCAACTTCTTAATTGCACCAATGCAAAAAGTATCATAAGATGTCGATATCTTATAAAATATTTTCTAGATCAAGGAAAATATTTGAACGTTTCCCATTCAAACTATTCGACACTTTTACATTTTTCAGCATTGAACGGTGATAAGGAAAGTTTCAACGAAATTTTAGAAAGCAGTGAAGCCAATCTCAACGCATTCAACGCTAAGGGTTTGACATTGTTACACGTTGCAACTTTGCATGAAATGAACGATATGATAGAATCGCTAATCAGTCACAAAGCAGATTCCAATTTACAAATTCAACTCGATCAAGCGCATCAGAATTTAACCGAACGAATCGGAGGTTTCACTCCACTTCATTTGGCAATTTCAAAAGGTTTCTTTGATATTGTCGAGACTCTAGTGAAAAACGGTGCAAACGTAAATGCCTCATCGCCATATGGACCCCCTTTACATGTTGCCTGTGAAACATTTTATTTCCCCGCCGTCAATAAAGTACATCGCGTGAAGAATGCAAGAATAGCGAGATTTCTCGTCCAAAATGGTGCTCAAATCGAGGCCATAAATGGTGAGAAGAAAACCCCACTTCAAAGAGCCTGTGACAATAAATTCGAGGAAATGGTCGAAGTTCTCCTCCAGGAAGGCGCAAGTTTCAAAATGAAATTTCATCAAAGACGCAGTGCACTACATTACGTTGTCGGTATCAATAATTCCCGAATAATGAAACTCTTCCTCGATCAAGGTCTCGATCCGAATGTTAAAGATTTTCGCGAAGAAACACCTTTGATCTACGGTTCCAAATCATCAGCTAAGGGAATTTCAATAGACATTATCGAACTACTAGTTGAATACGGCGCCGACATTGATGCTGGTGATCTCAATGGTGTAACGGCCCTTCACATTGCAGCCGGTTTTTACAATCTTAAAATCGTCAAATATTTACTCAAACTAGGTGCAAATGTCAACATTCGTACAAAAAACGATCTCACTCCTTTGGATCGAATTCTAATTAAATTTCGTGGTTGTAAAATCACACGAAAAAATACAGCATTCAAGACACTTGAATGTTTATGCGCTTACACAGCATTGAGTGTACACATGGGCGAGAAGAACGTAAATTTCAATATGATCAAGGGACAATCGGCAGTTGATGAATTCTATCAACAGTGCGAGGAACAAATTGATCTTTTAAAGAGAGACATGATTTGCACAAACAGTTCAATTTCCTACTTTGATTTACTGAACGTTCAGGTTGAGAAGTTGGTTTTATTTCTGCGAAATGAGGATCTTATGGAAGCTCTGATAGCGAAGAAATATTGGGATATTCCCATATATGGTGATTTATTGAAGGATCGCATCAAGAAGGGTAAAATGAGAAAAAATTTAATTGAAAGTAACACTGTTCTTTTAAAACAAATTACAAAACGACAGTTGCCTTATTTTGTCAATGACATGATATTCAACTGTCTCTCTTTAAAGGATCTGCAAAATTTCGATCAAGCCTTTCGTGCAAATCGAACAAAAAGTAAGGAAAATTTACCGAATTCACAAAAACAGGTAAATTTTTAAATTTCTCGATTTTGCAATAATCGTCTTCAATTTTATTGTAGATATATTTTATTTATATGTACATAGATTAAAGTTTTGTAAAAATTGATATGAATTTTTCTTTGCATACAAATTGTATTTTGTATTTCTGATTTTTTAAATTATTTTTTTATTCTAAAAGAAGGTATAATTTTTCTAAGTGTACCGTATAAACAATAAGATTTGTATAAAGGCTATCTGTCTTCTCTTTTAACGACTGAACAAATAAAGTAATTTTAAGTTTTTAACATTGTAACTAAAATTGTATTTTATTACCCGACTTCTAAATCATTCTACAACGAAGGAATTTTATTTTCTTTTCACTGTGATATAAACAGAGTTTCAAGACAATTTTTTTATTATGCACAAATCGAAATCCAATGACAGATAAAAGTCTCCAATTACAAAAAAAAAATATTTCAAGTCATTTTTTATTATGCACAGGTCGAAGCATAATTATAGAGCAATTTTTCAATGTTACGAGAATTCTTCTCAAGTGGTTATGTATTTTTTATTAGCGCTTAGAGAATGCCTCAACTCGTTTCACCCTTTCCTCAAGAAATAATCGAAATATTGACAAGATTTCCTATTCGTAAAAGGAATCAAAATGTGGTTTAGTCTTTAAAAAACTTCCATGAGGTAAATGAGAAACATTTTTTCCATTTGGAATTCAAGCAAAGAACATTAATTCTATTTGAAATTAAACTACAATTGACAGGAAACAGTTATTAAAAATCGTCAGACTAACTTTTTCTACTCAATCAAGTAAATGGAATTAAAATAATTTTTAAAAATCGGTAGTTGTAAAAATTTTATTCTGTTGGGAGAATAAATGTTTTTCAGACTGCAGAATTTTTAAAATTATAGCTAAAGGGAAAGCTGTTCAAAATGGAGAATATTAAGGTTGAAAATAAGCTAAATATCTACATGGGTCAGATATCATTTGGTTTGTTGAATTTATTTGGAATGTGGAAGCCACTAGATTGGAAATTAAAATGGCAAATGTGGTTGTATCATTTCTTCTCTGTGTTTATGATTACACTCTACTTTACGTTCATATTAAGTCTACTCATGCATTTCGTTAAAGTATCACAACCAATTGAAACTATAACGGAAAATTTGTTTTACTTTCTTTGCATTGTCGCTACTTTCATCAAGCAAATCTGTATTATGGCGAAACGAAAACTGGTGGTTGAGTCGAGAAAGAAACTTTTGAATAATTTCTGTGAGCCTGAAGATCGTTATGAATATGAGATTTTACAGAAGTGTTCACAAATTTGCAGGTATTCAATATTTAAAAACAAATCTCGTTGACACTGATGAAATTTGATTTTTGAAAGGTTTCTGTTAGTATAAAGGTCAGAGTAGTAAAAACTTACGGATGGATAATCCCGTGTTTTTCATCATTTTTAGCACTAATGATGTTGTCAAATTTAAGATTAATTATGGATTTAGGTTCTAGATATGCGAAAAATTCCCCATCATATTCTTTCGTAAGGAATGTTTAGAAGAGAGGGCAGAAGGTTATCCTTAGAATATTCACTACACCTCCCAATTGATCATTAATTTCCAATTATATTTTAGGTCAAACACAATTATTTTCTTATTGTTGGTCAACGTAACGGCACTATCGATAATAATAGGTCCAGTGATGAAGAAAAATAACATTGTACTTCCCTTACAAGCATGGTATCCATTCAGTCTTAATTCAAAGTGGATTTTTATCATGACATATTTACATCAAATAGTAGGTTTAATCATGGCAGCCAACACATCTGCGTCTGTTGAAGGCCTAACTTTAACTTTTATGCTACAAATATGCGCACAATTAGACATAATTATTCATCGACTGCAACTAATACCGCATTTACGAAAGACAAATGAGTCCGAATGGAGTATTGCTAAAAGAGAATCAAGACTTATATCAAAATGTGTAAATCATCACATCTACATGTATTCGTAAGAAGAATTCTTTTTTTAAAACCATATATATATAAAACTTTAGTTAAAAACACCCCAAAATCATCTTTTAATATAGATTGGGAGAAAAGTTAAATGAAATATTTGGTCTTGTGATATTTGTACAATTTTTTACGTCGATGATAAGTCTTTGTGCTACAATTTATCAATTATCAAGATTAAGTTCACAAAATCCAACCTATTGGATAATGGTCACATCTGTAAGCAGTGTGATAATGCAAATTTTTCTCTACTGTTTTTATGGACAGAGAATCAGTGAGAAGGTGATAAAGAATTAGTGTATTCTTCATTTGCAATTATCAAAGTCCTGTTGTTATAACTTGATTCAAAATAGAGTACAGATGTTGCAGATGCAGTTTATTTGACGAATTGGACAACATTAACGAATAGAACAAAAAAAGATCTTGTTCTGATGATGATACGTGCCACTAAACCTATACAATTGACAGGCTCATCTGCTATTGTCATGTCTATAAAAACATTTGTAAAAGTTGGTAAATTTTACCTACATTTACTGCTTTAAAAATTGAATTTGAAATAGTTTATTACCCTTTTATTTACAGATTATAAAATCTGCATATTCTGCGTACAATCTACTGTCAAGTACTTAAAATGCCGTGATTTGAATTTTAACATGAATGTTAAGTCCGAAAATATAACATAGTTTTGATACTGTTAACAATAAATTATTAACTTGATAATTGGACCTAGACAAAAGTTTATTAGTTCGGGAAACTTTTCATCTCAATTCGATAGGTTAGGTTGTCTTAAAAGTGTGTTTGAATAAATTTTGAGACAGAAGAAAAGATAAGAAACTAACGAAAAGGTAACTGAAATAATCCTACGAGCTTAATAAATTAAAACTTACCATTCTAATTATTATTTTTACTTATTATACATATTATCATTGTTTATTGAAATTACAATTCTTTATTAATAATTGTTTACTTTTATAATTGTTAATAATGATTTATTGTTAAAATTAATAATATGTTAATAACAATTATTTGTTAATTTTATTATTATTATCATTATTAGTAATTATTATTTTACAAATTATTAATATTGATATTGTAATTTATTGTGCATCCAGGAACTTTCTTTCATCCAAAGAGGAATAGAAGATTGAAGATTCGCTGGGAATGAAACATCTGCCTGCATATTTTGGAAATTTTTTCGACATTGTAAGAGAAATTTTAATATTATTCTTATATCCTTTTGTAATATTTTCTAGTCAATTTATAAAAAAAAAACAATTATTAGATTTTTTCAGCACATTCTGATTGACATCCAATTTTTGTCTCCTCCACGAAGAATTGATGAAACAAAATAATTTATTATTAATAAACAAAAATATAAATTTAAATATTCGACGCAATAGCGAAAGCTTTTTGTAACATCTAGTAATATAATTGAAAATTTAAACGAGATAACTTAAGTACCTAAATACATAATTATATTAATTGTATGAACACACATGAATAGTTGAATTGATAAACAAAATTATTACTTAGCAAATAAATCCAACTTTATTATATTCTTTAAGAAATTAAATATTATTTAAATAATAATAATAATAAACAAAAAATAAACTCTTTTTATGTGTATTTTCCACAGTAGGTTCTTCAGATTTTTAATGTAAATCTTGAATCTCACGCAGCATAAAATCAGGGCTCAAACATTTAGAGCATCTCGTAACGTCATACAAAAAAATCGTCTGTAACGAAAAAAGAATTTTTATTTTATAAATAATGAACCATTTCGTAATTAATAATATTAGTTGAATTTTATATTTTATGAAATATAAATTTTCATATTATATAAAAAAAACCCTGTAGGAAATATATTAGTTTTGGGTCCAAGTCGAGTTTCTTAAAATACGGGGTCTTTTTGTAAATTTTTATATTATATCTTAAATTTTTATAAATGAAATATTTAAAAAATATTAATTTTCTGAACAATCATGACGCAGGAAGTGTTTTATACGGTTTAAAATTGAACTTCTATTTTAATTAAATAAATACTAACATGAGGATGGGAAGGACAGTGCAATTTGAGACGTCCTTCTTGAAGATGGCCACAATTTCGGCAGAAAACGCCTCCTCTCGGCCTTACGCATACACAGTGGTATTTCATTTTTTAAATGAAGTCTGAAAAAAACAGTAAATAAACAATTTTTTACAATTTATTGTATAAAAACTCAAAAATAGACTTTGCAAAGAAAAAAATTAGATTTTTGTAATTGTCTTTTTTAAAAATATTCAATTTAAATTTTCAACAATAATTAAACCTTACAAAATTGATATTGAATTTATTTTAAATAATTTAATTCTTACAGAACAATCATAAATTTATTTAGCGAATAATTTAACTTAAATTCAAAAAATCATTGAACTTTAAAAAAATTGCTTAGATACAATTTTTATAAATAATTCAATTTATTTCAATTTATTCATTTTTTTCTTAAAATTTAATAAATTATTTGCAAAAATTCAATTATTTTCACAAATAATTTAAATACTTAAGGTGAATTAAATTATTTTTAATATAATTTTAATCAAATTCTTCTCAGGAATTCAATTATTATTATTATTATTATTATAATAAATAGTTAAATTCTTCAGAGCTATTTGCAATTATTTAAAAAAAATTTTATATAATTTTTTAAAAGAATAGTCAATACATATTACAATTGAGGAGCCGGTTCTAGAATCCAGCTCCTCAATTGTAAACGAGAAAATTTCATTAATTTTAAATTAACCCAAAAATTCATCAAAACAATTCAATTTTTTTTCAAAATATTTAATAAAAAAACTTTGTACGAGTTCGATTAGTTTCATAAATAGAAAAATTCATTGCAACAAATTTGATTATTTTAAGTAAAGTTTTGATAAAATTTTTCAATAGAATTCAATTATTTTTAATAAACTTTAATAAAATTCTACGTAAGAATTAAATTATTTTCATTAAAAATTCAATTAAATTCGTCAAAAAAAATTTGCTAGTCAATTATTTTCATAAATATAATAAAATTCTTTAGAGATTTTTAATATTTTCATAAAAAATAAAATTCTTAGAAAATATTAATTACTTTTAAAAATTTTTATAAGTTTCTTTATATGAATCCAATTATTATTGTCAATATAATTGAAAATAAATCTCTCAAAATTCAATTATTTCTTAAAAATTGTATAAAATATTCTTCAAAACAATTCAGCTTTATTCAGAAAGTCTATTAAAATTCTATGCAACAATTAAATTTATTTGATTTCAAATTATAAACAAAGGTACAAAAATTTAAAAAAAAATCAAATAGGTTTATAACTGAAGTTTTAGAATATTTGAATTTACTAAATTTTAATTAAAAATTTTGAAAAAATTAGTTTTGTAAAAATTTGTTATTAATATTTTTTTGAAATAATTAATTGAATTTTAGAAATACAATTCCTATTGGATTGAAAAAATTTTCCATTATCAAAATTTCATAAAATTTAAATGTAAATAAGTGGATTTTAGAAATTATTTAGGATTTTTTTCATTGAACAAATAATTGAATTATTAAAAATTTTTTTTTTAAATTATTAAAAATAATTAATTTAGAAAAGAAATTTTAGTTAAAAATTCTAGAAAACTGAATTAAAATGATGGAAATAATTTTAGAGAAGTTTGAGGAAAAATAATACTGGTGTTTTGAATATATTTTTTGAATGATCAAAGTTAAATTTACAAAAAAATTCTGTATTTAAGAAAAAAGTAAAATATCTGAAATAAATGGCGGGGAACTCCCACGCAATGTGCAGCGTTGCAGTGTTAACGTCGACTGAAGGTCGTTCGTATTTTTTCTAATGGAGAACGCTCAGATGACGCCACTAGAGAAATGCAGTTGGAATACATTTTTTTTAAACATTTCTCTTAAATTTTTCATAATTGACGTTCAATTATTTAAATTTGTTTGTTTTTAGAATTTTATTTTATCAGGTTTCTATTTTTTAAATATATTATTTAATAAAAATAATAATTATGTTATTATTACAAATTAAATTATTTAATAAAAGTAAGTTTGTTTTTAGAATTTAATTTTATTAGGTTTCTATTTTTTAAATATATTATTATTTAATAAAAACAATAATAATGTAATTATTACAAATCAAATTATTTAATAAAATTAATCTAATATATTTAAGAAATAGAAGCCAAAAATATGAAATTCTAAAAAATAAACCAAAAAACATTTTTTTAAATATTATTTTAATGTTTTTTACTAAAAAAATATTTTATTTACATGTTTTTATAAAAAATTAGAAATTTGGAGCCATTTAAATTTATAATATTGTATATAGGAAAAATTTCAATTATAAATTTTTGAAGCCATTTATAACTTAAAAATCTTTAATCGTTTCTACAAATTTAAAAGCAAATTTGATACCCACTGTTCAATTTTTAATAACTAATTTAAACTAACAACGAAATTACACAAATCGTTATTTAAACTTTTAATTAAAAATTATTTTTTAATGACAAAAAAGTGTTCAGATTTATTTTTTCCCTCGACTGTCCCTTAAATGTTTTGTTAATACATTCAATGTCTGAGAATAAAAAATTAGCTAAATTACAATATTAGAGAATTTGGATTATGTATAAAAATTGATAAAAATGTATTAGTGATATTGTCTGCTGAAAATAAAAAAATACAAATTATAACAGCGATGTATTGAAATTTTTCAATGACAATAGCAGAAGGAAACTAAATGCGCATATATGAAAACATAAAAACATTTTCCGAATAAATTTTTTATTTTATTCAATTAAAATATAAAAATTAAAAATTCTGTTTTCAATCGAGTTCTTGACGTTCTATCTATTAAATTGAGTGGTGTTGTTTTCTTTTCTAATAAGAGTGACTTTGCGATGAAAAATTTCAAAACAAAACATTGGGACATAGACACATGAAAAACAAAATTTGTATTGTGATTTTTAAACAAAAGAGAATGTGAATAAACCTTTTTTTTAATATAAATCAGCAGGATCAAAAGATCGACTATCTCCTTTTTCACTTTTTGAAAGAAAAAATGAAGTTATCTTGAATGTTTCACATTAATAAAAGAATATAATAAACGTCTTTGACTTTACTTTTGGAAATGTCGGATATATTTTGTAAAAACAGTGTGTGTATAGCCAGGGATGGGAATTTTGAACTTAATTGTAAAAATTTGGTGGGGGGAGAATAATCCATCAATGAAAAAAGAGCTGAACGATTATTATGTCGAATTCACAGTTACCGAATTTTTATAGTTTTTGTAGTTGAGAAATAAAATAGGTGGGTAAGTGTTTAAAATCGCGACTTTTGTTAAATAAAAATAGAATGTTTATATACGTGATCCAATTGCAGTGAATAAATTCTCCGAATTTGCAATTAAATTTCAAATTATAGGTTAGGGGTGTTTGATTACTAGAACTTGAAATCGTTTACAGTTGTAGTAATTTCTACATAAAATATATTTTTCACGCTTTTTTTAGAGTAACATAGATATGGTTTTTGATGTTTAAAAGATGGATAAAATCGATAAAAATACGTAACAAATTTTTTGAATATTTTTGCTTTCGAGTTGTGTGTTGGCCTTAGGTTGAGTCCACAATAGGCACTTTTCTTAAAGCGATGCATACCCTCTACATCGATTTCCATTGTTCGAACAATGGAAATCGATGTAGAGGGTATGCATCGCTTTAAGAAAAGTGCCTATTGTGGACTCAACCTTAAGGCATAGACTATATGAACAACTCTGTATACCGGTAGTATTAGCAGACGACAAGAAAAATCACAAACAACAGATATTAAAAATGTATACGTCTCCTCTGCAGTTAAAATATTGCTAAAACTATAAAATGATAGTAATTATCGAGTAAAGTGTTTTGATATACTAACATTTTCACTAAAACTGTTTGTGTAATAACTTTCAATTTATAATCACAAAAAAAAACGTGAAATCATATGTTCAAAACTTGCAACGAATTATTTACTGTAAGTAACAAATTTTTTAAATTCTCATTGTCTGAACGAATATATTTTTTTAAATAATTGCATTTATTTTGCATAATTATCCCGTTTATATAAAACACTGTAAAAAGAATATAATTCTCAGTTTTTTTTTGGTTGAGATCTTAAAGAGAAAATAATTTTGATGTTTTTTTGGAGTAATAAAAAAAGATATTTACAAAGTTCACTTTTTTCTTCTTTTTCCCTTTTTTATCCGCTTAAATTAATAAACTTCACTAAAATTATGCATATTCTCTTTTTTTAAAATTTTTGTTTTCCAAGATTTTTGTTTTTAAGTAAAAATAACACAAACATAACCTTAAAATAATTTGCTTTTCATATACAAAAATAATTCGAATGTTAATTTATTATTAAAAAATTAAGTTTGAATAATACTTTTTCTAAAATTTAAAAAATTTGATTAATTCAAATTTTGTAAAATTTAATTGAAAATATTTCATTTTTTTCAAGTAATTTACTACAATTTTTAAAAATCAACTTTTGAAGAATTTTTAATTGCAAATTTTGAAAAACAATTAAATTCTCAAAAATTTTAATGAAAAATTATTAAAGTGTAAATTTTCAAACTGATAAGCAATGGAAATTTAACATCTAAAAATTATATTAAAATATTTTTAAAAAATGGAGTTCTAAGAATTTTTTTCATTTAAATTTTTTAAAATTCGACGAAAATTCAAATACATGAAGGATACAAAAAAAATAAAATACCAACTTTTTTTGAATGATTTAAAACATTTTGGAGAAAATATTCATGATCGAAATTTTTAATTAAAATTTTCCAAAAAAATGAATTAGTTTTTTAAATTATTCAAAATTTTTCCTTTAAAATTAAATTTTTTTCGAAAAATTACAATAAAAAAAAACATTGTCATTACTGTAGAAAATGGAAATTTTCATATTTAAATAATTGAATTCTCAAAGAACTTGCAAAAATTCATTTTTTTTATTTAAAAAGATGAAGTTTAATTAAAAATTGTTAAAAAATGTAAGTTTAGAAAGTTTAGAAACTTATTAAACTTTAGAAGGTTTTAAATTTGAATTTTTTTCTTTTTTACAACCCGCGAAAAAAACATGGGTTTTAATATTTATTTGAGAATATTATTCAAATTTTGAAGAATTTAATCTAGAAATCAGTGAAAGCTAAGAGAAATATAAAATTTTGATTTTGTAAAAATATTTAAATAAATATATAAATAAACAAATAATGCAAAAAACATAATTTTTTGTTATATCTCTGATTAAATAAACTATTTTCTTCTCTTTTTTGTATTTTTTAATAGAGCAAAACGAATTTGAATTTTTTTCATATAAATTTTATGTAAAAGTGCAAAAAATTATTATTATTATTAATAATAAAAATATAAAAAATAATAAATAAACAAAAAATGCAAAGATATATCATTATTAATAATAAACAAATAATAATAATAAAAATTCGATGAAAAAAATTCGATTTAGAATAATATAATTATAAAAAATTATAGAAAATATTTATATTGATTGTAATAAAAAAAATTGTTTTTACAGGTTTTTATCGAGTTGAACATTTGGTTTAGAAATTATTGGAAAAATACAAACTAGAAATAATGCCGCTGGATATAAGTGAATCTTTAATGAGATACTGTCGCTTGGGGGACGTTGAAGCAGTGAAACACATTCTCTCTCACTATAAATTGTCCGATTATCCAAAATTGTGGTACGGATATTTACCAAGTTATGAAGCATTGAATCACAATAATACCCAAGTTGTGAAGTTACTCATCGAAAATAAGGCAAAATTAAATTTCGGCGAAGAAACATCAGCAAAATTCTTACTTCATCTTGCAGTCAAGAAAAATAATTTGGAAATCGTTCAAATCTTATTAGAGAAAAATGTCAAGGTTAATGATTTAAATAAAAAGAAACAAACTCCTCTACATATTGCAATTAATCAAAAAAATGAAGAAATTGTCAAACTTTTATTAGATAATGGCGCTGACATTGAATTAAGAGATCGATATGATTGCACACCTCTTCATTTGGCAATAAAAAATGGAAAAATCAACATTGTCGAGAATTTGTTAAATTATAATGCGGATATACATTCTTATTATGATGAAAAAACGATGCTACATATTGCCATAGAAAATAGTCGTATGGATATTGCGAAATTACTTATAGAAAATGGAGTAATGGATAAAATAAATTCCACTACATATTACTCACTTCTTCTTTCCCTCGTGTCAATGTGCAATCATAAGATATTAATTCTTCTCTTGGAAAATCCAAAAGCTAAAGATCTGATGTCTGATCTTTTTTCCAAAAATACAGAGAGTGGGAATCTTAACGAATTACTAAAGTTGTCAATTGTTGGCGGTAAATTGGAAGTTCTCGAAGCACTTCTAAATTATGATTTTGATATAAACGCCAAAGACAAATGTGGAAAAATGACAATGTACTATGCTTACGACAAGAACAATTTAGATATTTGCAAGTATTTGTTGACAAAAGGTTTCTTTATTAATTCGAAAATAAATGGAAATTTTACTATTCTTCACATGAGTGTCAAGAATAATGATGAAGAATTTACGGAATATTTACTAAACAACGATGCTGATGTGAATTTGACAACGAATGATGGTTCAACGGCACTTCACTTGGCTTGTCAAATGAGAAGTGAAAAAATTGTCAAACTATTGCTAAAGCATAAGATTGATATTCATGTTCAAAATAAAGATGGTTTAACGTGTCTTCATGTGGCGGCGAAGAGGAATAATGAAAAAATCATCAAACAATTATTACGAAAAGGCGCCAATGTGAATACACTGGATAATAATAACATGACCGCAATTTGTCACGCCGTTGAATTTAGCAATAGAAACGTAGTCGAAGTCCTTTTGGGAAAAAAACCGAACCTTGCGGACAAAAGTAATAAAATTGCTTTTTACCTATCAATACTTGGCGCAACAGCAGAACACCGACTTATAGCTGAATTATTTTTATTCAATCGGTTTAGCATCAAAGAAGAAACATTCGAAAATATCCACATACCAGAAATTTTATATTCAACGTATAAAAATGAATACTGGAAATCGGACTACAAAAAAATATTCACTGAACTCTTCCGTTGTGAACCATCTGTTGAAGCCTTTTTCAAATACCAACTTTTGTTTTCAGCGGTGGAGAAAGGTTACGTTGAGATAGTGCAGGATCTATTGTGTAGCGAAGCAAATGTTAATGTTCTCTTGGAAAAAAATTCAACCTTATTAGAAATTGCCGTCAATAATGGTCAATATCGAGTGATGCATCAACTTTTTAAATTAGGCGCTGATTTACAAACAAGGGACACTCATGGTAATACATTGTTGCACATCAGCGTTCTCACCGATTGCATGGACATCATCGAATTTCTATTAAAACACAACAGCGTCGAAGCTCGCAATAACAAAGGCCAAACACCACTCTATTTGTCAATATACAGAAATAATATAAAAGTCGTCAAACTAATTTTAAAATCCGGCGTCGACATCAATTCAAGAACAAATTTAGAAACAACTCCTCTTCACATTGCGGCGAAAATTGGTAATTTAAATTTAGTTAAATTACTACTCGACTATGATGCTTCGGTGAATGTTAAAGACAGTAATAACCAAACTCCTCTCGACATTGCAATTTATTCTGAAAGAACCGAAATTATAAGCATTTTATTACTCCACAATGCCATATCGAATAGAGACGATTTATCACTTAAAGATGAAGTTCGTAATAAACTAATTCAACATTCCTTAATGCACAATGTATTGTACGAATTTCAAAAGTATTCTGAACACTTACAGGGTTTTTCATTCTTGTGTAATAAGGAAATTAAAAAAATGCAACACTATGAATTGGGAAATAATATCACTCTCTTCGATTTATTAAAAAAAACTATCTCCACTGTGGAAATTTATATGCGTAATGAAAAAATTTTGCGGCAATTAAATTTAAATGATTTTCAACCGTCATATCCAATTTACTTCAATATGTTGAATGTTAAAATAAATAAAGCAAAGCAAAGGAGAGAGTTAATAAAATCAGCAAGTTATTGTATGGAGAATATATTAAAATTAAAGGCCCCCTATTTAGTACTCGAGAAAATCTTCTTCTATCTTGATAATTTAAATTTACGGAATCTAATAAACGCGTCAATTCATTGTCATTAGAGGAATCTTTCTTTTTATCCCTTATAAAAAGTAAATGAATTCAAAATACGTATTTTTGTATTTTTTTTAAGTGAGGAAAAAAGGCATTTAATATTATATTAATACCTTTTTGATGTTTGTTGTGAGAAATTGAAATTCTTAATGAATGTGATAAATTTAGTTTAGAAGAGTATAACTTTTCGACCTGTTATAAATTTTAGATTAATTTTTCTCTAACCAATTTTTATTACACAGTTTATAAGTTTGGTTAATAGTTTATACGTTGTGTTTAAATTAAGGCGTTTAATTAAGAGCGCCATTTGGCATCAGTGTTTCATATGTTTTTATATTTTGATTATAGCTACTTTGTACTATAAAATAAGTAAAAAGTAAATAAATATTCTTGTAGCAATACTTTAAATAAATCCTTTCGCTTTCCAGGTAATCATCGACTCAGTAATTACTTTAATGGCAAAATTTAGGCCATTTGAATGATTTTCTAAATTTCTTACGTACGTTTTGAATTTTAAGAATTTGTATATTTTAGTTTCGGTATTGTATTGTAAATTTTTATTCAACATCTATTTTCAATTTTGCAAAGAAAATTGCTTTTCTACGTTTTTTACGAATATAAATATAATTTACTTTAGAAAAACATATATAATACTTCTGAAAACAAATTTTAAAATAGTATTTGCATGGTCTGAGAAAATCATCGATAACTTTTCCTATAGTTCGTTTTGGAGCTATACTCTAGTCCTGGTCTTTCCCAACGTTCTATTCTGCTTCATTACTCTATTTTTTACAGTTTTAAATCTAAAATTACATTACGTTTCTGTGTAACTTTTGGACATTTTTTTGTCCACTTCTTCTTCAGACATAAAAAATTTAATGAAATAAGTGTTTATGTATTATATAATTTTATTTTTCTAAACTTACCTATAAATTAATTCCAAAGAAGAAGATTTGCTTGCGTCATAATTATAGTTATACGTATAATGGCTTAGGAAGAATAACATTAAACCCTCCAATAAGCAGTCAGTTTTTATCAGCATGGTATTTTCTACCACCACATTTGACACACTATTTTCTTGATAAATCGACAGTCCTTATCAGGAAATTTCTTCTTTAACAAAAATCTAAAGCTAATATTGCTATTACAATACCTCTTAATTAGAGGATATTGTTCTTCTAACTCATTCTTTATTAACTCCAAATCTATATAAACTTCACCTACTGTTACCTCTGCACGATTTATTTTTTTCTTTTAAAATATTAAAAGAAAAATTATAAATGATTTGCCCTGAAATTAAATTAATTTCAAATTCAACAACGTGATACTACTTTACATATAGAAACAAAAAATATTACAGTACCATTCTACAATTACTATAATTATGTGGCATCACAGAGAACATGATGATAACAATCAATCCGCCAATCCTACATTAGAAACTGAAATCGATTTTATCTCTACCACGGAAATCATATTCACGTTCTTGTGAAACTGGTTCATATCTGAGATAACCCGTGTTTTTCGTTTTTACCTTTGAAATTGTAGTCGTTGCTGATTTCTTCCCCGGAATCATTAACTTTGGATCTCGTCTTCCAAAAAGCGGCACTCCAGGATGATAATAACCAGGCTAAATTTAACGATTAAAAAAGGTATGAAAAGTAATCATTACCAGTGACTAATATCTCCAACGATATTGCTGATCGTTTACCCTAATAATTCTTCAACCCATACTAATCGTTGGTTACATATTTTCGGAAATGGTACATACACAACAAAAGAAGTGCCAAATTAGGAGTGGTCCATTTATTTTAATTAACATGTTCCCGTTATTACTGAAGAGAGTGAGATTGTAGAAATTTACAGGCCCAGCGCAACAAACTACCTTGCAGCAGAGGAATGACGAACGATGGGCGGAAATGTGCTTATTAATAAATCAACTAGCAGATAGGGGAGTATTCCTTGAGGATATGCACAGCATCTTCCACTTATGTATGTGGGGTTTATCCATGGTAAATCCAAGAAATGCAGTAGGACATATCATGTATAACTTATTGAGAGTCCGTGACAGTGATCAAATGACCATAGTATAGCTTCTCTTCCAGAACCGAGGAAGGGCGTCAGGAATCGCTTTTAGTCCAAAGATGTAAGAGACTATGTGGTCCGTTGTCAGGAGCTTCTTCTGGGTCACGGAATCCACATTGCAAACTTATAAGGTTAGAGATATATTTTTAAAGTTTTACAAAAAGAGGCAAAATAATCAAGTGATGTTCCAATGATTGTTAAAGGAATTTTTAAAAGAACGGTTTATTATTTAACAAATAATTTATTTTGTATAAAAATAATTAAGTTTTCGCAAAAAAATTGGTTAAAATGGATTTAATTTAAAAATTTCTTTAGATCATTCTTTAAATTTTATTAAATATGGAACAAATTAAAAAATGTACAGTAATAACATTCCTGCAATATAAAATAACTATTTAGATTTAAAATTGTACATGCATATTTTAGAATAATAGTTGCAAATAATGTATTATTTATCTATTTATTTTTTTATATTTAGGTATTTAATTTGTTAATAATATTAATCTATTTAGTATTTTATTTATTATATATATTTTTTTTGTTTGTTTGTTATTTCATTATAATTATTTTTTTCTCATCTTTTCTTTCTAAAACCCAATTTATTTTTAGTACAACTATTCAAGTACCTCTCTGGAAACTTTTTAGTGGTGGCGAAGAAATGTATGACGATCGTCCTAGTGGTGTGCCATACATGCCTTTTATACGAATTCCTTTTCATATTCCATTTTTTTAAATAATATATTAACTGTGCGTTCCCTTTCTATTATGTTTCAGCCCGGTTATTATTATCCCGGGGTACCAATCGTTGTACGACATGACCCAAAATTGATTATTCCTGGGGAGGAATCAGCGAGAACCACGGTTTCGAGGGTGAAGGTGTCAGACCTAAGTTGTCTCAAAGACGAATTGGTGGATAAGTGTTTGATTCTCATTTTGGTAGAGGAGTATGCTTATTGTGGTGGTGGGCGTCGTCGACGTACTGGGATGAGTTCAGAAGTTGTAAGAAAAATAAATTAATATTTATTTTAATTATCATAATTTAATTTAGCATAACCACTTATGTATATGTTTTTTTTATTTATAGCTTAAAATCCCCGTTCCTGTATAGGAACCTTTACAAAGTTTCCTGTACTGGATCCTGCAAGTGTTCCTGTACAGAAACCATTACAGAAATCTTTGATAACTAAGGTTCCTGCATCGGAACCCCGTTCCAAAATCCCGTACGGGATCCTGTATGGGATCCTGCACAGGACCTGTACGGGGATTTTAAGCTGGGATGAGGGGTGTAAATGTGTAAAATATGTATATTTTATTTACATTGATTTTAAAGTAAGATAGAAAAAGCAAAGGGGTTATTTTGTGTAAGTATATTAATTGTTTAATGCTTTAATAGTATTCTTACTTTTATTCAAATATTTACATTAGATTATTTTTTTAGGGAAATATAAAAAATTGTACCGTTGGTGAAAATTTTAACAATGGATTATCGTCGTTCTTCTACCCTTTTGGTTGGTTATTGGAAACACTATATACAACCGAAATGTCTTGATATTTCAACAATTAAAGAATGCTCGATGGAGGATTACCGAAGCGTTTTGCGTTAATTAAAGAAAAGGAAGGCCTAATCTGGAATTCTGAATTGTCTGAAGGCTTCCGGAACTTTGTTACATCCTGTGAATGATACATAGAATTTTTGCATTATAACGTATGAAATGTGCTTTAAGTGCTAGTAATAATTTTGAACCATTATGACGTCATAGCCCTTAAACATTTTTTTTATATAAATTATAAACATTTTTACAAAAGCAATTTTTAAAAAAACTTAATTCAGAATTTTTTGAATCTTGACTCGGAGTGGCCAATTTTATCATGATTTTATAAAAAATGTTCTGTTTTCTGAAAAATAGTTTAAAATAGTTTTTCTGATGAGACTCATTGCATTCGTTTTTTCTCATTTTTTTAAAAATAGACACTTAAATATATTTAAAAAATATTGAGAATTTTTTATTTCTTTTTCATTTTTGTTAAGAAACTACTTCAAAAGAAAATAAACTTTGTTTTGTTTTATAAGAAAATTAGAAATGTTAATAATATTATTGTTAAATATCTACTAACATTAACATTTACAAAAGAAAAGGAAAAATACAATATTCCAGACAGCACAAAGGCTTGTAGCAACCTTGCGGCAAGCTTGCCACGCAATATTGCCAAGCTTGCCGTAAGCTTACCTCAAGCTTGAAATGTCCCACCTGTCACAAGGTTACACTGTAAGGTTACCGTAAGTTTGCCTCAATGTTGCTCAGTAAGATTGCCGTAAGGTTACTGCAAGATTGTCATAAGTTACTACAAGGTTGCTGCAAGATTACAAAAAAATTGCTGCAAATTTTAAAATCGAAAAATTTCTAAGTTTTTTTAAAGCTTTTTTATTGCTTAATACGCGTGTAAATATAAAACACAAAAATTTAGAAAATTGCAGCAACCTTTTATTGTAACTTTACAGCAATCTTACTGAGCAACATTGAGGCAAACTTACGGTAACCTTACAGTGTAACCTTGTGACAGGTGGGACCTGTTCATAGGTACACAATTTCGCGTTGAAATATAAAATCGAGTGAGCACCACTGCTGACTCTAGAGTTAACTCAACACTGTAAAAAATCCTAAGAATATTACCCACATTAAATGTGGCTATTTTACAGACAAGGGGAAAAGTGCCGCATTCAATGTGGCAACATAACCTTATTTAAAGCGTCACTTTTCCCCTAGTCTGTGTAATATCTTTAGGATTTTTTACAGTGAAGGCAAATGACGAAAACACCCTTACAGCAGGTGTTGCACAAAATATTTTTAAAAATTAATTTTTTCATTCTCCTATACTCTTCTGTACTTTGCAAAACCCCTAAAACTGAGATTTTTAATTTTTCTAAAAAATACTAAAAACCTAATTCTTATATTCTCCCATACTTTGATGTACTTTCCCGTACTTTGTCGAACTTTACTAATTTGGATAATGAATTTTTTGATTTTACATATCCATTAAACTCGCATTTTAATACTGTGGTACAGTTCTCCATTCGAAAATTTTCCCGAGAAACCTATTTTCTTGTTTTTGTACTTTTCGTAACTATCTGCGTACTTTAATTATCGTGTTAACCACTTACATTCTGAAATATGGAAAACGCTCATTAGTCGTACTTTGCTTGACTTTGCCGTTCTTTACTGTACTTTGCGGGATTTCGCCCAAATTTCCACTTCCAAGCTGGTCAATTCTTGCTTTACTCTTTCCGCATCCTTCCTGCCACAAATATTTCCTTTTCGCTAAAATTATTACTCATCAGCCATTCAAAAATTTCCTATAACAAATATTGAAACACCACTGGACTATTTCCTTCTTTCCTTTATATAAATTCTAAATCTAACCTATAATCTTATAATTTTGCATTCCGAATACAGTGGCCTAGAAGAAGCTCTCGACAAAGAAGTACCTAGTCCCTCACTTCCGTGGACTCGTAACGAATCCTATCGCCTTTCCTCGGCTTTAAAATAGAAGCCATCACACTCATCCGCTCACCTCCACGGACCCTCAGTAAGTTGAACACTATGTGTTTAATTTCAACGCCTGGATTAACTATTGACAAACTCCTACATACATAAATGAAAGATGTTATGGAAGTCTTCGAAGAACGATACCCTATCCGCCAATTGATTTATCAATGATCAAATTTCTGCATCCGTTCATCATTTCTCTGATGTAAGGTGACTTGTTGAACTGGGCCACTATATTTGACTGCAATTGACTACCTTCCACTACACAATTCCTCAGAACTTCACTATCTTCGTTTCTTCCATCACTGGAAGTACGTAAATCTTCTGTCTCACTATAAATTTGTACAACTTGATTTTAGTTTCTTTCAGTGATCTAAACCATTTTTAAAAAAATAAATAATTTTCTACATTACTTATTAAGTTCATAATAATCGCTGGTAAATATAATATTATAAACAGTTAAACCTTAACTAATTAATTTATTCCTTTTTACCTTTATGGGTTTTTACAAATCTTTAACCTTCAAAAACACTTTTCTAACTGCCCCAAAATTTTTACCTAGATATCCAACTTCCCCCTACTTTTGCGGTCCTTAGCCGAATTTTATTAGAAGTTCTTGTACTCATCTGCTTTTTCTGGCCATAATTAAGACAAACTACTGAAAATATTACTAAATCAATATCAATTGTTTGTCGTTAACCTTTGGAAATGTAAAGTATGGAACACCGGACTGTCGTTCCTCCCTCTTCTGTACAGCTTGTTAACTAAAACTTTCCCAGCGTGGTAGACGACATACACTATATTTTATTTCCTTTTTCGAATTGTAATAAACACTACAAATTCCGTTATTTATTAAATTGGCATCATTTTCTGTTAGGGTACCAAAAATATAAATTATATTGAACCCCCAAAATTAAATATTGCCCTTTTTCGCCTATGATTATTTAATGTAATTACCACCACAATAAGCGTACTCCTCTACCAAAATTAGAATCAAACACTTATCCACCGATTCGTCTTTGAGACAACTTAGGACTGACACCTTCACCCTCGAAACCGTGGTTGTCGCGGATTTCTCCCTAGGAATAATCGATTTCGGGTCATGTCGTCTAACGATTGGTACCCCGTGATGATAATAACCGGGCTGAAACATAATAGAAACGGAACACACAGTTAATATATTATTTAAAAACAAAATGGGATATGAAAAAATTCGTACCGGTGAGGTAGTCGAATAGTTGTACTAAAAATGAAAAGGAATTCGTATCGGTGCCCAATATCCTTTTCGATATACTTGTTCTTCCAATCACAAGTACTCCTTTACCCATACCAATTTCTGATCGCAAATTCTTGGAAACGGCACGTGTGGCACACCACTAGGACGATCGTCACACTTTTCTTCGCCATCACTAATAGTTCCCAGTGAGGTACTCGAATAGTTGTACTGAAAATGAAATAGAGTTTTAGAAAGAAAAGTCTCTTACATCTCTGTACTCAAAGCGAATCCTGACACCCTTCCTCGGTTCCGGAAGAAAAGCCACTAAGGTCATTTGCTCGTTGTCACGGACTCTCAATAAGGTATACATAATATGTCCTACTTCATTTCTTGGATTTTTCACGGGTAAACCCCACATACATCAGTGGAAAATGCTGTGCATATCCTCAAGGAATGTTACCCTATCTGCTAGTTGATTTATTAATGAGCACATTTCCGCCCATCATTCGTCATTCCTCTGCTGCAAGGTAGTTTGTTGTGCCGGGCCTGTACGGCCAACGTAGTGGCTACGATAACGCACAGTTTGCAACATTGGACTACCACACATCAAATTTTGACGTGTATGCGGTGCCCAGAGCTGCGTGCTTTGCCCACAACTTAATTGCACACAACGAGCTTTTACTTTAAAAAAATACTATTAAAACATTAAACAATTAATATACTTACACAAAATAGTCGTTTTTCTTTGTCTATCTCACTTTAAAATCAATTTGGATCATGTACACTCAGATGCATTAATGCTGTCCTTCCGGTTGAAAGGAATTTTGAAAAGACGTGTCATTTCTATCAAATATTCTTAGTTCGTGGCATACGAATGTTCTCATATAGCATAAACTAAAAACATTTTGATAAAAATCATACGACTTTGCAAAATACCGTCAAACCGGAAGGACAGCTTTAATGCATCTGAGTGTACATATCTATAAAAAGAAAAGATTACAATGAAATTTCTAATAAAAATAGAGCTAATTTATTTTAACCTCCTATTTTACTTTAAAAATTACATTTTTTTATATTCACCTAGTAAAACGCTACAACAATCAAAGATAAATTTCAAAAAAATATGTATTTATACTAAAATTTAATAATAAAAATAATTTATGTATAAAAACAGTTTTTCCTCATTATGTAATAAAATAAAATAAAGGTACAAGTATCGAATAACATACATATTTTACACATTTAAACCCCTTATTACGCGTTTTCTATTAGACAAGTACAAATTCCTTGCTGACGCCATTCGAGGAGGAACCCAAAATTTTGTGATATCAACCCGAGCCCGTTATAAATAAAAAAACATATACATAAGTGGTTATGCTAAATTAAATTATGATAATTAAAATAAACATTAATTTATTTTTCTTACAACTTCTAAACTCATCCCAGTACGCCGACGACGCCCACCGCACCTCAATAAGCGTACTCCTCTACCAAAATTAGAATCAAACACTTATCCACCGATTCGTCTTTGAGACAACTTAGGACTGACACCTTCACCCTCGAAACCGTGGTTGTCGCGGATTTCTCCCTAGGAATAATCAATTTCGGGTCATGTCGTCCAACGATTGGTACCCCGGGATGATAATAACCGGGCTGAAACATAATAGAAACGGAACACACAGTTAATATATTATTTAAAAACAAAATGGGATATGAAAAAATTCGTACCGGTGAGGTAGTCAAATAGTTGTACTATAAATGAAAAGGAATTTGGTATCGGTGCCCAATATCCCTTTCGATATACTTGTTCTTCCAATCACAAGTACTCCTTTACCCATACCAATTTCTGATCGCAAATTCTTGGAAACGGCACGTGTGGCACACCACTAGGACGATCGTCACGCTTTTCTTCGCCATCACTAAAAAGTTCCCAGTGAGGTAGTCGAATAGTTGTACTAAAAATGAAAAGGAATTCGTATCGGTGCCCAATATCCCTTTCGATATACTTGTTCTTCCAATCACAAGTACTCCTTTACCCATACCATTTTCTGATCGCAAATTCTTGGAAACGGCACGTGTGGCACACCACTAGGACGATCGTCACGCTTTTCTTCGCCATCACTAAAAAGTTCCCAGTGAGGTAGTCGAATAGTTGTACTAAAAATGAAAAGGAATTCGTATCGGTGCCCAATATCACTTTCGATATACTTGTTCTTCCAATCACAAGTACTCCTTTACCTATACCAATTTCTGATCGCAAATTCTTGGAAACGGCACGTGTGGCACACCACTAGGACGATCGTCACGCTTTTCTTCGCCATCACTAAAAAGTTCCCAGTGAGGTAGTCGAATAGTTGTACTAAAAATGAAAAGGAATTCGTATCGGTGCCCAATATCACTTTCGATATACTTGTTCTTCCAATCACAAGTACTCCTTTACCTATACCAATTTCTGATCGCAAATTCTTGGAAACGGCACGTGTGGCACACCACTAGGACGATCGTACTCAGTGAGGTACTCGAATAGTTGTACTAAAAATGAAAAGGAATTCGTATCGGTGCCCAATATCCCTTTCGCCATCACTAAAAAGTTCCCAGTGAGGTACTCGAATAGTTGTACTGAAAATGAAATAGAGTTTTAGAAAGAAAAGTCTCTTACATCTCTGTACTCAAAGCGAATCCTGACGCCCTTCCTCGGTTCCGGAAGAAAAGCCACTAAGGTCATTTGCTCGTTGTCACGGACTCTTAATAAGGTATACATAATATGTCCTACTTCATTTCTTGGATTTTTCACGGGTAAACCCCACATACATCAGTGGAAGATGCTGTGCATATCCTCAAGGAATGTTACCCTATCTGCTAGTTGATTTATTAATGAGCACATTTCCGCCCATCATTCGTCATTCCTCTGCTGCAAGGTAGTTGGTTGTGCCGGGCCTGACGGCCAACGTAGTGGCTACGATAACGCACAGTTTGCAACATTGGACTACCACACATCAAGTTTTGACGTGTATGCGGTGCCCAGAGCTGCGTGCTTTGCCCACAACTTAATTGCACACAACCAGCTTTTACTTTAAAAAAATACTATTAAAACATTAAACAATTAATATACTTACACAAAATAGTCCTTTTTCTTTGTCTATCTCGCTTTAAAATCAATTTGGATCATGTACACTCAGATGCATTAATGCTGTCCTTCCGGTTTAAAGGAATTTTGAAAAGTCGTGTCATTTCTATCAAATATTCTTAGTTCGTGGCATACGAATGTTCTCATATAGCATAAACTAAAAACATTTTGTTAAAAATCATACGACTTTGCAAAATACCGTCAAACCGGAAGGACAGCTTTAATGCATCTGAGTGTACATATCTATAAAAAGAAAAGATTACAATGAAATTTCTAATAAAAATAGAGCTAATTTATTTTAACCTCCTATTTTACTTTAAAAATTACATTTTTTTATATTCACCTAGTAAAACGCTACAACAATCAAAGATAAATTTCAAAAAAATATGTATTTATACTAAAATTTAATAATAAAAATAATTTATGTATAAAAACAGTTTTTCCTCATTATGTAATAAAATAAAATAAAGGTACAAGTTTTGAATAACCTACATATTTTACACATTTAAACCACTTATTACGCGTTTTCTATTAGACAAGTACAAATTCCTTGCTGACGCCATTCGAGGAGGAACCCAAAATTTTGTGATATCAACCGGAGCCCGCTATAAATAAAAAAACATATACATAAGTGGTTATGCTAAATTAAATTATAATAATTAAAATAAACATTTATTTATTTTTCTTACAATTTCTAAATTCATCCCAGTACACCGACGACGCCCACCGCACCTCAATAAGCGTACTCCTCTACCAAAATTAGAATCAAAAACTTATCCACCGATTCGTCTTTGAGACAACTTAGGACTGACACCTTCACCCTCGAAACCGTGGTTGTCGCGGATTTCTCCCTAGGAATAATCAATTTCGGGTCATGTCGTCCAACGATTGGTACCCCGGGATGATAATAACCGGGCTGAAACATAATAGAAACGGAACACACAGTTAATATATTATTTAAAAACAAAATGGGATATGAAAAAATTCGTACCGGTGACCAATATCCCCTTCGATATACTTGATCTTCCAATCACAAGTACTCCTTTACCCATACCAATTTCTGATCGCAAATTCTTGGAAACGGCACGTGTGGCACACCACTAGGACGATCGTCACACTTTTCTTCGCCATCACTAAAAAGTTCCCAGTGAGGTACTCGAATAGTTGTACTGAAAATGAAATAGAGTTTTAGAAAGAAAAGTCTCTTACATCTCTGTACTCAAAGCGAATCCTGACGCCCTTCCTCGGTTCCGGAAGAGAAGCCACTAAGGTCATTTGCTCGCTGTCACGGACTCTCAATAAGGTATACATAATATGTCCTACTTCATTTCTTGGATTTTTCACGGGTAAACCCCACATACATCAGTGGAAGATGCTGTGCATATCCTCAAGGGATGATATTCCTTCTGCTAATTTTCGCCCATCGTTTGACCTTCCTCTGCGGCAAGATAGTTTGTTGCATCGGGTCTGCACGATCAATGTAGTGGCTATACAATAACAAAATTTTTTTGAGGTACACTATTCTCATTTCTTCTATCATTGGAAGTATTCGAACTTAGACATCCTTCAGAGATTTATAATCTCTACAATCTCACTCTCGGCAGAAATAACGTTTCTACCCGACATCTCGATAAACTTTAAATTAAATATGACTTGGTTAAAAGAGTACCAAATTTGAAGTGATTCAAATCTACAATCTAGTTTTGAGCAAAGATTGCTCCTCTTTAGGGGCATATACATTAGTACAATCCAATTTTCGGACTAAATGATAGGAAGATTTCAGAGAGGAAAGAACTCATTAAAATGTCTGAAAAAAGAAAATAGAGAATACTCTCTAAAAAATTATAGGTTGTTTTTAAGGTTATATTTAAAAAATAATGTTATGAAAGATTCTTACCTCAGGAAATCATATTTAGAAAACTTTTTAATAATTTACGTAAAGAATTTTGATTGTTGCATCGGATTTCAATTTCTGGTAAACATTAGAGTCAGACAAAAGGTTTGATAATAATAGAATTCCATCACAAAATTTCACTATTTAGGAAAATAACTTAATTCTCGAGGGGAATTTCGTTTAAGTTATTTAAAAAATTCTAATTAAATTCTTTTTGCAGAATATCTTTGATTTTTTTGTCAAATAATGGAGCTTCTTTAATAATTCTAATTAAACATTTTAAAAATAATAATAATTTCGAATTATTTAGAAAGATTTAAGATTCAATTTAATCAAATTAAAATACGTGTAAGACTTACAACCAAATCACCCTTGAACGATTCGGTTTCTCTGTCGAGAAATCACCATTGTAACTGGTAAGAATTTTTTTATTAAACCAATAATATTCTAATTTATATCTTTTATTTTTTCTTTCTATTATTCCCTATTTTTATTTTATATAGGAACAATATTAATAACTGCTTCCATGGAACTGAGCATTACATCGTCCCCTTCTAAATTTTATTTATCTTTCAATCAAGATCTTTTTCTTGCTTGAAAACTTGGCTAATGACCTTCGAATTTTCAAGTAAATTACTAATACGTATAACGAAAATACGACTGCGACTATCAATTTATAAACTTAACAGTAGTATCTCCAAATTATAGCGGTTTCAAGAAAAACCGCTTTTTGATTTTTCTTTCTCCCTCCATAACTGTTACAAAAATGAATTCTTTAAAGAAATATTTGGTAAAAATTTTTATATTAATGCTACCATCATGTAACAAAAATTTCAAATTTTTTTTGAGCGGAGCCAGATTTTGCATGCTTACTTCGCTAGGCAGTTTTAGTGTAAACTTAAAAAGGTTATCTTTTAACATCTTCTTAATTTTAAGTTTTTTTTATTATTTAAAAATTTTTATTATAGTCAAAATTGGCAGTTTGGTGATAGAAAAAAGTATGCAGTGGTACCATCTCTACATTAATTAAGATTGTAATTTTTATAAGTTTATTTTTCATCCTTAAGTTAAAAATATATACAATTTTCTTTGCTTTATAAATTTTGTTAAGAAATGATGTTCCTAACTTTAAAAAGAATTTAAAATTAGTAAAAATACATTTTTTTATCATAAAAATATTATACAAATTAAAGTATTCGTAATTAAAATTTTAAGTGAATTTGGTTTATTTTCATGGACAGTTTTTCTTAGAATCATTCAGTCATTATGACTCTTCTTCTTCACCTGTACCCAGGAGCATATTAATAAGACTGTCGGTGTCAATCTTTCCGTTGTCATCAATGTCCATAAGATCATATGCATCATTTATTTCTTTTTGCGTAAATTTATCTCCGAAGGTCATGAGGGCTTTCTTTAATCTAAAAATAAGAGAAATTAAGAATTTAATGTCCATGTAATTAAAAACAACAATTTTTTTGTAAGGTTTGATTTTTAAATTTATAGATTGAATGAAGTATTATTAAATTTACCTTTGAGCGTCAATTTTTCCGTTGCCATCATCGAAACTTTTAAACGCTTGCATAACAACGTCATCGTCATCAGCACCTTATTATTAAAAAAATTGTTTAATTACTTTAAAATTCATGTAATGCTGAAAATTTTTCAGTTAATTTAATGTAAACGAATGAATGGAGTAGCATATACGAGATGGCAAATTTGAGCAACCGGCACTGTAGATAAAAATAAATCTCATTTGCTCTCTATTTGTCAACAAATAATGCAACCCTGCTGGAAAGTAATTTCTCATTTTATTTTACATAAATCTTGTGCTTATGGTGCCAAATTGGCGTTTACTAGAATTTCAGTCTACGTTTTTATTTTTACTCTCTAATTTGGATTGGACATTCCCTTTTCTTTCTGATTTCTCTTAGATTCTAATAGAGGTGGACGATAAACATCGTCATCATCATCATTTGGATGATTGACAAATAACTTTGGCATATCAAGAAACATATGCCAGTGATTGTAAGCTTACAATGACAATTAGAACATTTGAAGAATTATTAAAGGTAAACAAATTTTACTTGGGAAATTAAATTTTTGTTAAATTTTTCCAAAGCTTGTTTATCAAAAAAAACTGTTGCCAATTTACAGTAAATACTGCTTTTTTTAATTCTACAAAAAATAGACAAAAAGAACCAATTAACATACCTCCTGATCCAGACATGCGAGTTGCAAAAAGATTGAGTAGTTGTGTAAAGTTAATGGGACCTGATGCTTCTCCAATCATTTCGTCCAACTCTTTTTCATTACATAGACGACCAACTTGGTCGTAAGTATGACGCAAATCACTTTTAGTGATAATTCCATCCTTATCATGGTCCATCATACTGAAACCCTATAAAAACGAACAAGATTGTATTCATATTTTATGGAAGTTAGGTACAGGTATGCAGAACACAATTATTACTCGTATGGATGTTTTTCGGTCTAGTTCGAAAAATTTGTTTGATGGTATATATTACACTTCAAGTGGTTGTAGACGTTTGTTTGAAAAAAGTAATACTTCTTTTAGTAGTATATATGAAAAAATACAATTATTAGTATACCTCTTTAAATTCCGCAACCTGCTTCTGTGAGAACATGGAGAATACATTTGAACCAGAGCGTTTTGTTCGCTTACTACCGCGACTTGCTCTGTTCGATTCTGATGGTGATTTTGTTGCAGGTTCGGGTTCAGGAGCAGGTGCTGCCGCTGGTGCTGCATCAGCTTCTGCCTTTGGTTCAGCTGCTGCTGCCTCTTCCTTCTTTTTTGGCTTCTTCTTCTTTTCCTTATCTGCCTGAAGGTAAAAGAACATTTTATAAAATAAAATTTGTAAACCAGCAAACAGCAAGAATGGAATCAAAGAATTCAGATTTAGTACCCCATTTGAGTAGGTATTAAATATTAAGTAATTGGAAGATGTGGAAGCACTTCTAGTCTGCTAAGTAGAGACGTTTGCGTTTCGTTAAGGAAATGATTAACATAAAGAAAACTAAGTCTCTTAAATACATTTTGTTCAAACTTTTACATTACAAGATCAGCTATTAGGATGCATTTTAAAAGTCGAAATGTCAAATCTAAGGTTTTACCATAAAGTTTAAATAAAATTTTGGTTTTTTTGTTTCAGAAGAAATTTCAAAGCGCTGGAATGTACAGAGATAAAATAAGGTGTCATGGACGTGGTGTATATTTCAATATTGAAAATGTTTTCTTTCCTCTCCAAAAATGTTTGTAGACTATCAAGACATGTATTAAAGTAACCCTATAAATTACAAAACGTTTGGAGTTATTTTACACGAGAAAAAAAATCCCAAAAATGACACATTTTTCGGAGGTCTAAATGAGGGCCCCCTTAAATTGGAATAAAGTAAAAGGTATCATTCATCATTATGTAAATGTTTTAAAAGCCGAAAACCGAATTATATGAATATAAATAATTAGACATGGGACAATTGAAGTAATTTTTTATCAAAATATTATATTACAATTATATTATTATATAATAAAAAAATATATCAACTTTGAATTAAATAAGAAATACCATTTCATTAAATTAAGTAACCGTTATGTTTCATTTAATATAACATTTACTGATCTATCTGAAGTTTGGTCTTGTTCCAAATATGTGGTCCAAGTCATTTATTTACCTTGCATCACATCCATAATACTATCGTCTATATGCCACCCACGCTGAACTTAAATCAAGTCAAATTTTCTTGAGCCAAAAACATTTCATTTCTGTATATAAATTTCCCAATAATCAACATTAATGAAAAACTTCTTAACTTCTCTTATATTCTAATAAATAATACATTATGTTTCATATCAAATAATGAAGATTCTACAAAAATTCTGCAATATTTTAATTTGTCTATACTAAAATCCATTTTAAATGCTAATGAGTATTCTCAAATTTGTACTTATTTACTTTTTTATTTTATGATGAAGAGCGTGAGGAGTTAAGCTTGTAAGCTTGTGGTTTAGCAAATATTTTATACATCTAACATAAGATTTTGACAGAAAACATTTGTAAGAAATAACAAATGGTTTATTTTTTGTGTTGGGTATTTATTATTAAAAACATAAAGTGGTTTTGAAAAATGAATTCTTAGCAAGGTGTTTCTATTATTTCTTCGTTATAACATTTTGTAAAAAATTTATAGGCCTCTAAAGAAATGTATAATTTTAATTTTTAAAAAATTGTAATGTGTAATTATTATATTTTAAATTATTCTTAATAATTATATGTTACATAATAATAGTGGACTGAAATAAAATATAAATTTACAAATAGACTTTGTAGTTTTGGATATTATTTATATAACGTTTCTCTCTAGCATCCGAGGATATGATGAGAAGTCAAAGAGTTCTTTATTGAAAGTTTATTTTGTGCCAAGAACAACAGACACAAAAATAAGAAATTTAAAAAAATTCAGAAGATCAATAAAATTCTTTTTCAATCAATAAAATTGATTTCATTAATTAGGTCTTTACAAAAACATCACTTTTCTTTAAAATTATCCTTAAAATTTAATGTTTAAAATATTTGCAACCGAAAATAAAGTTCATAATAGAACGAATTCGATAAATTGATATTCAATTTTATTTTTTGTTTTTTATATTTTTTATTCACTTTTCAGGAAAAAATTTTAACTACTACCGGTATTTTTAACAAAATATATAAAAATCCTTTTCACATTGAAATTAGCGAAAATTTAGAAATCACGAATTTCTAAAACTTCGTGACTCTGAAAACCATAAGAGTAATTTCCACTTTTCTAAAGAATTTTAATTTCTATTCTTATAATTTAGAAAAT
This sequence comes from Leptopilina myrica (nomen nudum), assembly GCA_032872475.1. NCBI lineage: Eukaryota > Metazoa > Arthropoda > Insecta > Hymenoptera > Figitidae > Leptopilina > Leptopilina myrica (nomen nudum). The sequence goes on from CM065466.1 coordinate 8,141,741, forward strand.
TGCAAAGAGATGAAAATTAATTTCCTTTGAGTGAAAATTAAATTTTTAATCAATATTTAAACAAAAATTTTGTTTTCAAAATATAAATTCCATGAAACTTGTACGTAAAGTAAAAATAGATTTGTTCTAGTGAGAAGAAAATTATTGAAAAGAATTATTTGTTTTAACAGCAATTTTATTTTTATAAAAATATTATTATTATTAATAATTAGTAAAAATTAGTTAGCAAATTAGTTTCTAATTAAAATTATAATTAAAATCAGAATTTAATCTACTACTGAAAAATTTAAAAACAGTGATTTGGTTAAGGGAATGCATTTGAATATTCGTTTTTCTTCTCCTTCCTTTTCAAGAAATTCAAAAATAAATATCAATTTATCGATTTCTATTTTACTATTGTAGAATTAAAATTATTTTTTTTAAATACCATTCATTTAAATTAAGTTTTTAAATTTTAGTCTTCTCGAACCTTGTTGCAAATATGGTTCTTAGATATAAATATTTAAATCGTCATCGAATTCAAAAGTCAATAACTTTTTTGAAAAAAATTAAAAACCTGTATTAAAATTCAAATTGTATGCTTGTCCTATCTGATCCTAATTGTTAAAAAAATGATATACAGTAAATTAATAATTACTGAAAAATCCAGACATCTTTGAGTGATGTTTTCATATTGAATTTTTCGACATTTTCTCTTCAAATATAAATAAAAAAAAAATTTTTTGTCTGTATTTATGAGCTTCCTGATAGATGAAAAATATGATAAAAAAATTGTCTATAAATTTTTAAGCAGAACGATAAGGAGAGGAGTAAACTGCAGTAGTCCGCATTGGTACTGTCATATGGTGTCCTGTTAATATTTTTTTTTGGGGTGGTTGGCGATTACACTTACCATGGTTGTTTAACTTTTGTGAAGAAGAATTGTACGAGAAGATAGCAATAAACCTACTGTCTAAAATGTAGAGTTGAAATTGCCTAAGTAATTTACATGAAATTCCCCTTCCACAGATTGGCATTTGAGCAGGGATATGCCCGGTAAAACGCCAACGCCTATATGGCCATGTTTAGAACGAGCTTCCCGAAAATAGCGACCTTAGATACATATATTTGAACTTAAGCAAATTGCTTTATTTCCATTCAGTATCGTTATAAATTTACCCTCTCGAAAGAAAATATAAGTCGAAAGCGCATCTCAGAATAACTATAAATAAAAAAAATTTAACTTCAATTTTACGCTATCATAGTGAATTCAAATTATAATTGAAAATAATAATAATAATCCAATATTATTAATAAGTTGTATTTCAAATTACATATTAATTATTATTATATAATAAATTACAGGGAATAATGTTTTAAAAAAGGATTTCTTAAATAATGTTGAAAATATTTTGACGCATTTAAAAGTTATTAATTATTTGATTTTTCAAATTGAAAAATAAATTTTTCTTAATGTTTTATTTTTAATCACTGTTCGATCTTTTAGTCTTTGAGCGCAAACCTTCTTTAAAAAAGTACATCGTATGAGGTTAATTACAGAAGATTTTCTGGTGATTCTTAAAAAAAAGGAAAATTTCTATCGTCGCAGAAAAAATAATAGGAAGAATATTATTTAAAAAGAATGATATAGAACCTATTAAAAATTTCTTATTATAATTTTTCATAACCCAGTGAAATTCTTTAATCAACATTAAGTTATTTCAATTTAATTATAAAACAATTTATTAATTTAATTTATTATTATTTATTATTATTAATTTAATTATTAATTAATTTATTTAATATTAAAAAATTTGCAAAATATTCAAAATTATTTAAAAGTTTTAGACTAGGTAGCTGAAGAATCAAAAATATACTTTCGATAAGTAGATTATTATTAACCTTCAAGAAATATATATGTATTTTCAAGTTTAACAATAAAAACGACAGTAAAAAATATATCAATACCCACTTCAATCACTACTTTTGTGGATTCTCGGTACACTTGTAGCTTCGGTATTGGTTAATGAAATGTAAAATTTTGTGTTATTAGAAATGTTTGATTGTTAAAGTTTTGCAAACGCCAGAAAGTCTATTGCTACATTGCATATAGTTGCAAAGGAGTACTAAGCTTACATATTACCTTGCCTGTTCCACCAAAACCGTATGTATGTATTCTTCTTTTAACCCATTAACGTCCAAATGTCCAAAATTGTTGACTCTTTCAAAATCCGGGGTCAAAAAAGCATTTCGACCATCATTAAATGATATATTTAAAAGTTTTAAAATATTTAAATTGTTATGTTTTCAGGAGTAATAATATCATCCAAAATTAATGTAACAACCAAATATCCAATTGTTACGTTATTATTAAAGTCACTCGTACAAAGAAAAACAGACATTTAGATTAAAAATTTTAATTGCTAATTTAAAGCTGTAGATTGATTTATTGACACGTTTACAGTTGTATTTATAATTTAACCATAATTATGTTTATATATTTTTTAGATTAAATAAAAGCAGGAGTCAGTTACAACCATATTTTAATTTTCTGTATAAAAATTATTAATAATGGTAAAAATTGGAATTATTATCCTGCTAATCTCTTTGATCAACGGAGAAATTTGTATATTAACTGAAGAACAAATAACACAGTTGAAAAAATCTTTTAATGAAGCAAAGAATTATATGGATAAAGAAGCTACAAATGAAGATGCAGCAATTTGCGTAGGCACTGCAAGAGCAGGGAAAAGCACTTTAATTAATTACTTAATAGGCAATGAATTAAGGGGCGTGAGATATTCTCCATTTGGAGAATATAAAATTATTAAAGCAGACAATCGATCCCGAGGACCGGAAATTGGTGCTGGACCAATTTCAAAAACTAAAATTCCCACAAAATGGATATCAGATAAATTGCCTGGTTTGAAAATTTTCGATTCTCCTGGATTTCAAGACAATAGAGGACCAGTACAAGACATCACTAATTCTTTTTATATCTATCAATTGATGAAAAATGTTAAGTCTTTAAAGTTTATTTTAGTTGTTAATTTTGGCGACATTGAACGAGCTAATATTAAACCTCTTCTGAGACTTTTACATGATTTTGAAAAACTTTTTGGAAATACGTTTCAAGAGGTATTTTCAAGCATATCGGTAATTATCTCAAAAGTACCGCATGAACTGTACGAAACCACAGTTGACATTGAAATGATTCAACATATGTTGAGAGAAAAAATTTACACAACTGAGGAAACATCTTATAGTATAAAAAATTTTTTTGGTTCTATAATGGAAAATAAAACTCGTATTGGATTATTTAAACAGGCAAGAAATGATAAAATCATTACTTCCGACATCGAAGTTGGTATTTTTTCGGCCATTAATAACTCTGAAAAAGTAGGGAAAAGCGTTCTTCAGAATGTTGTTCCAAGTATTTCAGACAATTCTTTACTATGCCTGCAGAATGCCAAAAATAAATGGGTCTCAATAACCGAAATTCTTGAAATACAGAAATTGATATTAATTTCCTTTACTAATCTACTGTCTGAATGGACAAACTTAAATAACAGTCTGGACAGTAACGTTATAGTAAAGAATCAAAACAAGTTAAATTTAACTGAACGTTTACTAAATGATTCTATCACAAATGATATTGATATTTATGAAAATATTAAAGCGATAAATAAAATTAATACAACATTGAAGGAGATAATTGATAAGAGCCAATTGTTAAAAAAAGTTGAATTATTTGAGTTTCTTTCTCTTTCGTTGAAATCGAATGAAAATGAATACTTGCATCTGTCTTTTAGGACTCTAATAATGTCTTTACATACTGCTGTAAAGGTAGCAATTAATAAACTTGCAGTGTTAAATGAAAAAATGCCTAGACAAGAGTTTGAAAATAAATCATATATGGATATAAAAGAAGTTAATGAAACTATTAATAACTTTACATATATAAAACGAAAATCTCAGACGAGAAAACTCAAAATAATTTTTTCTCTAACCTTTTTTCTCTTGCAAGTATTATTTCTTTCTTTTATTTTATAAGTGATTGGAATAGGAGAGAATGGCACACCAAAATTACGATTGGTTGAGTTGGGTGGGGAGGAGGCGATAAAATAAATGTAATGAGATTTAAAGGGAGGTTCAAAGGAAGTGTGATAAGGATTTTTTTGATGAGTGGAAGGAAGGAAAGAAGAATAATATGGTTGTTAAGAGATGGTAATAGTGAAAGGAAGTATAAATACTTGGGCAGTTCCATACGAAAAGCAAATGTTGGATCACCGATTCTTCTTAAAGTTCGTAATTTTGTAGTACTTGGGGTACTAAATAACTGTGCCAAACAGTTTTGCAAAAAGAAATTTTTTTTGCAAGATATTTAGATATGAAAAATCGACACTGAAAAAAATGACTTTTTTGAGAATTTTTATTTCGAAAACTATTGATTCTACAAGAAAAAGTCATTTATTCAAAATTGTAGAGAAAATGTCAATTTTTTATAATATTAAAAAAAAATTTAAGAAAAATTAATTTTTCAATAATTTGTTTAAACAATAATTTTTTATTGTTAAAAAAAAAGTGAAGGACATCATGGAATATTCTAGAAAAATTATTTTCTCAAAATTTGAACCTTCCTAAATAAGTGGTTAAATTTTTAAAGAAGTGTTTTTTGGTGTTTTTGAGAAAAAAATTTTTGAAGTTTGCGCTACGAGTTTTTGTGCGTTGCGCTAATTAAGCAGCGCCTATATCAGTGTATTTTAAAAGATGATATGACCTTTACTGCTCGCCCCGAATACATTTATTAATCATATACCTATATATTATTATTATAAACAGTTTAACAATATATTTTTAAACATTATTTTTCTTTATTAATGTAAAAAATCTTTTCCTTCACACTTTACCCAGGCTTAGGACTGGCAACATATATTTTATTTTAAATGCTGGCGTGTTTAAAAAATTTGTGTTTAATTATTGCAAAACACTTATGCATTAGAAACAATGTTTGAAAAAAAAATTATTAGAAAAATGTTTTAATTTTTTTAAAAATTTTACATACATATTGCAAATAAATTATATAACTGTGAATACAATACTAAAAGAATTTCAATTAATTACATGAATGTTTAATATTTGGGAATGGGTGTCGTCGAAATTAGAAACAAGTTTAGATTTTATTTCTTTATTTGAAATTGGAACAAAAGAATGGAAACTTCTTGTACCGGTGATTGTTTTACAAGATTTGAATCGTTCAGATATTTCTAATTTTATATTTTGATGGTCTTCAATGGAACAAAAGTCAGACGTAATTGTGTCAACTTTATTTTCCACTAACTGAAAAAATGCTTTAGGAGATGTAATTGGTTCAGTATCTGGTCTTCTTAAACTTTCACGTCGTACAAATCTCTTCACTGTACCACCAAGTCCATGACAAGCATTTTTTCCATGTGAAGTCGCAAAAAAATGCCATTCAGCTGCTATATTAAAATCATCGAAATGATGTGTTAAATTGATAAAATTTTTTTTATTTTTGTACTGCGATGCTGCACCGTCGGAGAAATAATAAATTTTTTTAAATTCATCTGAACTATACTTTGTTTTAAGCCATGTAATTAGTCTTTTCTGGAAAAGGTAAACAGCTTCTGTGGTATGTTCATTACATTCAGAAATTATTACAAAGTTTTCAAATTTAGCAATACTATTTTCGTCACGATCAGAACGATAAATTACAAAAGGATGTATCGTTGTTTGACTGTTGTTCCAGTGATGACTCTGTATTGCATTTTGAATAATAAAAGTATAATTTTCAGAGAAATCGCCGATTACAATGAATTCACCTATTTTTAAATTCAATTTTAGATCTTTCAAAAATTTATTTTGATTTTTAGCTATGAAGTTATGTGTTTGAAGTACATTTAATTGCTGCTTGAAGTTGTTAAGAAAATCATTTGCTTCCTGCGTGACCGTTTCTAAAGAAGAACGATCAGTATTTAACCATTGTTGATAAGTTAAGGATTTAATGTTATTTTCTAAGAGAGTTTCTTCTATTTGAGATACAATGTTTTCAATACCAGGGCAAAAATTACACTTTTTGAAATAACAATCTCTTGTTGGTTCAACACAAATCACACTATTTAAAATATCTATATAATTTGTAACTAGAATTTCATGAAAAATACATTTTAAACCATTCAATAATAATTTGAAATTTTGATGGATTTTACATACACATACGATATGTGTTCCATGACTGTCTGCAAGAATACATTGCTTAGGACGTAAAGAAGCAAATTTACTAAATCCTACTTTTATTTCTGGATTCTCTTTTTTAAATTCTACATAAGCTTCCTTTACATTACACAAAATTAAATGTTTTTGTAACTTTGCTTTTTTACCATCCTTTTGATGAACAGAAACAACATCTTTTTGACCTGGCATGACACGACTTATTTCCTCGGACAGATAAAAATTTACCACTTTTTCTGATTCGCTATTAGAAAAACTATTACATTCTCTTGCAGGTGGATATGATCCAAAACCATATTCAGATTGAACATTTTTGGCATGTACAGCTAATTTATACGAAATTTTAAATTCTTTTTGTAATTTTGCAATATCCCAAGTAAGGGGAGTAATTGTTAAACAATGGATTTTTTCTCTAACAGTTGATGCACTTTCAAATTTTTTTTAAATAAATTGATCATTTCGCGCCCATCGTCATTCTGAATATATTCTGGATCAAATTCACTTGTAGGTGAAATAGAAGAACTCTGACATGAACACAAATTATTTTCATTATCATTGACATCAATTTCAGTACTTACGTAACTGCTTTTTGGTGGATCCAAGCCCTTTGATATTAACAATTTACAAGACATGCAAATATACTCTCCAATATCCGGAAATTTCTCCTTACACAATGCAGTTGGCCGTGAGATATTTTTCTTTACCCAAGAATGTTGAGGAAGTTTGAAGGGATTGCAGCAAATCTTATTATTTGGCATTCTTAACACTTTCGAAAATCACAAAACCAATGAAAAATCACAAGCTTAAAAACGTCCGAAGTGCACAAGAGCAAAAACAAGAGTGACAAAATGTCATTCAGGTAAAAAATTAACGCATAGGAAGGGTCAAGTATAGGGTCGAGACGGGGGCGTTACCGCCCACATTATTGCAAGGAACCAATGGTAAAGTTTTTAAATTAAAAATCAATTAAAATTACATTATAACCATTCCTTTGAAATGTTCATAATGCATTTTTAATTTCTTGTCACATAAATTTACAGGCAGAAACTTAGGTATTACTCAGGCTAAGGCCTAAGTAAAGTGTGAAGGAAAAGATTTTTTTACATTAATAAAGAAAAATAATGTTTAAAAATATATTGTTAAACTGTTTATAATAATAATATATAGGTATATGATTAATAAATGTATTCGGGGCGAGCAGTAAAGGTCATATCATCTTTTAAAATACACTGATATAGGCGCTGCTTAATTAGCGCAACGCACAAAAACTCGTAGCGCAAACTTCAAAAATTTTTTTCTCAAAAACACCAAAAAACACTTCTTTAAAAATTTAACCACTTATTTAGGAAGGTTCAAATTTTGAGAAAATAATTTTTCTAGAATATTCCATGATGTCCTTCACTTTTTTTTAACAATAAAAAATTATTGTTTAAACAAATTATTGAAAAATTAATTTTTCTTAAATTTTTTTTTAATATTATAAAAAATTGACATTTTCTCTACAATTTTGAATAAATGACTTTTTCTTGTAGAATCAATAGTTTTCGAAATAAAAATTCTCAAAAAAGTCATTTTTTTCAGTTTCGATTTTTCATATCTAAATATCTTGCAAAAAAAATTTCTTTTTGCAAAACTGTTTGGCACAGTTATTTAGTACCCCAAGTACTACAAAATTACGAACTTTAAGAAAAATCGGTGATCTAACATTTGCTTTTCGTATGGAACTGCCCACTTATGAGGTTTTTTTTATGTCATTAGTTTGTAAGCAAATTGTATTTGGATCCTGGTATCTTGCTTAATACATTTACAGAATATTACTAGGTTAGTAAGGTATTACATTATCATGTACATGTTACAAAAAAGTTCAGCAAAAATTCAAGAACATTATGATTTCTTTTATTATTTAGATTATTATAAAACTATTCTTATGTTTGTTTAATATAGAAATTAATAAACAAAGTTTATTAAGGAAATGGAACTTAACTACAAAATTGGTTTATTCATTTAATTTTTTCCTACCTGATATTCATGTTTAAAAATATTTGATTAACAACAGAAATACTTCATTAATAACGCACCTAATGTTCGCAATATTTCTCTTATCAGCAAATTTTAAAAAATCATAAATTTGAAATATTTAACACTTTGATAATAATGTATCTTTTTATGTTGTACCATGACACGTTAAGGTAGGCAGAAAATACTAGAAAGCATTGTTCTGGTTGATCTTAGTCTCCAACTCTATTACCCATTTCCTCTGCCTCAAAATTTCTGCTTCCAGACCGTAGACACCATACCTGAACGATACAAATTTTTCACTGGAACTAGTAGATCTGTTTCATTCCTCCTATCAACCTTTTTTTCCTCTATACCATGTTCGCTATCTTCAGGATTTCTTCCTTCAGTATCTCATCTTCTAACTATTTTTAATTTTTTTTATAAATTAAAAATTCTTATATTATATAACTTCATTAAAAATTGAGAATATTGTAATTAGATTTAAGTACACTATCACATACAAATCATTCACACAAAGACAATTTAAACTATCTATCATTGAAAAGTAACAAATTCACTAGTTGTTATCCTTAATTTTACCTAAAGAGTAATTTGGATTTATTTTCTTTGTACCAACAATATTAAATGACATTTTAGTTTATTAAAAGTCAAGAATCGTTAAGAAATATGGACAACACCCATATTTCGAAAGTGTTATTTCCCAGTGGAAGACTCTAAATGTATTGCTTTAAATATCAAGAAAAGAAACATACACATTAAAAGTATAGTGGTTTTAGAGCATTGAACTCGTGTTAGCCAACCTTAGGAATTTGCAAGCTTACAAAAAGCTTACCAGGCAACAAAGAAGTTAATGAACTGTGTGCAACATTCTCCCCACTATTAATATTTTTATGAAATTTCTGGGTGTGATCCATGACTTCGATCAATTTAACGATTGAGTCTGAATTTGTTTCTCCCGCAGTAAGGCTGCGTAATATATTGTTTCTATAAAAAATAGATAGAGTTTATATTTTGTATTTCCCGCAAAGTCGGAGGTTTATATTTTATCCCCAAAAGATAGGTCGATTTGTGAATTTAATAATTAAAATGAATTTATACGACATATATTGTGAAGTGATATATTTATTATAAAAAAAGTTGATTTAAATATTGAATTGAAGTGTTAAAAAAAGTGATTTGAGTAGTAATAAAATATTAAAGAAATAGTTTGAATTAAATAAAATAAATCAAAATAATTAAAATCTTATTGATATTGAAAATATCAACCTCCGTCTAACGCACTTTAAATCAATTGATTAAATAATATCTTTAACCAAATATTTAAATGCAGTGACCCTGTAGTTTGAAGATTGTATGTTGATTTGAAGTTATTCATTTATTATTGTTGAAACAAATCAAATCAGATTCCTTATAAAGAAATTAGAGAAAAGAAGCGATAATCAAATGTGATGACAATAGTGTCATATTTCAAGTGATATAATTTGAATTATTTGAGGAAAAACACAGAAGTTTAAAGGTAATAACAATATATAAAATATGTTATTTTTATTGATGAAAACTGGCCAATTAACTATTATTATTTACACACACATTACAAGTTTACACTTAAACATAATAATTAATAAATAAATAAAAAATTGTTTGTTAGTTTATTGATACTGCATTGTTATTTGAAAATTGATAATCTTATATTAATTATATTCCATTAAAAGGTCATTTTTAAAAAATAATATTTACCTCGATTTGTACATATGAGCGATTCCATGTCAAGTGATTAAGGTGGAGAAAAATTTTTCTCCAATCGTAGCAAAACTTGGGGCTTATATAGTTCTCATAGATATTAATTTTTCGTAAAAATATTTTTTTACCTAGTCCAATAAAAAGTCCAACCAAAAGACCCCTTGATCACTTGACGTGGAATCGCTCATATAAATAATTAAAAGGTAGTTTATATTCCCTTATTGTACAATTTTTCTATTAATTTTCAAGTTTTATAAATTAAATAAATTTACTTATATAACTTATATAACTAAAGTGTCTCATTATTGTCTACAACCAAATACAACCTTTTCCTTTTTATTTCTTTTCAATTTAAAATACCGTCTAATCGGAGGTACTGAATTAATAGTATACTTAAAAGGGGGATCCTCTACTTTTTCAAAAATAATAATAATTTTTTGAAGAATTTAACGTTTATCTTGTAATGAATGAATATTAAGTTTTTTAATTTAACTTATTGAAAATTACTTTCGATACAGTTAAGCCTGAATTCGCTTAATATATTGATTTTCTTTAATAATATTATTCAGAATAATCGAATTCATACTTAACACTAGGTAGCTGAAGAAATCAAATATACTTTCGATAAGTACATTATTATCAATCTTTAAGAAATATATGTGTTTTTAAGCCTAATAATAAAAATAACAATAAAAAATACAGCAATTCCCACTTCAATCACTACTTTTATGGATTCTCTGTAGACTTGTAGTTTCAGTATTGGTTAATAAAATATAAAATTTTGTGATATTAGAAATGTTTGATTGTTAAACTTTTGCAAACGCCAGAAAGTCAATTGCTACATTGCATATAGTTGCAAAAGAGTACTGAAAATTCATATTAGACTGCCTGTTCCACCAAAACCGTATGTATATATTTTTTATTTTAATTATTCTAATTATTCTTTTTATTTTGATAAGACACTAGTTTTAGAAAATATAAAATTTAGTAATATTAGAAATATTTGATTGTTAAACTTTTGCAAACGCCAAAAAGTCTTTTTGTCACGTTGCATATGGGTGCAAAGAATTACACAGCCCCACAAAAAAAGCTGATTACGAATCTGATGTTAGATTGGCAAAATTCAAAATGGCGGATTCAATATGGCAGACGAATATTGAAAAAATTTTAAGACTTACTTCAAACTCGCTCTCACTGTAGTTTCCTCAATTTTCCGGAAAGTACTTTCGATGTGAGTCTAAGAAATGGAGCGTCTAGCTTATCAAGCATCCTTGTTTTCCGAAGTTTGTTATCATATTTTTTGACATTTTTTTCTACTTCTCGTTTTTGTTATTCCCCAGAAAATTTTCAACAATTAATTTAAAACTAAGCCATGCATTTTTCTCAGTTTCACTGATGTTAGTGACAAATTTCTCATGTTTTAACAATTTTCGAATTTGTGGACCATCAAAAACTCACTCATTTAGTTTGACATCAGAGAATCAGAGTCCAGGCATTTTACGAAAACAGCTCCTCTGGTGAGCCGAACTTTTCCAAAACGAGGATAGGGTCCTGCTTCGTCTCCTCCGATCTGAATTACTAGCCTCAGCTGGTCGAGATGCTCTGTTGTCATCATAACCCTAGGATAGCCTTCTGCAATGATTGCCCCAGGAAGATCTGCAACAATACCGTACTTTTTTCCGAGAAATAACATATGTTCACCATAAATAATGTTTATATTTATATTGATTTTTATTTCTATTAGAAATTTATTTATTGAACCTTTATTATAATAATTTTTATTAAAAGTATTTAATCTATAAAAACTAAAAGTTTTGAATTCTGTAATTGATTATAGTTATTAATAGTTATAAAAATAATTTCTAATTCATTTTTTGGTTGTTTCATTCGAATTATAAATTTTTGAATTCCATCATTCTTAAGCTTAATAATTTTCGAAAAAAATAGTATATGAAAAACTAAACGAGCGATTCAGCGCATCAATTTTTTTTATTAAATTTCTCGAAAACCATTTTCTGACTACTCTGTAATTTACATATTCCATAGGAAAAATCTCAGCTTTCAAAACTCAAAAATAAGAATTAATTTTCAAAGAAAGGGGTCGAAAATTTTTTTTTGGTCAATTTTCTTGTAAGAGTTAGAAAGTACAAGAAAAATGCTTTAAAATACACTATTGTTACGTCAGCGTAACGTAGTTTTCAATAATGATAAAAATAATAATAATAATAATAATGGGAATAACAACAAATAATTGTTATTGACATATTATTAACAATTATATACAATTATTAATTAATAAAAATAGTAATAATTAGAATAATAAAATAATAATTAATTGTAACAATAATAACAAAATAATAATAATTAATTGTAAGAACAATAACAAAATAATATTGATTGTAATAATAAGATAGTAATAAAATATAACAACAAAATAACAATAAATAATAGTTGATAATAACACTATAATAATAAATTGTAACAAAATAATAAATAACAACAAGTTAATAACAAATTGTAATAACTATAAATAATTAACAAACAACATAAAAATATAATATTAAATTGTAAAAACATATGACTAAGAGGATGTGAACACGTGCGATCTAAAAAATGAGTCAACGCAAGTGTTTCTCTAACAATGGATTTCGAAAATGCATGGCAATGGCATCGAAACTGAAAATACATGGCGAATGGCATCGAAGTTGAAAATACATGGTACATGGCATCGATTCTTCAAATACACAGGGAAATTTGGATATAAAAAGAGCCAGACTGTCAAACGATCTTCAGTCTTAAAATGTAGTCAACAGAAGAAGTTACCACAATTCAGTCTTAAAAATGTAATCGTCAGTAGTAGTCACCTAGACTACCAGTCTTAATTTTTTAATCATAACAAGTGGTTCTCTTCGTGATAGTGCTCGCAACCCCAGTATAGTAGTTGTCCTGATCTTTACGTGAATTTCTGAATTCAGTGAATCTTGAAGTCAAATTTGGTGTTTGGAAATATCGTTCGAGTTGTGTCAAAAGCTGAAAGAAACATAATACCTATTCAACTGCCTAATTTACGAGTGTCGTAAATCATCTACCTGCATCACTTAGTAACCTATTAACGCACAATTGCCATTGTATCTAAACGTCGCCATCCAGGACCAAAACCTCGCTGTTCTAAGGTAAACAGAGAAACCACTTAAGACTCACTTTAGAAAGCTAGTGCTCATTTCATCTTTCCATAATTTTGATCTTTTTCAAATATACTGTGTTCAAATAAATTAATTCTTGTCATTTATCCAACCTCGTCCCAACTTTAATTTTTCTAAATTAAAGTTAAATCGAGAAACACTAGGGAATATAATAATAAGGTAAGACATAAAACTATTCACAAATTAAAATCCAGAAAGTTTTGTCGGACTTTATGGTTTTAACGATATCAATGTTATTGAAAACGTACAAAATTTTACGACCCCCCTTCCACTACTTTTTATAATTTAGAAATTTTTTAAAAATACTTTGAAAATTAATTACTCTTATGTAGGACAAAAAATTACCAAAGTATCAAATCAATCCTAGAAATGTTTTTTTGGGGGTGGTCCACTTCAGAAATTTTTACCCATAAACCTTTTCTTAATATTTTTAAAAATTTCACAATTTTCATAAGAAAATAATTTGCACACTTAAAATTTCTGAATTACAATTGTTTTAATAATATTTAAATTTTTTAAAAATGAAAGTAAACAATGTTTACAAATTCTATTTGTCAATTGCATATTTGAATTAAAAATGAAATTGAAAATTTTTGAATTTTTAGAAAAGAAAGGATAAAGATTTATTCAAAAAAATGTTCTGTTAAATTTATTTACAAATGTTTTTAATTGCAAAATTTTTCAAAAACATTAAGAACTTGTATTTTAAATAAATATTTAATCATTAATTTTCCACAGGAATTACGATTTTCAAAAATTTCAAATTCAAACCTTTTTGAAATTAAGCAGCTTATAATATATTTCGTAACGAGTGCGAGCAGTTGACAATTTTTGAATAAGCACTTTTTTGCACAAGTTACGAACGATATTTTTTATGACATTATTATTTCTATTCAATTATTATGTTCTAGAATTTATACCTAAAAATTTTTTTTTAATCAACTATTTTTAATAATTTTTGAAAAAGTTCTTTAACAATTTGGAATTTTCAAATACTGTAATTTTAAACCTTTTCAAAATTATCCAATTATTTAAATATAAAAGTTAATAATTTATTGAAGAATTGAATGTTTTTTAAAATTTAATTCTTATAAAGAATTTGATTAACAAATTTTTAATGATTGAATTCCTGTTCAACTGTAATTATTTTTAAAAATATTTGGAAAAATTTCAATGTAACTTTAATGTAAGTTCGAATTATTAGAACAAAAATTAAAATAATCACCAAAAATCCAAACAGAGTAATAAATTTCAAAATTTATTTGTCCACTATATTCGACAAGCAATTATGAATTTTATGAACAAACATCATATTCGTAATCACAGTGACCCCAAAAACCCCCGACTAACAAGTTTCAAGGTAATCCGAAAAAAATTTTTAAAAAGTTTGCCATTCTTTAATTTATTCAATATATCCAATTTTTACGTTATTATTAAAGTCGCTTGTACAAAAAACAGACATTTAGATTAAAAATTTTACTACACAGTTTGATAATATTTATAGGCATACTGCCAGACTAATTTAAAAATGAAATTATACTGATTTATTGAAAAATGTACTGATATATTCAAAAGTTTTATACTATTTAAAATGTCTTGTTTTAGGTGTAACAATATCATCAAGAATTAATAACAACCAAATTAGATAATTCTTATCTTGAAAAATTAATATCCATTTGCCAACTATGATCAGAAGTACAATCATATTCTTATTAATTTCATGTACTCTAGGAGAAAATCTTGATCTAAATAAAGTGAAACTAAGTGAATTAGAAAGATCCTTTAATGAAGCAGAAAATTATATGACCAAGGAAGCTTCAGGTGTAGATGCAGCGATTTTCCTAGGCATGGTAAACGCAGGGACAAAACCACTAATTAATTATTTAATTGGCAATAAATTGAGAGGCGTGAAATATTCTCCATATGGGGAATATAAAATAATTAAAGCAGACAATCGATCCCAAGGCCCGGAAATTTGTGATGGATTTACTTCAGAAACAAAAATTCCCACAAAATGGATATCAGATAAATTTCCTGGTTTGAGCATGTTTGATTTTCCTGGATTTGATGATAATAGAGATCCCGTACAAGACATTACTAATTCTTTTTATCTCTATCATTTGGTGAAAAAAGTGAAATCTTTAAAATTTATTTTAGTTATTAATTTTGTCGACATTGAAAGGAGCAATGTAAATCCATTGCTAAAGTCATTACTTTATTCTGAAAAATTATTTGGAAATAAGTTCGAAAAGTTCTTTTCAAGTATTTCAGTAATTGTCTCAAAAGTACCCCGAAAACAGTATGGCACTAAAGTTGACATTGAAATGATTGATTATATTTTGAAACAAAAAGCTGATATTGGAACAGAAATGTTCAAGAATGTAAAAAATTTGCTGATTTATATTACAGAAAATAATGATCGTATTGGATTATTCCGAAGACCTGAAAATAATAATACTATTACATCTGATATTGACTTTAATATTTTTTCGGCTATTAGAAACTCCAGAAGCATACAGGGTAAGGATCTTCAAGACGTACTTCCAACTATTTCAGATCGTTCTATAATTTACCTGATGGATGTCCCAAAAGTCGCAATAAGGGAAATATATTATATAAGGGAATCATTATACAATATATTCAGTGAAATGCTGACTGAATGGGAAAAACTAGTAAATCAAAATAATGAAGCAATTCCACAGTTTAAAAGAAACTTAAGCTACATTGAAAATCTACTACATAATTCTGTTGCAAATGAAACTAATATTTACGAAAATATTAAAACTATTGAAAAAATTGATATTAACATGAAGAAGAAGATTGATGAAAGTAATTTGTTAACAAAGATTGAAATGCTTATGCTTTTTTCTAATATCTTAAATACGAATGAAGACTTGAATAATTTTTCTAAACATCTCATCTCATGGTTACAAAATCAAATTACGAAAGCAATACATAATGTTGAACTGTTAATCGCCTCAGCAACAGAGTATCCAGAACTTACTACTGACATTACAGAAAATCTTACGGAGAACACAGAACAATCTACGGATGTTACAGACGATTTTGAGGGCACTACAGAAAATATTACGGAGAACTCAGAACAATCTACGGTTATTGCAGAAAACCCTGATGACATTACAGAAGATTCTATTGACATTCCAGAACAGCTTACAGAGATTGCAAAAAATTCAACAGACATTCCAGAATATCTTGCAAACGATCCGTAACATGCATGCTATTCCTTATCATTATTTTATTTTGTTAACATGCTTTTACACATCGAAACATGATGCAATTAATACATTTCTAATAATAATCAATATTTTTAATTATAACTTTTAATTTCTGATTTAGGGGGTTATACCACTGTAAGTGGTTAATGATCTTTTTTAATGAAAAGGATGGAGATGTTTAAAAAAATATTGTCTGTATATTTAAGTGAAAAATTACAAATTTTTATTAATTAATCTCCCAAAACTGCGGTAATGGAACCATTTTTATAAATAGTAGATTTAATTGATTTTAACATTCCTTTGAGTTTCGCAATTTTTGAGGCGAAAAACCTTAAGAATATAATATAATATTTCTTAATAAATTCCTTTTCTTTGACTAACAGTTTATTAACCTTTTTAAGAAATAGTCAGAAAATATTAATGTCAAACAAATTGCTCAATATAAGTAGTGGTGAATCCAAGTCACTGAACTCGTATCACGCCACTGCCTAAATCTGCAACGTTGCAGAAGTTGGCTTGGTAACAACAAAGTGCAACGAACTTAATTATGATTTCCCCACTAAATCGTCTTTCAAAGAAATTGATTGACACAGGGAAATCTGCGCAGTTGAGTTTAGGCCGTGTAGCCGGCAGCTTGCCCAGCCAGGCAATTGAGCCTATAGTTTTCTGTTAAAAAGAAAGAATTTAAAAAATAAAGAATCCGCGAAATAAATAAAGTTGTTCATAATTTCGTCGTAAAAAGAAACGACAAAAATTTACACTTTTCATTCACACATATATGAGTACTCTTTTTACACATACACCATAATTTTATTTTCTTGCACACACAAAAATTAGAAATTATTTGTATTAGGGACTTTCTTGGGTAAAATATAATTATCGTTATCTTAATCTTAATTTGTTCATAATTTTTATAACCTGAAAATTATCTTTCCTTTTCCATTTTTTAAGAATAAGGATCTCAAACTATTAACTGAATGATAGTTTAGTAGAGAGGGATTCCACTACCTTTTACGTTTTTCGTCCGAAGGACACGTTTGGTTAGAGTCAAATTAACATCTTTTTATTAAATAATTAAATAATTAATTTTTATTTAATTTCTACTTTAACACTAATCTCTAATAATTATTATTAATTTCCATAGTTAAAATTTAGCACTTACTTTAAAAAGAATTAAACAATTTTATTTAACAGAATTAATGCAATAACTAAAATAATTTTATCTCCGAAGTCTTGCTTTGTATTAAATAACTGAAAACACTGGTTTACAAATTTTAATCCTTTTTTGAATAAGAAAATCATAATTTAAGTTTTCTGCACTCCCCTGTCGGAAGAATGGACTGAAATTGTACTGGGGAATTAGTACTGAGAGCTCAGTGCTATTTCAGTGAAAATTTGCTGCGTTTTAGCACTGAAATTGTACTGGGAAAAATTACCTGCAAAAGGGTCGCTATCGGTGATGTTTATGGCTAGACCGTCATTAAGTTGAAGGACGAATATTTCTTTGTTAATGTTAAAAATAATTTTTATTTATATTTTAACATTATATTTGTTTTTCAAGAACTCAGATTCTTTACAAGTAATAATTATGTATGCTAAATATTCATGTTAATCAAAATTCAAAAACAATATCCGTTTTTACGTAACAATTAGAGTTTGCGAGATAGTTTATAACCTTTTTAATTAAACATTTTTTATAATGAATTTTAGATATTTGTAATCATAAAACATCACAGATTCAAATTTTTTTGTTTTGAAAATTGAATTATTTAAATTGTAAATTTTCAAGCCATAAAATTATAATCCCATACAACAATAGCAAAAAAGAGGATTATGAAAATTTAATAAATTAGGCACCATTTGAAAGATAATTAATTAACCTTTCGAACCATCGTTAAAAAAATAATATCCATTAAAAACTATCTGAGTTACAGTCAATCAAAGTCAAAAGTTCAAGCAAATTTGGATGATTTTAGACATTTGTCTAACTTCAGCTACTTTTTTAAAGGTAAACAATAAAATAAGTTTTCAATTAATTTTTTTCTAATTTGCAAATAAAATGTTTTACGTTATGAAAAATATTGTTCGTAACTAGTGCGAGCATTTGCTAATTTTTGAATGAGGACTTTGAGCTAAGCCTCGAATTCGTACTCGACTACCTCAAAATGTAATCATTTTGATAAGCTTAGTGCAAAAATAGCTAAAGTTTAGACAAATGTCTGAAAATCATAAAAATTTGCTTGAAATTCAGACTGTGATTGACTATAACTCTGACAGTTTGCAATGGATTTAATTTTTCTCCAATGATCGAAAGGATCAATATTACCAGTAAAAAGTAAACAATAAATATGAACGATTGTGAAAACATGGAAAATACCTGAAGGGTAAAGTTTCGACTAAATCCCTCACTGGTTACAATCATCAAGTGCCTTGCGTTAGGATGGTGGCTAGTGTCCCAAGGATGAAAGAGGGCAACAACGCATTAGGAGTACCACAGATCATCATGAACAAGGTGGAGAGACGAAGGAAAATGAGTAGTGCATCTAGTCAAGCTAGCTGCATTTCTGTCTTAAGTAATGCTTCTGCTATTGACATTGGCAGTTGTAATGATGATCTATATGAATGTATTAAGCTGCGGAAGAAAGTGACAGCAAGTATTCTAAAAATGGAAGAAGCGGTCAAGTGCCACAGTCAAGAACGACATACTTAAAAGTGCTAAAGAATGTTTGTGAAGGAGCAGACCTAGAGACTTTCTCATTAAAATTAAAGGGACTTTAAATAAGGCGTCGTTCATCGAGAGGGTCACAAAAGTAATCGGCGACTTAAGTAAAGTGCAGAAACACCGAATAAGTGAGTAGTATAGCTCGCTATTTTGGTCGGTATTGTATGGCCACAAGATACCAAGCAGTAGGTAGGTCGTATGCGTGCTTCAAGTGCAGAAAAGCTAGTTATGGGGTAGCAGATTGTAAGAATTAAGAGCATAGGCTCCTAATTAATAATTAAGAACCATAGCTATGGTTCTTCTTATGCCTTATGCCAGGAGATGTTTATTAGAAAGGAGAATATCGAGTACTTTGTTGAAGCAGAAAGATGAAAGAACTGCCCCAGAGGAAGCAAAGAAGGCTTTGTCAAGAACAAGGAGAAAATACGTCCAGGACAAGATCGGCACAGAAGAGTAGCGCCAGCGACTAAATGGAAACATTCATCTGCAAAGTTTTCAAACTTTACCGAAGGTAGTTCCGTTGGTGAATAGAAGATTCAAAACCCAGGGGAATCAAGAAGAGGTTTTTAGTTTGCGTTTAATGACTGCCTAAAGCAAAAGTTTCCTGGGCATGCGTTAAAGCATTTTCTTCTTCTCCCCCGTGATTAAAAAATAGCAATCGTGAGATTATAGTTTTTATTCTAATACAAATAAATACAAAAGAAAAGTTATTCTCTCCTATTCAGCTACTTGGTGTACATTTTTTTCCTCAAAGTTTCCTGGTAGTGTGTTGTTTCCTTCCAATTCTGCAAACTTCTGACGTATTGTCTCATCAATTTGGCGCTTATATGATTCCATTTCTTTTCGTTTCATCAATCCTTCATAAATTTTTTGTTCATTCATTAACCTGCGCTCATTTTCTTTTTCATTTATCTATTAAAAATAATATATTTACAGAAAAAATAGAATATATATCGATGTATACTGCCTAAAGCATGACTGCTTGATGAAGAAATTCGATGATTCTTTTTGGAATCACTCGGAAATATATATTATTCTATAAATACCTGTTTTAGAATTTCATTTCTGTAATAAATCGCCTCTTGCTGTTTTCTATTTCTATCCTTTAATTCATTACTGATTGCCTGACTTTGAATAGAAGCAAACTTATCTAATTGCTCTTTATCACGTTTTATTTCTAAGGCTAACATAATTTGCTTCTCTTTAACTTGCTCCTCTCTTGATAATTTTAATAACATTTCGTTTCTTGCGGCTTCCAATGCTTCTTCCTTTTCCCTTAATTTCCATTCTTTTTCAACTTTTTCTTGAATTCTTAAAGCAGTTATTTCCTGTTGTAAATCCTGCAATATAGTTCGGAATTAAACTTTGTGAGAATATTTAGAAAAGAATCATCACAGGTATTAGAAATGTTGCTCTATAAAAATCTGGATGCTATTTTGAGTATCAAGAGAATGTTTTCTCTACTTTTTGAACCATCACAGTTTTTTTTAGATAAATACTTGATAGCATTTAATTAAATTTATCCGGACCCAAAACGGCGAGTATATTCTTTAGCAATTAAAAAATGTGTTTAAGGAATTCAAATTAAAAAAAGATAAGCTGGCATTTTAGAAAAAAGTTGAAAACTAGAAAAATAAACCTTCATTTTAGAAAAATTCTGAATTTCAAGTGACACTTTCTCCTTTGTCTTCTCTCTTTGATGCCTTATTAATTTCTGCTTAAGTACGTTCTCCCGATCACGCTCTTGTCTCATTCGATGATATTCTTGAATTCTATAATTATAAATGAAAGTCATAAAACACAAAAAAGAAATAGGTGAATTACTATGGAAGATTTTTATAAAAACTCTGAAATGAGGGGATTAAAACTAACAAACATGAATTGTATCAAAGAATTCAGATTTAGTACCCCATGTAAGCAGGTAAGAAACAGGGCGTTAAGTAATAATTTATTAACATTATAATTTATAACTATTTACCTAGCTTCCATTATTTTACTTTCTTCTTTCTCAACATTCTTAAAATGCTTTAATTGATTATTAATATCAGACAAATTCTTTCTAATTTTTGCATTTTCAATCTCTTGAGCTTTAAGCTTAGAAATTTCTTCTTTTCCATTCAAAATTCTCGCGTAATTATTTAAACTATTTTCTTCCTGCTTTCTCTGAATTTCTATTTGTCGTTTTAAATCATTTTCCGTTATTTGCATTTTTAGTGCATCAGCATAATGTTGTTTCAATTTATATTCTTTTTCCTTCTTTTCGATTTCCAACTTAATTGCTAATCTTCTTTCATTTTCCATCATGTCGTTAATATTTTGTGTTTCTATTTTTAGTTCTTGATTAATAATTTCCTTTTCTGCAATCTTTGAAAGAGAAATGGTTATCATAATAAAGTGGAGGTTTTAATGGATCATAATTCAAAATTTAATAAATATTTTACTAATCTCTATACTATTTGTTAATATTGATAGAAACTTACTTGTGCATCTCTTACGGCTCTACACTTTTTTTCTAATATAATTCTTGAACACTTTTGAACCTCTTCGTCTTGTTCCATTCTAAGATTGGTAGCTCTTTGCAAAAGGTGCATAGAACGTTTACGGGCTTCAGATAGAACTTCATCTAGTTTATTATTGTTTGCATTTACTTTATTAGAGTCAATTTTGTTGAATTTCGTTTGCCTTTCATGACTTTCAATAATCAAATCGTTCTTTTTCTTTTCCTCGGACAATAAATTTAATTGAATTTCTCTATCTGAAACAACTTTACCTAATTTCTTGTAATACTTAAATTTTTCTAATGTTATTATTTGTGGAACTGCAGAAGCCATTTTCTAATTTTGTAATGAAACACCTTCAAAAAGAAATAGTTTACTTTAGCTATTTATATAGGATTTAATTGATCTTTAGTTTAGAATTATTTACTTTAAAATTTTATTATTGAATCATGAAAAATTAGTAATTTTGTTCTGTTTTACGATTAATTTCACTTCATTGTGATTTTAATCTTTCAAATGATTAACAAAAAGAGGTTAAAATTTTATTCATATGTGTTTACCTTTTCTGATGATGAAATTAAATTGATATCAATATAAGATTTAAAAAAATGTTAAATAGTTGATATTAACAAATATTTGTGTTAAGTATAATTGTCATAGATTTTCCCTAATTGTGAATTAAATTTGCACCATATTTGTCACTTTAATTATAAATTGTTTTGAGATTAAATTAAATAGTTAAAGATTAATTAGAGCATCTGTTGTCAAATTCACTCTATGAAGTGTTTATTTAAATTAATTCACTCTAAACGGTCTATTGTTTTTTTAAAAAATGACTGAAATTAAATTAAACTTCTTTCTGATAGCACGATGCTTCTATTAAATCAATATTAACCTGACAACGTATACAAGTATCTTTAGTATCTCAATAAAGAGAGTAAACATACTAACAATTGCATTTTATTTAATGTTTATATTAGGATTTAAATTATTTAGAAATTAAAACTTTTTATACCCTTTATAATCGATAGAGAATTCAATTATTTAAATACAAAAGTACATTATTTATTAAATAATTACATGTTTCTTAAAATTGATGCAGAAATTTTATTTGGGAACACTGCATCAAAATTAGAATTTATAAGGAATCAATTTCGGAATTTATTAACTATCATTAACTATATTAATCTTCGTACTTTTTCATTCATTCCGCAGTATGAAGTTATTTTGTGTGTATGCTTTCGTTCTTTTTTCTTTAAAAAAAATTTTGACATATCGAAAATATGCGGGTATTTTATGTATAATTTTTATTTCGCAATAACAATATTGTTCACAAATAATAAAAATATTAAATATTCCTGTTTCTTAATATTTTTGTAGAAAATTTTCATGAAGAAATAATTTACATCAATAATCTATTTCTTCAATTCAGTTTTTTAATAACATTATATATCATATTATATAAACATTTTTTCATTTATTTTTCCAAAACTTTGAATTTTATTAAAGCAATTTCTTAATTATAATTATTAAACATTTAACAATTTTCTAATATCTTTTATAAATAAAAAGACAAGAAATTTGTACAATTTAGAGCAGTCAAACGAAATATCCAATTTCAAATATTATTTTATTATAAATCATGAAGAATATCTGCATTTTTTTGTTTCGCCAAGCAACCTAAGTATTTTCTAAAGAAAATAAAAATTAAATACATACACAGAAGCGAATTTCAGAGCTAAAGCAACAGAAAATGTAAATGAACGAAGGAACATTCAAATTATTATAGTTCATTGAAAAAATTTGAATAAAAAACTAGAATAAACTTTATTCAAAATTTTGTTAAGAAAAATATTTTTGAACCTAATTTGATCAGAAATTTTAAAATCATTAGTATTTTAAAAATCAAAAATTCTAAAGAAAGACTTATTTTTAAAATTTGTTTAAAAATCGTGAAAATCACTTTTAAATTTTTAACATAAATTAATTAGAAGTATATATAAAAATGTTGTTATTTTAAGGGAAATTAAACCTTTATGATGTCACAGTTTGTGCAAAGTATTTATTTGGAACTGTAACGGCATAATGGTTCAAATGTCTTTAAGAACAAAATGTTTTGAAAAATATCATTTCTCAAAATATTATAAATTATATATAAAAAATATTTATTTTATACATATTTTCAAGTCTTTAAATTATTTTTTCAGTTATTTCCTTATTGCGCAAATGTGAATATTGATAAAAAGTTTCAACAGTTTCATTATATCTGTTTAACCATAAATTTTTTAGAACCGAATAACCTCTACGGATACGAAAGTTAAGTCTTATCTTTTTCATTCAATTTATAAGCTTTTGTTAAAAATAAAAAATATACAATCGCAAAAAATACAACTACATAAATCACCTAAAAAACTGAATTTTTATTTATCAATCTTTAATTTTGTTGTAAACCATACACAAAA
Organism: Leptopilina myrica (nomen nudum); assembly: GCA_032872475.1. Classification (NCBI taxonomy): domain Eukaryota; kingdom Metazoa; phylum Arthropoda; class Insecta; order Hymenoptera; family Figitidae; genus Leptopilina; species Leptopilina myrica (nomen nudum). The sequence continues at coordinate 8,165,852 of CM065466.1, forward strand.
ACTAACTCTAATGAATGTAATTAGAAATTTAAAAAAAATTAGGTTATGGCAAAATAATAGTAATTCAAATTCATAAGGAAATTTGTTAAATTTGTCAATATATATTTAATTAATTATTAACAATAACGACTTTACAGAAAATTTTTTGAAACATTTTTAAAAATTAAACTTTAGAAAAGTAACAAATAATTGCAAAAATTCAGTCATTTTCAATCTGTTAAAACAATTCCCAGAAATGACGAAGAAAAAAGAACAATTGCTTCAATTACAAGAAATTAAAAAAAAAAAATTAGGGCCCATCTTATCCCGACGGTAGGATTTTCTGCTTTAACCTTGTCCTTCTTTATTATATAACCCACATAGCACAAAAACTTTCAGGAAACTTCCATGAAGTTTTTCGTAGGAACCTTCGGAAGTTACCCTTGGTAACTTCTGGAAATTTCCATCAAATACAATAATCTCCACAGGTTAGAAGCTTCTCATGAAAACTTCCTGGAAGCGTCCCATAGAAACATCCTGGAAGTTACCAGGAAAATTTCAAAAATTATATAAAATTTTTTTTAGTGAAATTATTATTTAAAAAAGGGACTCGAAACAACATAAGCCTCAAACATTTGCTTCCAGGAAGTTTCTAACATGCAGACATTATTGTATTTCCTGGAAATTTCCAGGAAGTTACCAGGGGTAACGTGAAAAACAGGTAGAGTGGTCCCCCAGGAGGATGCAGCTCAAAGGATTTTCTTAATTATTAATTTTGTAAAAAGTTATGGGTAAATTTCGAAAAATGACGTCACAACCCTCCAAAATCGCTAGGAATAGGAAGACAAATTTTTTGAAAAATTTTCAACATTTTGGATTCAGCATGTTGCCAACTTCAAATTGCTCTAACTTTTTTAATAAAAGTCCGATTTCGCTCATCCTGCGTTTTTCTGACTCGCAAGGCCTTTCTGCAATGAATTCTTAGTGACAAAATTCTCGCAAAAATTTTTTTCTATGTTTTTATTGCAAAAAAATAAATTATACGATTTTTTCAATGACAGAAAGTTGGGATTTTTTGCTCTAACTTTTCTCTATTTTTTGCAAATTAGCTCATTTTGTAGATTCACACTCTTGGGAAGCATATTGACTCAAATTTTAGAGGGGGACACATTCAAAAATTCTTTTGCAATTTTTTGCAGCACTTAAAAAAATTTTTGCAAATTTTTCATTTTTTCGTGAAAAACAGGTAGAGTGGTCCCCCAGGAGGATGCAGCTCAAAGGATTTTCAAAATTATTAATTTTGTAAAAAGTTATGGGTAAATTTCGAAAAATGACGTCACAACCCTCCAAAATCGCTAGGAATAGGAAGACAAATTTTTTGAAAAATTTTCAACATTTTGGATTCAGCATGTTGCCAACTTCAAATTGCTCTAACTTTTTTAATAAAAGTCCGATTTCGCTCATCCTGCGTTTTTCTGACTCGCAAGGCCTTTCTGCAATGAATTCTTAGTGACAAAATTCTCGCAAAAATTGTTTTCTATGTTTTTATTGCAAAAAAATAAATTATACGATTTTTTCAATGACAGAAAGTTGGGATTTTTTGCTCTAACTTTTCTCTATTTTTTGCAAATTAGCTCATTTTGTAGATTCACATTCTTGGAAAGCATATTGACTCAAATTTTAGAGGAAGACACATTCAAAAATTCTTTTGCAATTTTTTGCAGCACTTAAAAAAAATTTTGCAAAATTTTAATTTTTCCGTAAAAACAGGTAGAGTGGTCCCCCAAGAGGATGCAGCTCAAAGGATTTTCAAAATTATTAATTTTGTAAAAAGTTATGGGTAAATTTCGAAAAATGACGTCACAACCCTCCAAAATCGCTAGGAATAGGAAGACAAATTTTTTGAAAAATTTTCAACATTTTGGATTCAGCATGTTGCCAACTTCAAATTGCTCTAACTTTTTTAATAAAAGTCCGATTTCGCTCATCTTACGTTTTTCTGACTCGCAAGGCCTTTCTGCAATGAATTCTTAAGAACAAAAATCTCGCAAAAATTTTTTCTATGTTTTTATTGCAAAAAAATAAATTATACGATTTTTTCAATGACAGAAAGTTGGGATTTTTTGCTCTAACTTTTCTCTATTTTTTGCAAATTAGCTCATTTTGTAGATTCACATTCTTGGGATGTAATTCCTAAAATATTCTCATTCAAACTGTAGCTGTCAATTGCCTTGTTAAAAGTTTCAGCGATTTCTTTGCCCGTATGCCTGCTATTAGATGGAATTAGAAAAAGTGTTAACGATTGAATTTTTCATGAATCGTCTAAAAAATGAGCAGTTACTCCATAATATGAACGGTTAGCGATAGAAGTCCACCCGTCCATAGTAAAAGAAATTTTCGACTTATTGTTTTTCAAAATAATAAAAACTACTGCTTCTATTTCAAAATATCTATTCATAGTTAGAGGCTTTGATTTGTTGCGAAGTGGCAAACTTGCTTTTGAATTTAAATAGAGGAATAATTGTTGAGTATCATTATCATCGAAGAACGAAAACGGTATATATTTTTGGTCGATCCAATTAACAATTTTTTTTTTTTTGAAGATTTCTTGAACAAATTTCTAGAGTAAATAAATTTATTTTGTTATTACTACACATGTGAAGTAATAAATAAAATAAATAAAAGAGAAATTAAATAAAAGTAGAGAGATAATTTAATGTAATACATTTTAAAAATCTTTTTAATTTAGAATAAATGTTATGAATAATACTTTATTTATTCTGAAATATTGAACATTTTAACCTTTTTATTCTGATTAGTACTCTCTTTATTTGGATACGTTTTCGAATAAGCGTCCGGGTGTTTTTCACGAAGATGTCTTATTAGACCGGTAGTGTTGCTGTCCTTCATTTTAATTATGGTATTTTGAGGCATGCATAATTTACATTTGCCCATTTTACAATTCTCTTCTAAAAAATATTCGAACGAATTTTCTAACGGCAATGCTTTTTATTTTCGTCTTTTACTTTTGAACTAGTTCCGTCTTCATCACTCAGATTACTATGTAGAAATTGCAAAAATAATATTTTTTTATTAAACATTAAACAATATTAAATTTTACTACGAAAATTAATTAAACTTCTAATAATTAAATTCACAATTATAAACTCAAAGAGTTATTAAATTGAAACTAATTTTTAAAAAATTGTAAAGATTACAATAATTTTTTTAAAATAAAGCAACAGTTTCAAAAATTTTATTTTAAATTTCACCTCGGCTGTAATGATTCCGACAATTTTATTAATTAATAAATTTCGTTTCGTTTTCTAACATTCAAATGATGACACCTGGCAGTTAAATTAGTTTGATCGAAAATGTAGATCGAAACGAGACGATAAAAAACAATAGAAAGACATTTATCTCGACAAGAAGTTTGCTATTTTTCGATAACAATCGAACGATACCTAAAATTTACTTGTCATAGTTTATTTGAATCAATCCCATATTTATTTGAGGAGAGAAATTATTTTTCTTGTGCCAAGTAATTATTAGCATTGGATAGAGTTCTTGAATTAATAATTCAGTATTCGGTGGAAGTAAATATGTTATTGATCAAATCAAATATTTTACTTATCCGAAGTACCAAAAAGGATTGAATCAAGAATATTATGTTCTTAAGCGAAATAGTAAAGTATTGTCTGGAGAAATCGTTTTTCTTAAATCAAATCATTTTATTCATTTGATTTGAAACTTTTTTTAACTTAACACAATGCCGGTGTTCTTGATCCAAGAAAATATTTCTCTTCAAATGGATGTGCAACTTAAATAGCAGTTTTTGAAAACTGTCCATTAAAGCTTGGATGGCATATTGGTAACGGTACAGCTTCTGATGCACGCAACCCGGGTTCAATTCCTCCGACCGTGAAAAATTTTCTTTCAAGGTATATTTCTTGTATTTGTGTTAAGTATTAATTAAATGTAAATATATATGTAAAATAACAATTATTTAATTATTTAAATAAAATTTGTAATGTTAATTAATTAAATAATAAAAATGTTTGACCTAAATATTAGAAATGATGGGATGGGGGTAAGAAGGGGGGAGAGAATTCAAGTAAATAATTTACTTGAATTGAGAAAATATTTTTCAATTGAAATCTATAATTTTCTCAAATTAAGAAAATATTTTCTTGATTTGATACACAAATGTTCTTGAATTTTTATAATCTGCATTTCTTTCATGTAACTTAATTTCTTGACTGAATTCCATATTTTCTTGGATCAAGAACATATACTCTCCTACCAAGTATACTATGCCAAGAAAATCATTTTCTTGAATCAATACTATAATACTGTTACGTTGTAACAATTATTTTATTTTTGTCAAATTTATTTTTTAATGAATGTTTCGACAACGTCTAACTTGAATTTTACGAATCGTGAACCGTACTTGTTTATTTAGGACAATAATAGTCAAACAAATCGATGAAAGGATATTTTTACTTCCACTTTGGAAATTCCACAAATTACTTTATGACGGTTGTCGGTTAAAATAACCTCTCTAGACCTTTCTTTATGGTTATAGTTTAAGGGACTATTACTGCTGTGTCCTTCAATAAAAATTACCCCAATAAACTGTCTTCCCAAAAGGACTCCTTTTACCTCAAAAAAGGGTGTGTCAACGTTCTCACCTCATCTGCAAGGAACCAATCATCTTCGATTTAACTCCCACTATTTTTTGTAACAACCCCCAAAAACGTCAAATTGTAATGTAAAGAAATTTGGTTTTCTCAGACATAAATCCACCGCGAACACAAAAGTAACATTGAAATTATCCATTGGGATTATTGTGAACCAAGGAAGTCAACCACTGCAGTCATCACAATCAATTCATCAACACATCATCGTCTTGAGTGAGTAAGCTTTGAATCACCATTCCTTCATACATAAAATCCATTCAACTTGATTACTCAAAATTTGCTTCTGTTTCAAAATCACATGCTTAATTAATTAAAATGGCTGAACAAATTACAATTTTAACAAGAAAGCGTAGTGTTCTCAAAACGCGTTTAACCAAATTAGAGAAAGTGATAAATGAATTTGAATCAGATCCTTTCGCGGAATTCGATCTTTTTGATTTTGAAGGTAGACTAGCAAAACATACACCATTGTTGGAGGAAGCAGAGAGTATTCATAGCGAATTAGAATTGTTAAGTACCGATGAAGAATTTTTAAAGAACTGCGATGAGGAATTTACATCTATTGAAAATCGTTATTACACAATTAATGGTCGAATCAAAAAACTTATAAAAAAACACACAATTCCACAAACTCCAATACGTATAGATCAAACAAGTTACCAAAGCATGCTTGAAGAATCGAATCATTCCAATCAAGGTTTGTTAAATCCTCAAACAACACCACTAAATTCAAATTTAACTCATGTTGGTAATGAAAACGCTCCTTCACATACAAATGTCTCAAATCAGGTAAATTTCCCAAATCAAATGGGGTCAAATCATACCGCAAACCGCATGGTGTTCGACTCAAATCTTCCTAAGCTTTCTCTGCCGAGTTTTTCAGGCAACTTTGACACATGGTTAGGATTCAGAGACTCATTTAATTCTATGGTGCATGACAATACACAAGTTCCGAACATTTTTAAATTTCATTATTTAAAATCATGTGTCAAAGATGAAGCAGCGGAAGTTATAGCTTCGCTCGAAGCATCTAACGAGAATTATGCAGTAGCATGGAATTTGTTAACCAAACGTTATGACAATCAAAGATTTATTATAGAAAATCATATTGATGCAATTTTCAATTTGCCGTCAATATCAAAGGAATTTTCGATTCGTCTCTTATTAGACTCAGTTCAAAAACATTTACGAGCTTTACGTGCGTTAAAAATAAAAATCGATGATTGGGATTTACTGATCATTAACTTGATTAAAAGAAAATTAAACAATTATAATCGCGAAAAATGGGAAGAGTGTATAGGAACTTCAGATATTCCGAATTTAAATAAAATGTTTTCATTTTTAGAGCGCCGAGCTCAAATTGAAAACACAAGATCCAATTTAAATTCAACAAATGCAACGCGATCTTCTACAAAACCTAACTCGTCTCTTAATCACGGATCAAATTCCTCTAAATCATTTATTGCTTCACTTTCTAACGATGAATGTAAGAAACAATCAGAATCATCTCAAAAATCAAAAAATTGTCCTATTTGTAAATCTGATCATGCAATTTATGCATGTAAAAGATTCCTTCATTTATCACCCAAAGAAAGGCAAGGAGAAGCAAAAAAGGCTTCACTTTGTTTCAATTGTTTGCGTACTGGTCACCGCATTGACGAATGTCGTTTGACTTCGTGTCGGAAATGTAAGGGACGACACAATACACTTCTTCATTTTGAAACAATATCTGAAGAATCTCAACCATCAAATTCTATTCAAAATTCATCCTCAAGTCCTATTGAAAAAGAAGCTAGTATCAATTGCCATGTCCGCAGTCCTTCACAAGTCTATTTAGCAACAGCCATTGTTGATGTTTTAGACAAGCAAGGAAAATATCAACCTTGCCGTGTCATGCTTGATGGAGGGGCCCAATCCTGTACAATAACGAACAATTGTGTTGCTCGTTTAGGTCTGAAACAAACTCCGTTCGAAATTCCTTTATTATCAATCGACGACATGAGTACAAATGTCAAATTTAAAACGTGTACCACAATTCGCTCTCGTTTAAACAAACAAAAATTTGATGTACAATTTTTAATAGTTAAAAAGATTGTTGACTCAATGCCTGCGGTGCCATTAAATAGAAATGAATTAAACATTCCAAAAAATCTATTCTTAGCAGATCCGAAATTCAATGAACCGTCTCCAATTGATATAATTATAGGAGCAGAATATACATATAATTTCTTAGTTACTGGTAAATTGAGTATTAAAGGACATTCTGCTGTTTTACAAAACACGACACTAGGTTGGATATTAGCAGGTAGAATTTTCAATGTTAAACAAACGCATAATACAAATTCACAAGCGTCAATTTGCAATTTTTTACACAATACAAGTTTACCTCTCTTGTGGGAGCTTGACCAAGTTCAACCTACCTGTACGCGTTCTAAAGAAGAAGAAGAATGCGAGACACACTACAAAGAAAACACATTTCGCGATGATTCGGGTTCTTACGTGGTTAAATTACCTTTTAATGAGAAAGTAAAAATGTTAGGTGAATCAAAAAAGATGGCCTTTCAAAGATTTTATTCACTTGAAAAAAGATTTGAAAGGGATCCATTGACTAAAAAAGTATATTCAGAATGTGTAAACAATTATTTCGATGAGGGACACATAACTGAAGTAACTGATAAGACGTCTTTAGATAGTGGATTTTACCTTCCTCACCATGCTGTCAAAAAAGTAGGTAGTCTTACGACTGAAACTCGGGTAGTATTTGACGGTTCTACGAAGACTGATACAGATCTCTCTTTAAATGACTGTCTTAAAGTTGGCCCGACAATTCAAAATGATATTTTTTCAATATTCACAAGATTTCGTTCTCACCCAGTCGCATTGACTGCTGACATTAAACAAATGTATAGACAAATAAAGGTACACCCTTCCGACAGTATATATCAAAGAATTTTGTGGAGAAACAATCCTGATGAGCCAATTAAAATTTATGAATTAAATAGAGTAACCTTTGGCACAGCATGTGCACCTTTTCTTGCAACTCGAACTCTGTTACAATTAGCAGAAGATGAGAGTGAGTCGTTTCCAATAGCTTCACACACTCTTAAGAGTGACTTTTATGTTGATGATCTTGTCACTGGTGCTGAATCATACGAAAAGGCACTTTCGCTCAGAAATGATTTAATAGAACTATTAAAAAAGGGCGGTTTCAATCTTAGAAAATGGGGCTCAAATGATAGTAGATTAACACGCGACTTTCCGGGCAATCCAACAATCACACACATGTCATTAGATCCATCAGACACTATAAAAACATTAGGCGTTTATTGGGATTCAAAGACTGACTCGATTACTTACACAGTTAATATCCCTAAGGTCAATGAAAAAATAACGAAACGTTCAATTTTATCTCAGGTAGCTAAATTATTTGATCCTTTAGGATTGTTAGGTCCGATTGTAGTTAGGGCTAAAATTTTGATACAACTCCTATGGAAAGCAAAAATTGACTGGGATGATCCCGTTCCTCACAAGTTACAAACCTCCTGGTTAGAATATAAAAATGAATTAGAGGTCATCAATAATGTACGATTCGAGAGATGTATTGTTATTCCAAATGCAAGGGAAACACAAATCCATGGTTTTTGTGACGCAAGCACAAAGGCATATGGAGCTTGTGTGTACTTGCGCTCAACAGATAATCAGGGAAATATTCAGTGCTCTCTTATAGCTGCAAAATCACGTGTCGCGCCTTTAAAATGTGTAACTCTGCCAAAATTAGAATTGTGTGCAGCTTTAGTATTGACAAAATTATATACATCTGTCACTCAATCGATTCCAATGTCTTTTGATAAAGTATTTTTTTGGTCAGACTCGACCATTGCTCTCAATTGGATTAAGACACAGCCATACAATTTGCCCACATTCGAAGCAAATAGAGTAGCAGAAATTCAAAAGGTCACTCCAGACCAATGGTTTCATGTTCCGACTGAATGCAACCCTGCAGATCTCATATCCCGAGGTCAAGGTCCAAGTGAATTTGTACAAACAACCATTTGGCGAAATGGTCCAGTTTGGCTCTCTCAACCTCCCGAAAAATGGCCAAAAACAAGATGTATTGTTTCAGACCAATCAAAAGGGGTGATAACAGAACCTGTCACAACACTGACCTTGACAAACTTTGTCAAGGAACAAAGGGATGACCACTTCATAAAGATCTTCTCTAAACATAGTAATTTAAGGTCCTTAAAAAGAATATTTGCTTATTGTCTCAGATTTATTTACAACACTAAGAAAACAAATGCTTCGCAAAAGATTAAAGGTCCTCTATCAATTCAAGAACTAGATGAAGCATTGTTATATTTAATCAAACTAGCACAAGCCAAAGAGTTTTCTACAGAAATTAAAACTCTTTCTCAAGGTAAATCACTTGACAACAAGAGTAAATTATTAAGTTTAAACCCATTCCTCGATAACGGAATCATTAGGGTGGGGGGCAGGCTTGAACTAGCAGACATACCGTACAAAAAGAAACATCCGATTGTTTTACCGCGAAATAACTTCTTAACAAAACTTATCATTCGCGAAGAACACATTAATAAAAAACATGCAGGAGTTCAAGCAACTTTGTATGGCGTTCGAGAATTCTTTTGGCCTATTGACGGGCGAAATGTTACGCGGCATGTATTACACCAGTGCGTTAAATGTTTTCGAGCGAAACCCCGCGGAGTTGATCACATTATGGGCAATTTACCTGAAAAGCGCTTAAGTTTTGAACGACCTTTTCTCAATGTAGGTGTCGATTACTGTGGGCCTTTTTATGTAAAACAAAGGCGTCACAGAAATCGAGGCAAGGATAAGGTTCACATTGCAGTTTTTATTTGTTTCGCTACGAAAGCTGTTCACTTTGAAGTAGTTAGCGATGAAACTACAGATGCATTTCTTGGTTGCTTGAAACGTTTTTTCTCTCGCAGAGGAAAAGCAACAACAATTCACTCTGACAATGGTAGAAATTTTGTTGGTGCTAATAACGAATTGAAAAGGCTTTATGAATTTGTAGAAACTGAAAATTTCTTCATGAAAATACAGGAAAAACAAACAGGAATACAGGAAAAAAAAAATTTGAAAAAATTTCCACGTAACTTCAAATTATTTAAAATCAATTTAAATTAAACTTTTTTAAAACAATAATTCTTCAAAATTGCCAGTTAAAAGTAAGTATAGAAAATTCAAATTTTTCAACAATATTTTAATCTAAAACCTTTTCAACATTATTTGACTACAAAAGTAATTAATTTATTAAATAATAGAATGTTTTTTAAAATTTAATTCTTATTAAGAAAAATATAAGCAGAATATTTGTATTTCAGTCATAATTAATTGTAAAAATTATGATTTTTTTAAAACCAATTTCTAATGTTTTTTCAAGCAAATAAAAGATTGTTAATTATTTTATTTTTAATCATAAGTTTGTTAAAGAATGCTAATTTTTTCCAAATAAAGATTGAAAAAATATAATATTTATGTTCCAGTCGCATTTTTTTGTAAAAATTATAATTTAAAAAAAAAAGAATAAATTAAAGATGTTTCAGTTTTTTGGTTTTAAATATATTAGTTAATATTAATTACTTCAACACTTGAGCAAGCAAACAAAACAATGAGATAAATATTTGCGTTTTTATTATAATTATTTATAAAATTATGATTTTGAAAGACATAAAATTTATTTATCATAATTATGTATTATGATTTACAATTATACATTTTTTATAGAAAAGAAAAAATTTGTTTAATAAAATAAAAATTTATATTAAAAATGTTCTGCTTTGCGTGACATTTTATTATAGTGTTTTATATCTCTTGTTTGTTTACAAAGTCATAACCATAAAATGGAGAGTTTAAAAGTGATTAATTTAACAAGTCAAATTGGAAAATATAATTGTTTATTAATTTAGGTAAAAAAATTATTAAGTTATGATTAATTCAAACTAGTTCTAATCAAAATAATTTAATATTTTACCTTCCTGATATAATTAGAAGAAAAAAAACTTTTAATCTGTTTTAGTGTCATATTCAGGTAAGTGTTTTACCCTCTGTAATTTTACCCTTCGTAATTTTTACTCTTTACCTAAGTCATTTTTACCGATTACCCTTCGTAATATTACCACCCTTTTTTGTAAGAGAGACAACTGCTGTCACGCGCTTGAGAAAGAGAGAAAAAGCACAAAATCGTTCTCAACTAATACTTAGGTGGCGGGAGTGGTCGATTCGTATAAAATGTGTCGCTCGCAACTGAGCACCACTGGAGCCGGAGAACCTCCTTAAGGTGGTGTCAAAGTCGATGCGATTTTCCCATTGAAGCTCAATGCAAAAATCCAATCGACTTTGACACCGCCTTAAGAGGGTCCCATAGTCGATTGGATTTGTGCATTGAGCTTCAATGGGAAAATCGCATCGACTTTGACACCGCCTTAAGACGTTTGTAAATAGGTTATTTCTTTATACTATAAATTTATTTTGCTGAGTTTGACTTTATTTTGTTTTCAATACCTAACTTCCTTTTTTAATTATTCTTTAATTATTTCTTTATTCACTTTAATCATTTTCTTGATTATTTTAATCTCTTTTTTGGCAATTATTTAATTTTATTAATTCTATATTTATATTTTTTTAATTCCACTTTATTAATCAAAATACTTAATTTCTTTTATTCACTTTCCTATTCAACGCTACATTCTTTAATTTTCTGAGAAAATCCCTTGCTCAAGGATGATGACAACTTTACTTGATTTATAAGTTCACGACCTCTAATTGCCGGACTCGAACTTCTAGCTTCTATTGTCTATATTAAAAACTGCCAGCTATCTCATGCGGCATTAAACTGCAAATTTAATTGCTTGGCCAAACTGCAGATTTCCTAGTATCAGTCAATTTTATTGAAAGACGATTTGGCGGGGAAATCGTTTGTTAAGATTGTTTCACTTGGTTTTTACCAATCCAACTCTACAAGCTTGCAGTTTTAGACAGTGGCGTGATCCAACTTCACTAACGTGGATGCACCACTCCTTTCATTGAGTAATTGATTTCGTTTTAGTATTTCTTAACTATTTCTTAAAAAGGTTTTTTGTTTTTTGAATCTTTATAACATGTTGTTTTTGTTTAAATAGATTTAACTTTCGTGATTTTAATTTTAAGAAATATGTATAATATACAACATTTTTGACAAAGTTCTTTAATAATAAAATTTATAGCCGAAAGGCATTCATCCAGCATTATCAGTAACGGATATGTAATATCTAAGAAATGTTAGGTAATTATAAACATTAACATATACGCCTGGAAGAAATGTTTGTCCACAGCCAACGCCCCACGCTGTTAATCCTACGACTTGAAACTGATTTGTAGCTACTTCGCAGACAAGAGCTCCTCCACCATCTCCCTAAAATAAAAGAATAATAAGTGGTAAAGTCTGAAATATGGTTTTCGAATAAATCAATTGAATGTAACCCACGGAATCCTCATATAAAGTTTGTCTATTTAATCCTTTCAATATGTGAGAACTTGGTTGATATTGAAAGTGTTAGTGTTTACCAAATTCTCACATCAAAAATGATCGAAACACATCATATTATTATTATTCATAAGTATCAAAAAAATTTTAGCGGTTGTTAGACTATGTTGGTATCAGATAGCTAGTACCCCAGTAGCACGTTATATTACAGCAATATTGAGAACATTGTCTCAACATACCCAATGTTTGCCTCAATGTTGTCAATGTTGCTGGAACATTTTGTGCAACTAGGGTAAGTTCAACAATATGTATTGAAACAGATTCACATATATTATGATCTAAAAGTACTAAAAGAAATTATTTAGATTTAATATTTAGTTTGAGTTAATACATTAAATTGTATAATATTATAATTAATGATGCGACTGAATATTATTAAAAGTTAAATTACAGTGCATGCATCTCTTCCAGCTTCCCCTCCGGCACATATAAAGCTTGCTGCATCAAAGTTATAAAAAACGCCAAGTCTGCTAGCTCGTAATCTAGTTTGACACGCTGTAGATGAAAGAATTGAAACTTCAACTTGTTTAAGGAGATTTTGATATTGTCCATTATTAAAGGAACTGACTCCCCATCCAGCAGTCCAACATCTGCAAGAATACATTTCTGTTATTGAAAACATAAAATATTCGTAATCAGGAAATCCAGAAACATGTATGTAAAAAGTTTTTAGCGAATTTAAATACTAACCTTGTGCCAGCAGCTGGGAGAGAAGTTGGAAGGCAGGCAGTATTAATACTGACATAATTAGCAAATGGTATCGGTCTATCAATTTGAATAACAGCAATGTCATTTTGAAGAGTATGAAAATTAAAGTCTCCATGTACTTGTGAGAATACAGGAAAAGCTTCAAAGTATGGATAAGTGTTAATTGACAACGACCATAGACCTAGTCTTATTCTAAAATTATTATTTCTGAAAAAGAATATTTTTTAATCAGCAATAGTATGATCCGAAAAAATTTTATAATTAGATACATAAAGATATGGTAATATTATAGGTTGTTTTAAAAACTATATATTCTCAAAGTACATTTATTTAGCTTTTAAATACCATTTCCATTAAAGGGTAAAAAATTATAATTTTATTCTATGATTAAACCATTGGGTTTTTAAACTATTCGAGGGTTTTTGGGGACGCTGATAACAAATCCGATATCAGTTTAAAAAAATTCAAAATAGCAGGTCCAATATGGCAGATGAATTTTTAAAAATGTAACGGATTCACTTAAAATTAGTTACTTTATGGGTTTTTGAGGTCGCTGATTACGAATGTAATGTCAGATTGAACACATGATGCATAAATTTACATTGATGTTGCTTTGTTTTATATTTGTATACTATACATTGCCAAGTGTAAATCATCCATTCCAACGTTTTGTGCATTGATGTTGCTTTATTTTTTATTACTAAACCTATTGCTATCCAGAGTAATAATGAAAATGAAAAGTATGTATTAGATAATGCCATTTGTGAAATTCATGTACATTCATTCGCAATATTAGATCGGACATTTTGAATTTTTAAAAACTAATAACTGATTCGTCATCAGCGAACCCAAAACCCCCAAGTAACAAATTCAAGTAATTTGGATAATTTTTTGAAAAAGTCGTCCGCTATATTGGATTCGCCATTTTAAATTTTTGAAAACTAATAGCAGATTCGTAATCAGCGACCCCAAAAACCCTTGAGTAATTAGTTTCAAGTGATTTGAATCATTTTTTGGGAAAGTCGTCCGCCATATTGGATCCGACATTTTGAATTTTTAATATTTTACAAATCTGACCCAGATTTGTATTCAGCGACCCCAGAAACCCTGTTTTCAATAGCAATTATAATGTTTTGTGTATTATCCTAATTGCGCGACTGAAAGGATTAAAACAGTTTACTTTTTTCTTACAGATTGTATACTCTGTGTGCAACTGTTATTAGATAAGTTGAAGTAATAACAACTGCTGCGCAAATGTACTGGTCACTTAGACGGTTAAATAATGCACCATGCCATGGATAAGCTCCATATGGAGCTACATCTGCAACTGTACTCGTTATAGCTACTTTTCTTCTACCACATACAGGATTCGTCGGCTGTGGTACTCCCGAACAACAAAGTACATAATTAGTTGGACATGAATCAGCACTTGTTGCGCCCTTTAAAATAAATTGACAATTCAACAATTAATATTATTCAAGAACCGTCACGGAATCAAAACAAAATTAAAAAATACTTTTGTTTTGATTCGGATATGGGTATCAGAATCTAAATTTCACTCTATTTAGTTCTGATTACAATATCAAAATCAAAGTTCCACTCTATTTCGTTTTGGTTCCAATATCAAAATCAAAATTCAACTGTGTTTCGTTTTGGTTTCAATATCAAAATTCCACTCTATTTCGTTTTGGTTCTAATATCAAAATCAAAATTCTTTCTTGTTTTAATTTTAATAAAATAATACTGCGCATGTAGAAGTGTGATTGAACCTAAATTTTGTTGCAAATTTTTCGTTTTTACTTACGAAATCTGATACAGTATCAGAATAAAAATAGGATGTGAATTTTGTTTTGTTACAGTATCGGAATCAAAATAGAAAGTAAATTTTGTTTCGTTACAGTATCAGAATCAAAATAGGAAGTAAATTTTGTGTCTTTACAGAATCAAAATATATTAATAATTTTGTTTTGTTTTGGAATATCGTAACGAAATCAAAATTTGATTTCCGTGACGGTCCCTGATATTTTTACGTATTAATATAAAGACTTTCCAGAAACATTCAGTGATTTATATATAATATTTTATATTTTAATTAAATTTTCCAAAAATCTTATTGTACATGTTTACTTACTGTATTTATAATTCGATTATTAAAGGTAAATCTTCCTGGTAACAAAGTTGTTCCAGTGCAAGCTGAAGTCAAAGCACAGTAACATTGATTGCTCGAAGTCAGGAGTTGTCTACCATCACTACCAATAAAAGATGCTGCATAAGAAAATAATTTTATATTTCATGCATCTCCAAGGAGGAATGACGAAAAAAAAATTATATTGTATTTTTTCTTGATGGAAAAACGAAGTAGTTACTGTTATTTTATAAGTAAATGACAAAACAATTGATAAAAAAATAAAGGAGGAATTGTCAAAATAAATGTTGCTTATTAATAATCATTCAAAAATTATAACATTATATTTTTACTAAAGAAGTTATTTAAGGGGTTATATCTGTTTAGAGGCCTAAAAAAGAGTGTTTTACAAGATTTTTTTCGAGTAAAGTTTTAAATTGTTGTTGGTAACTAATATACCATTTAATTATGCAACTTTCAAAGAGTAAGAAAATATTATATAATAATTTTTTGTACAAAATGACAGCTGTACGATTCCGTAATTAGGACAATTTATTTTTTCAGTCCTCCGCGGCGAGCAGTAGAATTCCCCTGGAAGGTCATCTGGAAGGATACAAATTTTTTTTTTCATAAACTACATAAGACTATCTAGTAAAGTATACACACGATTATAATTTTAAAATTTTTTTTGTAGAAATGCGAGATCTAAAAAAATCGTATTTTTCACCCAAAAAATCAACTTTAACTGTGTAAAAAAAACTAATTTCTTCATCAATTTTAAAAATCGTGTGTACTTCATTAGATAATTTATCTAAAAAGCTACAGTTAAATTTTCAGGTCAATCGGCCGAAAACTCTTCGAGTTCTACTGTTCGCTGATTTGTAAAATGTGGTTTTGAGAAAAACGCGTTTAAAGTTTCACAACACTATAACTTTTAGAAATCTCAATAATTTTGACATTAAAAGTTTTTATCTTTACTCTGATATCCCAGCACCATATAATTGCTCCTCAAATGCCGTATTTGCCTTCTACAGGTCTTTTTTGTTTAAATTAATGCTCTGCCGAGCATTTTTTGACGCATCGGAAAGTGAGTGCTCGGCGGCTTTGATCCGATTTTTGTCCGATTTCAAGAAAAAATCATATAAATTTCACATAACTGTCAAACACGTTTGTTGCGTTTTTTTTGTTATTTTATAATTCATCATTGAAATTCATGATTGCAACAGCAGCGGCTATGTCAAGCACTTTCTCCCGCTTAAAACAGTTTTTGGTGCGTTGAACCACACGACGGAATTCAATGATTCATTCGCATTTTGCGTGTATCTACCCAGGCAACGTAACAGAAGATCATCCGAACTAAGGTCTTTGTATATGGGTTCTATGGATTTGAAAACAAGTTCTGGCATAGGTGGCTTATGTGTAAAGTTAAAGTTATGTATTTTTACGCTTCTGCAATACTTCAGAAGAAATGTTTTTAAGATCATTTCCAAGTTGTTTTCATGCAAGGACGTTATTAATTATTAATTTAGGGATGTCATAGTATATTTTAAGCCAATAAAAAAAGTCGAAAAAAATACAAACCGGTATAACCCCTTAAAAAGTCTAATTTGAGAAGATGTAGAATATTAATAAAGTTGAAAATATATCACAATGAAAACAAAGTTATATAAGAAAATATTCTCTAATACTTACATAAATCGTTAATGTTTTGAGATCCAAATACTGGTACTTGTTGATAATTTGGATTTTGTGAGCCAAAAATTGGAGGAATCTGACCAATAACATTTTGATATTGGAAATACATTAACAGAACAATTATATGGTTGTTCATTTTATTTATATATTTATTTTTCTATATTTACATATTTTTATGTATTACAAATCAAGAGTATAAATAGTTTTGGAACATGTTTGTGTGCTGTTTAAAAAAAAATTTGTCATCTCCTTATATTTATTTAGAAAAAAATATGTTAAACTTAAAAATTATGTATAGATGCATCTCTATATAATTTGCGTTTTCATTTGACCCTTTTTAGATTACACGTAAAATTATCTTGCATTATGAGCCACGACAGAAATAATGTTCGACCTTCCTTGCTAGTAAATTATTTTCTAACACAATACAATCTATATTGTTGTATATAGGTGAAAATGAAAAGTATTTCCTATCGTAATTAGATCTTCTCTTTTCTGCGCGATTCTTCTAGTTTCTATTAGGATTTCCCAGACCATTATTTCATGATTTAGTGATCTTTTTGTAAATAATAAAGAGGTTACAAAATTTTCATAAATAATGTACTTAATTTAATTAAATATCTTTGTTTAAGACGTTTTGTCCCCAGATGTGAAACGTTTAACATGTTTTGTCCTAATTAAAAAAGACAAAATATTTAATTTGTTTTTCAACTTAAATATAATATTGTCCCGAATTATGAACCGTGACAAAAATAATGTCCGACCTTCCTTTGTTGTAAACTGCTTTTTTGCTACAATATAATGTATATTGATGTTTCGGTAAAAATGAAAATTGTTTCCTTTTATAATCAGATTTTTTCATATTTAAACGTTACCTTGGTACTAGCACCTCGGTGCATATCAGATCATCGAGTTGTGCTAACGAATAGCCAAATAATTACATTTTTCATGACGGCCATTATAGGGGTAAGAGAACGT
Source organism: Leptopilina myrica (nomen nudum) (assembly GCA_032872475.1). NCBI lineage: Eukaryota > Metazoa > Arthropoda > Insecta > Hymenoptera > Figitidae > Leptopilina > Leptopilina myrica (nomen nudum). The sequence continues at coordinate 8,183,604 of CM065466.1, forward strand.
TAATTAAAGTAAAATTAATAAAGGAGATAAAAGTGTGTTTTAATAGTTTTGTAATTTTTTAGCGGTTGGTGTTCAAATTTAAATAGCACCTTGTGTCATTGTTTATTACGAGGTGTGATTCGTCAGAATTTGAATTCGGAAAATTGAGCAAAACTGTTTCTTAGGAGACAGAAGATTGTTTATCGGCAACATCATAGAAGTATAAATCGGCTGTTCACCGTTATAAACAATTTGACAAGGATATTTCGTTCTATATCACTTATTGACAAAGGGGACTCCAAAATTAACGTAGGTAGTCCAAAACTATTAAATTTGTATTTAGAGGGACACCTCAGTATAAAAAAGACAAAAAAATCGATTTTTTTATTTGATTTTCTAAAAGTAGACTCAATTAGGAATAGAACAAGACTTTTTAAAACCTTTTCTGAAGAGTAGAAGTATCTTAAATAAATTTGAGTACCATGATTTTTTAGTATTTTTTCGTGTCTCCTGTAAAAATTGGTTTTTTCCAATTTTTTATACTTTCAGTACAATTTTCTCCGAATCTACTTAACTGATTTGTAATTTTTTTTTACTTTGTTCAGTAAGGTTCCAAGAATACGAATAAGAAATTTAACATCATTTTGAGTTGCACAAACGGAGATATGAGTCAATGAGTAAGAGAAAATGTGATTTTTATTTTGCTTTTGGTATAAATATTCATAAAGAAGTTTCTATTGAACAAAACGTCGTATTACATCTTATTCATATAATTGATTATATTTGTAATCGAATGAAAAAGGGCGAACGCAATTGAAATAATAGTTTTCAAGAAAAGTGTATTGAAAGTTGACTCTTTTTGCATTGTTTTTAGGTGACTTGGATGCCCCCTTAACATAGCAGTGAGTCACTTCAAATTATTATTTGATGCGAATTTGAATGTAAATTAAATTTATATATTCATACCTTTTTGATTGACTATACACAAAACTGTGTCCTATTTGTTATATAATAAGAAAACTATTGATTTTAATTCTCTCTTGATCTTATTGTATTTTATGTTTGTGAAATTTAATGTGACCCAGGTGAGAAAGACCAATGTTGACGATGAATTGAAGCTTGATTGAGCCCTGAACGCACAGCGTGGGTAACCAAGAGTTGAAGCAGTCTTTATACCATTGTCACATTAATATTGTTTCAGCATGGGGCACCAATGTTCATCCCATGCTCGATTCAAGACTCGGTCAACCTTCGTGAGTGAAGCTTGAAAATCTAATCTTAATTCAAGCTTGAATCAATCACGAGAAAATATTCAGATTATTTATTAACAAGTGCTCTTAATATTAAATATAAATGTTTATAAATTATTTATTACTATAATATATTCTACGATCATTTTTTTGTAATTTTTTATATTAATTTATTTAATAATTATTATTAATTATTATTTAAAACCATAATAATTTAATTAACATTAAGATATTAATGAATAAATAAATATAAATATTTATTTAGTCTTAGTGTATAATATTTATGTTAATTATAGAAGATTCATATAAATAAAGTTAAAATATATATTATTTTTTCTTACACAGTGTCAAATTATTATTTTTAAAGTTCAAGAGTTTCGTTTGTCTGAAAAATTTTCGGTGATCAAAAATTACAGTGTAAAAAAAGTTCATTAGGGTGAAATAAATATTTATGCCAAGTATTTTTACATCAGAATTAACCGTTTAGTAAATTTTATCAAAATACTATTTTTTGTCAAACGCGTGTGACCTTGCGACTCAGCGTAGCCAACTCAACACATACGTTAAACTCTTGAGTTGGCAACGCTGAGTTGCAAGGTCACACGCGTTTGACAAAAAATAGTATTTTGATAATATTTACTAAACGGTTAATCCTAATGTAAAAATACTTGGCATAAATATACATAGCACCTTAGGCGGTGTCAAAGTCGATTGGATTTTTGCATTGAGCTTCAATGGGAAAATCGCATCGACTTTGACACCGCCTTAAGGGGATCCCACATACCGTCAATGCAGATCTAAAATGGCTAAAAATCTGCAACAACCGTTTCTTGAAAAATATAAGATATTATGACCTATAAATTTTACAAACTCACTTTTTAACATAAATACACAGGATGAGTATTTTATTTGTTGTAATTATTGAAAAAAAATTATTTATAAGAAATTAAATATGAACAGTTTTCCTGTAACAGGTCTTTTGACAACAGCTCAAAGTGCAACGACCATTTCTCGAAAGCAACGAAACAAAATAATTTTTCTATTTGGGAAATTTAATTTAGTAGGAAAATACACAGGATGAGACTCATTTTTACTCGAAAAGAAGCCATTATGTCTCATTGTTGTTAATTTAAAGTTAAAAATAATGAAAATTTGTCAGTTTGAGTGCCTTTGGCGCCATCTCTTGGTTCTATGTATCACTAAACATCTGTCAGATGTGTTCTTCTTGTTGCAAATTGCTATACAAAATAGTTTACATAAATTAAAGTTTTATATTCTTGTTTTCATATAGAATGAATCTTATTATGTGTATTTTTTATTGAAATTAAGTTTGTCAAATGGAAAAGTTATTTTGATTTTGTTATTTTGAGGAAAAGGTCGTTGCAGTTTAGGCTGTTGGAAACTGCTCATATTTAATTTTTTATGAATAATTTTTTTTCAATAATTACAACAAATAAAATACTCATCTTGTGTATTTATGTTAAAAAGTGAGTTTGTCAAATTTATAGTTCATTATATCTTATATTTTCCAAGAAACGGTCGTTGCAGATTTTTCACCATTTTAGATCTGCATTGTCGGTATGTAGGATCCCCAGAGTAATCCTACAAACTTCGTATATTTCAGAGGTGAAATGTTCTTTATGGAATGGAACTGATAGATCAACAATTTTAACGGAACCATTAAAAACTGAAGATTTTGTGGATTTGCTAAGCAACAAATTAAAAATTCTTAAGAGTCATTCATTTATTGCTAAAGAGCAATCAAATTTTCTTGCACAAGAAAAGCTCAATCTCTCTGAGGGAGCTGTAATCGTCATGTTTGACTTTGCAAAAAATTACTCTTATGTTTGCCAAGATGCTTCTCAGGCATTCCATTTCAATAATAATCAGTGCACAGTTTTTAAAGGTCATACTTTCTTGCTAAAATGATTTTTTTTCTAAATTTTGTAATTAAAATTAAAAATTGATTTCTCGAGCGTTATTTTTGAATTTTTGAATAAAAAATTTTTTAAATAACAATAAGTATTAAAATAATGATGACATATTTTTTGGCTTCATTGATTAAGAAAATTAATCAAAAATCTTATTAAGGGGGTGTCAAAGTTGATTGGATTTTTGCATTGAGCTTCAATGGGAAAATCGCATCGACTTTGACACCGACTTTTGATTAAGAAAATTAATCAAAAATCTTATTAAAATAGTATTGGATTCATAAAGAAATAGAAAATTAGTTAGTTGAATATTATTTAAACAATTAAAAGTAATTCGACGCCTCCCGTTCATATAATGCTTATTGAAAAACGAATGCAAGATGATTCTTATTCACATTTTGGTGCAAGACAATGCTTATTCGATTTTCCGTGCAATAAAATGCTTATTCAAAATTGTGTGCAAAACAATTGCCACTGACAGAACAATAAATGTAACCCTAAATCTTCCTATTAATATTCAATTGCAAATAAATATCTGAGAATTTCAGTACGTGTCTATTGTTATAAGAAACTTTAAACACGGATCCTATCACACGTATTAAAAAATATTTTTTAAGCAATTGCAATTATAAATTTAACTGATTTGAAAATTTTATAAAATTCATAGAATAAGCTAACTTCAGAATGTACATTTTCGCATAGAATTTCGAATAAGCATTTTATTGCACGGAAAATTGAATAAGCATTGTCTTGCATCAAAAAGTGAATAAGAATCATCTTGCATTCGTTTTTGAATAAGCATTATATGAACGAGAGGCGTCGAATTATTATCATCATGAAGTGTACTTAGAGCTAGAAATTTATAGTTTTTTCTATATTTTGCATTGAATTGTATTTTGAACATTGAAGTGTAAAATAAAAACTAAAAATTTATTTGTTAAACATTATTTACACAATTTATTTTAGTTTTTTAATTTACTACAGTTAAAACAAGAAATTCTTAGTTTTTCTTAATTGTGAAAAAATCAATTGCAATCCCTATTTTTTAATCAAATCTACTGCATTAGTTAATCCTTATTTCTCGTACTGAGATGATAGTCAACATTTTTTCTAACAATACAAAAAGCACAAAAAAACTATAATGTTTAAAATTTAAAATTGTTAACCCTATTAAAAAAGATTTAATTATTATTTTTTTTCACTTTCAATTAAAAAAAGGTGTCGCTTTATGTTTTGCTAATGCAGTAGATGAAAATAAAAAATAGGGATTGTAATTGATTCTTTTCACAATTAAGATAAACTAAGAATTTCTTGTTTTAACTGTAGTAAATTAAAAAACTAAAATTTATTGTGTAAATAATGTTTAACTTATAAATTTTTATAATAACTAATACAAACGAGTGATAAAATCATATTACCTAATAAATTTTTAGTTTTTATTTTATACTTATTCAATGTTCAAAATACAATTCAATGCAAAATATAGAAAAAACTATAAATTTCTAGCTCTAAGTACACTTCATGATGATAATAATTACTTTTAATTGTTTAAATAATATTTAACTAAATAATTTTCTATTTCTTTGTGAATCCAATACTATTTTAATAAGATTTTTGATTAATTTTCTTAATCAATAAAGCCAAAAAAATATGTCATTATTATTTAAATACTTATTGTTATTTAAAAAATTTTTTATTCAAAAATTCAAAAATAACGCTCGAGAAATCAATTTTTAATTTTAATTTTAATTACAAAATTTAGAAAAAAATCATTGTAGCAAGAAAGTATGACCTTTAAAAAGATTTAAAACAAAACTTGCGCGGCTATAAGCAAATACTGCACACGTCCCGACGCGCCGCACTGGACATTTTATTTTTTTTTTCCTAAAGTTATTGTTGTCCCATAATTAAATTTATAGGAAGCATTTTTTACTTTATTGACAATATTTACAAAAAAAAAATTTCAAATCGAAGCTATATTTTTTCTAAAAATTAAATTCAAAAAATTTTATGAAATTTTTTTTTTCTTTTATTTTTTTCTTTAAAGTACTTTTTATTATGAATATTTTCCAAAAAAAATTATCTTAATCGGTCAACAAGAAAAAAAGTTACGTGCCTTTTTTAAAAAAACGATCAAAATTTTGAAAAATACATAACTCAACAAATTTTGAAAATTTTGAAAAAAATTTTATACATTCTTATTCCATGCATATAAAGGAACAAATTCACAAAATATTTTTAAAATTGCTAAAATCATCAAAAATCCTCATGATCACTTGGCTTGGAATTGCTCTATACTAATACACAAGCGATCTAAAAACTCAATAAAAACTGACAAAATCCAATCGGCCTCATAAAGGATATTTATTTTTTTTTACCAATTTTTTAAAGAATAATTAGAAATTTGTGAAAATTATGATTAGGGGATGATTTTTAGGGGTTGTTTTTCTTAATATTAGTTTTAGTTTAAACATAATATATTGTAAGAAAATTCCATAACTTATAGAATCTTTAAAAAAATTTTATGTCTATGTTTATGAGAATTATTACCATACTGGGCAACTAATGTACAGGGGATGATTTTTGTTTATTGGTTATTATTTTTATGGGAGTAAATTTGATTAACATATATTCCGAACAAATTCCGGACCTCAGAAACCGTATTTAAATTTTGTGTACACAATTTATTTTAGAGTAATTGGAAATATGTGAAAATTATGATTAGGGGATGATTTGCAGTGGTTATTTTTATTAATATTAGTTTTAGTTTAAACTTTAAACATAATATATATTGTAAGAAAATTCCATGACTTACACAATCTTTAAAAAAAATGTTATGTTTATGTTCATGAGAATAATTACCAAATTGACCAAATAATGTACGGGGGATGATTTTTGTTGATTGGACATTATTTTTATGGGGGTAAATTTGATTAAAATATATTCTGATTTTTATCACGAGCCTCATAAATGATATTTATTTTTTTTACCAATTTTTGAAAGAAAAATTGGAACTTTTTTAAACCTATGTTTAGGGGGTGATTTTTAGGGGTGGTTTTTATTATTTTGAGGGGACAGTGTTAAAACTATATAAATAAAATGTTTTTCTCTGTTATAAGAAATATTACTTTATTTTTCTTTGTTATTCACTCAATTGGCCATATTTTTAGGGTAGTTTGGGCGATTTTTTGGACATACTGCCCAACCCCTAAATGGAAATAAAATTCGCCAGACGGCATCAAAAACTTGACTTTCTTACACAAATTTTGAGTATAAATACAACATTTTATCTTCAAAAATAAAGTGTGCAGGGGGGTAGCCGGATTCAGAAAGAATGCCCCATATATATATTTGTGTCCTCGTCTAACTCATGCTTTGTGTTCTACAGGGAGAACATGTTTTTGAGTAAAAATTTGTCCTTTATTTTCTAAAAAACTACATTTATTGTGTGAACAGACGAAATAAAAGAATGAAATACGAAGATTATTATAGTTAATAATAATTATAATTTTATACTAAATGGTGACTAGTTCGTTGTAAATCTAAAAAAAATAAAATAAAAAAACCTTGGACGTTTATAAAATGAGTGCGAAAGAAAAAAATATTTCTACACCTTTTCTGTTCTTTTCGTTTGACGTCACCGTCTTACGGTGAGAATGTGAGATGAGGCGACCTTTATAACGCTTAAATTCTAGTAACTTTCCAGTTATAACTGAAATTTGTAGAAATACCGCAATGTTGTCGCACTCGTCTATTCTTACGGAATCGCTAGAAACACGTCACTAGTAAGATGTTTACATTATTTTAATTTTATTATAAAAATACTTTTCTAGACTAAGTAAAAAGCAACGTTATTTAATTTCATTTTAACATTAACTGTTGGCATTATGGAAGAAGTAACAAATGATGATTTAGTTATTCCTGAGAAAAAGTATGAATGTAAGTATGTTTAAAATACTAATAAATATGATGTTTAATTAAAATATTTTTTTGCTTCTATTTACGTGCACGTGCTTTATACGCTGCAGGCGACAATCTTTCATTAAGAATTAAATGTTAATATAATTTACAAATTTCATTTTTTGATGTTATTATACGTGAGACTTTAAATTACTTTCATTTAAAAAGAGTTATTTTAAAGAATACGTTTGATAGAAAGAAAATATTTACAATTTACTTAATAAAAAGAGGTTAGGAAGTTTGCCTTTTTAAATCTGACATCTAAATAAATCAGTGTTTTTTATTTTATAATCTATTTACATAAATTTTTGTCTAAATAATATAGATAAAAATTATAAGTTTAGTTAATTTATTAATATGAATATTTTTCTAATATTAACATTTGAATAATACTTTTGAAATTTTTTTAGATTTGGATCATACTGCAGACGTTCAGTAAGTAAATATGGATGAAGATCACAATTATAATTTGAAATAATCGATTTTCAAAAATTGAAACAAAAAAAAAGTTAAGAAACAAAAAGTAAAACTGAATTTTCCTATAAAGTTTTTACAAATTTTAGATGTTTTGAATTCGTATGATAAAAGCTTACAATTTACTCATGAAACTGAAACGAATAATTCTATTACTTTTCACGGAAAAAAAATTTACGTAAAACAGTTACAAATTTTTCTACATTAGCTATTAATTAGATATTATTTAATTAGATTTATTTAATTAGATATTGTTAATTAATTTTTTGTAAACCAACTGTTGAAGAATTTTAATTGCAAATTTTGTAAATAATTGAATTATTCAGAATTTTAATGAAAAATCTTTAAATGTAAATTTAAACATCAAAATTAGCTTCGAATTTTTTAAAATTCATTATTTTTCCACTATTTTCAATAAAATATTTCCAAAAATTAATATGCGTACAAAAAGTAATTAAATTTTTGAATTATTTTTTATATTTTTGAGAAAAAAAATCATGTTCAAAATTTTTAATTAAAATTTATCACAAAATTACATAATTACTTTTTTTAAAATAAAACTTGATATTCTTTTAGGCAATTTAATTATTTATACAATTATTACATTTAAATATTTTAAAAACTAATTCTTAGAATTGTTTTATTATAATTTTCTAACAAAATAAATAAGAAAAATTTTTCTCAGACTTATTAAAATTTTGGAAAAATCATGTTCTTATATTAATAATTAAAATTCTTTAAAAATTTGATTTTTTCCAGAATTGAATTATTTGAAAATGATTTTATGAAATTTCAATTGTCTAGAAATTTTTCAATTGTATTGTTTAATTAAAAAAACATTGTCTAACAAAAATTATTGTTAAATATCTTGAAAAAAAAATGAAAACAATTTCTTTATCGTCATCTTTTGAAAATTCAGGGTGGACACATATCAGTAAAGTCAGAGAAATTAAAAAAATTGGAACTTCTTTCTACTTTTGTTTCAAACATTGCAACAAAATAGAACAATTTTGATTTAAAAAGTGCATCTTATTTCAATTTTTATAATGCGAAAAATAACTAAAATCTATCAAAAATTGTTTCTGAATGATTTTTTAACATAATTAAATTTTTTCAAATATGTTTAAATGTGTAATAAAAATCTTTCTCAATAATTAAATCTTTTGTAAAATTTAATCAAAACTAATTAATTTATTTCAAAAAACTATGTACAATTTTTTAAAATCAATTTTTGAAGAATTTTAATTGCAAACCTTGGAAATAATTGAAATATTATCAAAAATTTTTATAAAAAATCTTTAAAGGTAAATTTAAAAATGAAAATTGACTTATAATTTTTTAAAATTCAATAATTTTAGTATTTTCAATTAAATATTTCCAACAATTAAAATTCATAGTTACAAAGAAATAACATTTTAGGATTATTTTTAACATTTTGGAGATCAAAATTTTTAATTACAATTCATAAAACAATTAATTTTTTTGTAAGTTATACAAAAATTCTTTTTAGAAATTCAATTGTTTTTGAAAAATTTAATTAAAATATTTTTAATAACTAATTATTAAAATTGTTATATATACAAATGTTTAAAAATTCAATTATCTCCGAACAAAGTAAATAAAAATTAATGAAAATTTAACTTTTTGGACTTATTAAAATTTTTGAGAAATAAAACTAATAAATAGAACTAATAAAAAGTTCTGTTTATAAATAAAATTCTTTAAGAATTTGATCATTTTTATTTATACTTTTTAAAAATTCAATTGTCTTTAAAAATATTTTAACGAATTTTAATTGTTTGGAAATTTTTCAAAATTGAAAAACTATTATAGTTCAAAAATTATTTTAAAATATTAAAAAAAAATAATTGTAAGAATTTCTTTATAATCTTTTTGAAATATTACCTATACCTTAATAACTTAAGAAAAAAGACTATAAAGAGTTATAGTTATCATAAAAAAATTAAGTTTTTGTACTTAAATAATTGAATTTTGAAAGAACATTCGTAAAATTATTTTAAATAATTGATTTGGAGATGAATTTTAGTTGAAAATCGTTGAAAATTATTGAATACAGGAATTCAGTAATTCAGTAATTTTTAGAAAATGTAAAAATTCATAAATTTTACTAAGTTTTCGTAATTGTTTTTATTTTTCTGTAAAGATAATTTTGTTAGGGAAAATAATTTTGATGTCAGTAAATTGACCACCATGGTGTTTGATTGCAATTAAATGATTAGATTTATTAATTTCTCAACAGAATTCTAAAGAAAAATAATTTTATTAGGTTACATGCCTGGGGTAGTACTCTCAAGGAAGCATTCGAACAATGTGGAATGGCCATGTATGGATATATGACGGAATTAGAGAGAGTAGAAATAAAAGAAGTACATAATTTGGAAGCTGAAGGGCATGACATGGAGAGTCTACTCTTTCACTTTTTAGACGAATTATTATTTATCTTTTCTGCAGATCCATTCTTAATAGCAAAAGTAAGTTTTCCTACCAAGAATAATATAATTTTAAAAGAAAATATTCCTTATTAAACAAAATTATAATTTTTTACAATTTTTTATTCTTTTCTAATCTTAATTCCTTTACAATAAAGGGTTTTTTAGATTTTAACTCAATAAAATTACAATAACAATAATATTTATTTCCATTGAATTTATCTTCGAATAATGATGCTAATTGAACGTAATATATCTTATTTGGGACAATTTTAATTAACAGTGTTTTACATATGGTTTCCTTTTCTTCTATTATTAGAATATGATAAAAGGTATTTTGATTCACTCGAAAGTTGTTCATAAAAAAATGTCGAATAGAATTTTACGACTATAAAGAATACTAATCTTCTAGAAACTAATTTTCTATAAATTCCTATTAGACATTTTTTTTAGAATTTTCTTCCTTCTATTTTCAACAAAGTCTTTACGTTTTTAGGTGACATGACTCTGTGTTTTGAATACGCTTTTTAAAAAAAGGTTAATGCGCCAAATGAAAAAATCAAACTTTGAGTAATTTCTTGAATATTTCAAGAAATATTCAGAAATAATTAAATACTCAAGAAATAAATTCAATATGCAAAACATTATTAAGTAAAATTGCTCCAGGTAAGTTTGGAATTATGAAATTAAGATAGAAATAATTAAAAATATTTTATACTATTTTTTTTATTTCTCTCTTTACAGAAAGTTAAAATCACCGAGTTTGATACTACAAATTTCAAGATTAAGGTACGCGTTGCTGGTGAAACTTTTGATATTAGTAAACACAGTCAAGATTGTGAGGTTAAAGCAATAACTTACTCAGCAATGCAGATTTACGGCGAGCCTGATCGAGAGAAGAAGGAATTATTTGTAATTATCGATATTTAATTTTTTAATATAACAAATTTTTGTTAGTTGAAATTAAGTGGAAAACGCAAAAGGCATTTTGCATTTTCTACTTAATTTCAAGTCTTATTAAAAAACTCTTCGTTTTTTAATCATGTTCAACTAACTGGAGAATCGAATGATTAATTTTCCTCGATTTGCCTATCATCTAAAAAGGAATTCTCTCAGTTTTCCTATAGATTTAATTTCTCTAAATTTTTTTGAAATAAAATTTTTAGATGAATTGAATTTTAATTGTAAAGAAAATTCTGTATATATATACAATTTTTTACTTTTTTTTAATGAATAAAAGTATTTTGTCAGAAGAATTTTGTATGTTTTAAGTTAACATGTGCAACAGAAGATGTTAAATAATAACTTTAAAAACAATTATCAAAAATAAAAATTAAAAAACAATTACTATAAAATATTAAAACTACAGAAATTCAATGTAAATAAAAAATATGAAGATACAACAAAATTAAAAGAATATAAAAACTTGAAAGCATGTCGAAGGAATTAAAATTTATAGCCAAACATTGGAACTTAGCGTTTGGAGTTAGTAACTGAAATGTTAAATATTAAATTGATAAAAATGACGAAAATAAAAATTAAGCCAATTCATGAAAATTAACTTTGAAATTTTATTAAACAATATTTAGTTGATTAATTTTTTATAAACAGTTGAAATTGTATGCACATTTTTTAAACTTCCGTAACTTTTAAGAAAATTGATGAAACTTGATGATTTTCTATAAAGAAATTGATTATAAACTTGTAAACTTTATAAAAAATAAGTTTTTCAATGTTTTGAAAATTTTACCCATTTCATAAATTGAAGTTATTAGCATTTTATTTCTTTATTTCTCAGTGCAATTTTTTATGATTCGCTAATTTGTTCGAAGTTTAAAGGTAGTTGTTATTTGCTTCTTTGTTTCTTAAATTTTTTATTAATTAACTCCATTTTTAATATTTTCAGTTTTAAAATTAGAGAAGGTATTAAAAATTATACATTAGATTTTTACAAGGAATTTCATTGAAAAAAAGTTGAAAATAATTGGATTCCTTCGAAGAATTTTTGGGGGAATTCTCCCCAAAAATTAAGAAAATTTTTTTTGTAAATCATACCTAGTTAAAATCGTTTAATGAATTTCTTTGAGTTTTTTTTAAATATTGAAGTTTCTTTAATCATTTCAATTGAACAATTTTTTAAGTAATTAAATTTTATGAACAATTTCTTTCAAGTTTTTAAAATAATCGTGTTTCTAAATAACTGAATGAATTTTACAAAAATCTGGAGAAAATATTGATTAAAAAATGGATATTAATTAAATTTAACTTTACTGGTAAAATTTTATTTAAATTATTGATAGAAAATTAAACTCTTTTAATGAATTTTTAAAAAGTTTTTTGAATTATTTTAATGGAAAATTTTGTAAATAATTGATTTAAACTAAGAATTTTTTCAACTTTTTAAAATAATCGTGTCAGTTAATAATTATAATTAAATATTTAATTTTCCAAGTTAATTATAATTATATTATTTATAAAAATTATTTGAATTCTTGAGATGAATTTTACTATTTTTGAAAATAATTGATTTGTTTTGAAGAATTTATTGAAATTTTAGAAAAAAGTGAATTTTTTAAAAAAGTATTTTAAAAAATCTTTTTTAAAATTGAATTTTTCCATGAAGTTATATTAAATTTGTATTAAAAATAATTGAATCGCTTCGAAGAATTTATAAATATTTGAGTAAATAATTCAATTTTTGCAAAGAATTTACTGTTTTAAAAAATAATTAATTTGTAACGATAAATTTATTAAAGTTTAAAATAATTATTATTAAAATTTTTGAAAATATAAACAATAATAATTAATTATGTATTTAATAAGTGAATACCTATTTAAAATTTTTATTTTGAAAATATTTTTCAATGTAGATTTGAGAAAAAAAAATTGTAATTTGCATAATAATATTAAAAGGTTTACTTAAAAATTATTTTCAAATTTATTTGTTTCAAAAAATTGTTTGTTTGACAAAACATTTTTTAAAAAATTGTTTACAAATAATAAACAACTACTGAAATAATTAACGTTTCTTTCGCATTAGTCGAAATAAAATTTTTTCATTGAGAATATCAAAACAATTATTAAGGAAACTATTTTTGAGTACATTATATATTTAATGATATGAACTATTTTAAAAATTAGCTTAATCTATTAATACATTATGTAATACTAAAAAAATACCAGATTTTAAACATACATTATTATTACAGATAAATATGAAAAGGTGATTTTTTCAGTTATCCTTAGGCTAACTACATTTAGTCTCACTTGATAAATTACCCGTTGCATTTTACTTACAAAATTTAATTTAAATAATGTTTTGCAAGAAAAACTGAAAAAATTGTCCAAATTTAATGCATCTCCAGCTTAACTTTTACAATTTTTAATGTTGTACATACATATTTATTTATAAAAAAATAATTATTTTTACAGTAAATCTAATTCTTTTGTTATTACATTAAATTTTTCAAAAACTTGAAACTAATTTTCAAGGACGTACAAAATTTGTGTGAGATATTAATCATCGCAGATAATAAAATATTTACATTATCATTTTTTGGCAAATTTATGTAAAGTAACATCACTGAAATGTACGGAGAAAAATCTTTAAAAGCTCACAAAACTCTTAATCTTAGTTGAGAAGACTTAGGACTAAATCTGTTACTGTCAAATGAAAATTGAGTCAGAAAGTTTTGAACACCTCGTCTGCATTGTCACTTCTAATTTCTATCAAGATTTTGTCAAAATAGCATAAAGTAGAATGAAATATCACATTTTTAAGCTAACTCTGTATTATGATTTCAGTTTTTTTTAATTTACAATGCTAACTGCTATTTACAGTAGGATTTAATTAGTAAACATTCCACGCCGTATAAATATTGAATTTTCAGAATAAAATCTTATTGAACACAAGTGTGGAATAACGAAAAAAAAAATATTTAGAAAACTGTTAATTCTGTTTTTTAAAAAGTTTCTATTTCCATAGCGGTGTTTTCATAGGCAGAAAGTTTCTCCTTCTTCGTATCATCGGCCCAAGGTTGTTTTTCACCAGATGCGAAAATTCCATAAATAATAGCTCCTATCAGATAAATTAATCCTGAGATAACAAACACAATTCTCCATTCTGCGGCAGTCTGAAAGAAAGTAAACTTTCTTGTAAAATGATTTAAAATTTAACGCGACAAAAATATTATTTTTATTGATTGAAATTAGAAATTAAAAGTGGGATAATTTTACCTTATCTTGGACGATAAATCCTGTAATGATTGGACTAACAATACCGGGTAGAGTAGCAATTGTGTTGCCTATACCCATTAGGACGCTTGCATGTTGAGGGGCAATATCTAGATGATTGACACTAACAAAAAAAATTAATTTACTCTTAACTGAAAGATGGTATGACAATATATTTAGAAGATAATGAACAAAAAAAATTATTTGTACCTAAATCCTGACCAAGCAAAACCACCAAGACCTACAGCAATTGTTAGACAGGCAACTGCACCGAGAGGATTTGTAATAAATGCCGCCGCAGACATAAAAAGCGTTTGGCTTAAAAATGCTCCACAATTAAACGTTTTTCGTACCTGAAATATTTTTTTGACGTTATCACTTGGTCACTATTTAATATGTGTAATTATTAATATTTATTAGCAAATTCTAGAACAGTCGTCTCTTACTTGTGTGGTAGTTAAAATCTTTTCTGATCTCAGATAATCCGCTAGGTGACCTGATAATTGAAGCACAATTGCCATCACCAAATAGGGAAGAGCTGACATAAAACCAGCTTTCTCCAATTTGTAATTTAAAACATCTGATAAATGATAAGAATTAGAATTATTTTGAATTTGATAATAGAGTAAAAGATTTTGAAGATCTTTATTGTGACATACCATTCATGTACGTTGGCAGTTGTGTCAGCATGGTATAAAATCCCCAATTTTCACTAAAATGAGCTGAAACAATAGCCCAAACTGGCGGAGACGTCAGCATTGATTTCCAAGGATGTACAATTTTCTGCATTCAAAATTAGAGAACATAAATGTTTTCCATTTAGTCATAAAGTAAATGTTACGTTAAGAATCTTTTAAAACAGTATTGAACATTACCTTTCGTTCAACATTTCCAAGGGAAAGTTTGATGTACTTTAATTCCCCTTGAGAAATATAGGGATCATCCTCAGGCTTATCTTTCACCACAATCCACCAAGAAACAAACCAAATTAAACCAATCGCTCCAAAGACGTAAAAAATACTCTCCCAACCATATCTTTCAGCCATGATGCCACAAACCGGCATTGCAAAAACAGTCCCAACAAAGCTACCTGAAAAAGCTAATGTTGCAAGTTTTGATCTTTCCAGAGGTGGTGCCCAATTGGCCCATACTGCATGTATACAAGGATAAGTAACACCCTGTAAAATTTTTCGAATTATTAATCAATATCAATATTGTTTATTATTGAAGGTTCAAATATTCCTAATGATGTAATCTTTTTGTCATGTATTTACCTCAAAAATCCCTTCAATTATCCTTATGAATACGAGAAAGTATACACTAGATCTTGTTATTTGTGGAGTCACAATGGTGAAAAGTGCAGTGACAGCGATACCTAGTCCAAAAACACGTTTTCCTCCAATTAAAGCACCTAGCCAACCACCTAATAATTGTGTACTAATATAGCCATAGAAGAAGGAACTTAAGACAAGACCTTGTAGTCTTCTATCCCAGTTGAACTCCTGATGCTAGTAAACAGTAAGAAAATTATATGATGATAACATTATTTTTGGACTCAAACACTCGTTGTTTGAGAATTAGAAAGACGTCTTAAGGGTCTTCTGTAGATAGAAGAGATTTTCTCTATATCAAGAATCCCTGATTTATGTTATGCAGACAAGGTTCCTGCAGCAATTTTTACATATTATGTCCTTACTATTATAGGGATTAGTTCAATATGACTCCACTATAGAATCCTAGTGATATTTGTTAGTCAAGGGAATATTCCCGAACGGAGGAGAAAGTAAACTCACATATCCAGTAATTTCACCAGCATCGTTTCTTATAGTTCTATTTTCAGTCATAGCTACTATAGCAACACTTAAATTCACACGTAATATGTATGAAACAAAGAATCCAAGAAATGCGAGCACTGCAACAACGTATCTTCGTTTCCGCCAAAAACACCATGATGATTCGTCTTCTTCTTTTAATTGTACTCTGAAATATGATAAAATAATTTTATAGAAGGTAATAAAATACATAATATCAAAGAACAATCCCTTTTTCTCCGTGATTCCTTCTTCTCTATTATAATTTTTTGCAATTCATTCACTCTTCCTCTCATAATTAATTATATTTGAAGTGCTTATACTATCAAGATTGTACAGTTTTAGAATTTGTATTTATAGCATGTTTATTATACAGCTTGAAACTGGGGAATATTATTAATTAAACAGCTAATTGACATGACAAAAGGATCTAGTACTGAATTACTTTTAGTAATATTGTTGAAAATAGAAATCATAATACCAGTAGGTGTATTGTGAGAAGTTCTCTGTGGATACAGTAAATAATTTGATCGAGTAGAATTGTTTGGAGCAGAAAATGCCACTTGGGACAGAAGAAGTGGAGGGTCAATAAGACTTTTTATTATCTTTAAAAAAAACATTACAGATTGAACAATTCTCCTGTCTTAAATACAAAGAGTTTTTAATCTATTACATTGTTCAGAATAATCCGAACCTGATATAATCCATTGACTTTCCAATTAATAAATTTCAGAAACATTTTATGACATGTTTCCAAACTATCAATAAGGTATCAAATGTCAGTAAGGTCAGACAAATGAACAGTAATCAAATTTTGACCAAACATATGAATTGAATAATACCTTTAAAGTAATGGTATTTGAAAAAGAACAACATGTTTGTAAAATAAATTCTTGTCCTTATAAGTAACAATTTTTTTAACTTTCGGATGATTAGTATAAGAAAAATCAGTGGAAGAAACACTTCTAATGAAGGTCATAATTTTACCTTTCGAAACATTTAATGAAGAAAATTTTCATTACATCAATCTATTAATTAATGAATTAATGTTAGTTTGTAAATTCTCACAATTCCTTATATCATTGATTAAGCCAAAAATGTTGAAGTCTCTCTCTAATTTAGAACCTTTTTTTACAGTGCAACATCAAAATAATTTCTTATGTCGTTCATATAGATAAATAATAAAGAACAAAGATTAGACACTTGAGGTAAACCAAAAATTGGAACAAAGCATTCAGATTTATAACCGTTGCAATAAACAAATTGTTGCCTGTTTCTCTGTAGCACCAATAGTTTTTCTTGATTTCAACAATTTTTTTTTGCAATTGCGACAAACTGAGAGAAATGTTAATTAAGATGATACTTACGACCCATAATCTGTTTCCTTTGCCTCTGATACTTTTCTTCTCTCCATTCTGCAATGAAAGAAAGGATATCAGTAAATTTTTTGTTTTCTTTGATCCTCTAAAGTTCTCGCTAAGAGTAAGAAAGTTGCAATTCTATTTCATACATGCATGTAACTAAATGTCAGTCATCAGTCTTGAAACTGATTTGGTAACCCATATTATAATCTATAATCTATTTTATCAATTGATAAAATCCAAACAAGATTTCTTAAATATAGCATTTAAAGAGTTGCAATTATTTTCTGCTATGTCAGAGTTTTAATATCATTATTTTAGAAGAGCGAAGAATAATTACAACTGCTATGTTTTTGTTGAAAATTTCGAACAATTATTTTGAGGTACCGTAATTTTCCATCAACTTTAATTTTTAATGCACCTATTTTTCAGAGACGAAATTTCTTGAATCTCTTAACAAATATGCCGATCGTAAAAAATTTACTAATAACTATTTACCTGCGTTTTTAAGACAATTTTTTAATGGAAAATTAAAAATAAATAACCAACACAAGTACTAAATCAACCGAACTTTTCTTTGCGTGTAGACCTTGCAATTTACGATGACCATGAATGAGAGTATTACACATATAGATGATAACAAAGATGTAGAATGAGTATTGATAAGGATCTATTAAAGTCTTTCATTACCATATCAGTAAATCTAAATATTTTTGGTTGTATAAGATTTAAAAAGATGCGTTGTAGATTTTGGATTTTTAAAAATCTCACACTGATGTAATTAAGCTTTTCAATTCGAATGTTCACAATAATAATAGTTAAAAACAAAAACATAAATTTTTGTTTTTAAACCTGCTTAAAATTTGTCTTCTTAAATTTAAAAAGACAACTTTTAAGCAAAAATTACTATAATAAACTGTATATAAAAAACTTAACGTTTCTTAAATTGCAGCTAGTTAATAAATTTCCTATTATTGTCCTAGAGTAATAATGGCTACTTTATTGACCTAGGCAATAAAAAAAAATTTCTACAATTGCAAAAAGCTAAAATTTCAAGTGAAATGAAAGCTATAACCACCGGTTTAAATTTTATGCCAAAGAAATAGTAAGGTCGTAAATAACTAAAAATACTTAAGTATTCCTTTTGCGAATTCATGTATACGTTTATAAAGACCGAAGAGAAAATATATACTACTTTGGTCAATTTGGCAGCGGGTTCAGTTAATAGAATAATTGACATTACCAAGTCAATCTAGGAACAGAGATATGTGTACATCCCACGGTAACAAGACTTAAGTAGAAACATTATTAAAACCGAATTTCATTTAATTCCGGAAATTTCCTTTTATTTTTGATTCCACGATTACATATAATATATAATTTACAACAAAAAAGGAAAACAACAAGATTTTTTAGTTTCTTTTTTAAAATCTATATATATGTTTTCATTAGGATAAAACGTAACTGGAACTGTAAGAAAGCATAAAAGAAAATTTATATAAGATTCATCATTACAGAATCAAATCGTTTAATAAATGGAAACAATAGATATGTTATATAAATAAAAAAATTTATATAAACAAATTAAACTAATGAAAATGTTTTTATTTAAAAGTAACATAATATGATAAAAAAGTGTTTTTAAATTCAATGTTACAAAGAAAAGGTTATGAAAACAAATTGTTAATTGAAATACAATTTTATCTTTGTCGAACGCAACACATACGAAATTCTTTATTATTTCTAGTATTTTCTTTAACAGTTTAAATAATATTTTAAAGTTAAAGTTAACTTTTAGTAAAGAAAATATTTTATTAATGTAATAACTATTATTCAATTTTCTGTCGCCATATTGGATCCACCATTTTGCATTTTCAAAAACTGACATAGAATTCGTATTTTTTCGATCCCGAAAAATGTTAAAAAAGGCTTGATGAACTTTATGTTACTTCAAATGCTACATCATAAAAATATTTAAAATTTGCCTGGAGTAAAAACTAAAAAATATTTTAAAAAAGAAAATAAAATGTTTTTTATATTTTTAAGAATTAATTTTGCGCAACATAAATTCTTACTCTTGAGTATAAACTAATGTAATTTCAATAGAAAAAACAATAATTTGTTATTGCGAATGTTAATTTAATACTATTTTTCTGTTAAATATACAACTTTAAAAATACATTCATACAAAAAAATTACATAATTTTAAAATTGTTTACATCATATGTGTGTAACGTGAAATCGCAACATCCTCATAAAAGTTCCTAGTAGAAAATAAAAAAACTATAAAGAATTTACTTTTCAAGATTCTTTTTTTCAATTATGACAATAAGAAAAATTTTTTTCTTCTTGATGTTGTTTCTTTTACAATATTCGACTTACTTCTTAAAAATTTCAATGTGAACAAAATTGTTTTTGGTCTTTGGAAATTCAAAAGAAAGAGAATTCTTAAAAATTATAGCTATGGTACTTTATTTTTCTCATGCAAAATGCAAAGTTGGTGTAAATTATTGATCATTAGTAGAAAAATTGACTTCAACAAATTGACCAGTCGGAAATTGATAATTCAGATTCTTATATAGGTTAACCGAGGTCATTATATATTGCACTTAACAGCATGCTATTCCACTATAGATCGTTACATAAACGAAAATTTACTATTCAATTGTAGATTTAACAAATTTACTGAAATAAATAAGTGACTCGAATATACAATGAAGCAAAATTAAAAAAAAAATTCTACACTTGGAAAATAACATTTTCAACTATATACGTGAGAGAAAAAATTATATGAAAACGATTAAATATTTGAAAATATTGAAATTTCTTCCTATTGATTCTTAATCTAAACAAAAAATTTTAACATCTTCAAAAATAGGTCAATTATCGCAAAATCAAAAATTAACGAAAAAAAGAGAGAAACATGTTTTTTTAGTAAGAAAAGACGTCGAGATAATCATGAATCAAAATATTTTATCAAATCTAATGGTTATTTTCTTATATTAAAGATTGAAATTTTGAAGCATAATAATTTATTCGTCACTACTAAATGTCGATGAAGAGAATTTAAATTAATCAGCATATAAAATATAAGAGAGAAAAAATTTCCATTGTTTCTAATTTTGAAAAATTATTCCTTATAGATGAGAAAGTAAAATGTTGATAAAATAAACATAATATATATTTTCTTAGCTATAAAGTAGGACCCCCCTCTTATTTCTATATTATTTGAAACTTATAAACTAACGGAAAACAAATATATCAGAATTTTGAAAGGCTTTCAAAAGCCTTTCTAGACAAATGCGAATGTTCCCCCTTTCTTTTTTTTTAAAAATCCCTTTTCTTTTCTTTCTGACATTTTAAAACATTGAATCTATTTTAATAATTTGGAAACTACTTTTTATCTGCTGTAAAAGATTTAAAAGTGTCTGTTCATCTTGTAAGTTATTCTATTGAATAAAAAATTTAAAAATTTAATAAACATAAAAAATGAAATAATTTAAATATGTGACAAAGAATTTAAATAGATAAATAAATATGTATTAAACTAAATTTAATTTAGTAATAATTTAATATTTTCTTTTTATAATTTTTTTTCTCGTATTTTTCTGATTCCTCTAGGTCACTTTCTTGGATAAGTTTGAATCCTACAGTTACACATCTTTTTTTCGTAAATTATGCAAAAAATCTTATGCATTCTCTTGGATAATGAAACAATTTTTTTTTATAACAAAACTGTACTCAAATAATTTTCAATTAATTTTTCATTAAATTAACTATAAAAAACAAAAACTTTTTAATTTTTTTTGGTCTACGGGCAAAACATGGTGAGAAGAAAAAAGTTTTTTTTGAATATTTTTATATCTTCTTGTCAAAATTTTAAACTGTGGGCAAAATATGACAAACAACAGGAAGAAGAAAACAAATTTTGTTATTTTATTATTAATTATTAATATGTTATTATTATTATTATTATTATTATTATTATTATTATTATTATTATTATTATTATTATTATTATTATTAACAATTTATTAATGAGCATGTTTTTTTAATTATTTGCATAAATTTTCCATTAATTAATTTCACAAAACTAATAACTCAACTTTTTGTAGATTAAATTTTTTATTATTTTCCTACAGTTTGTATTTAAATTTCATGCTACTGAACTTAACAAAACAAAACAATTTTATCTCGTATTGAGTAATTTTTTTTTTTTTTTTGAAAAGTAAAAATAGAAATGTTTTATGAGTGCACAAAATTTATTGATTATTTAATAATTTCCAAGTTACATCTCAATATTTTTCACGAACTAAAATATGAATTTAGAAACAATATTCAAGTACCTTAAGTATTGTAATAAAAATAAAAATTAACAAAAAATTTTTGTTTATGCCATTCATTTTTATTATTTATATTTATTTGAACATCTATTGACTTATTTTTTGCAAATTTTTTTTAAAGCATCAGCGTTTTTAAAAAAAAAATTTTTAATTGTATCCTAAATATTGAAAAGTGACTAACTCCAAAAACATTGAGTCGTAAGGATCATTTTTCCTGTCAATCGTTATTTGAAAATGACCCTTACAGTTTTCAGTTTTGAATCCTTTACGTTTACGATTCAATTGCCTTTGGTATTGTATAGTTAAAATTTATATTTTCTAATTCAAAAATCAAGCTAAATTTTTTAAATTCACTTTTACAAGTCTTCTTTTTTCGTATTTTATTATTATTCTGATATTATTTTTCCCTTCTTCGATTCTCACCGTATGGATAATTTAGAATGTACAATAGAAAGGAATAGAGATTGTTTCTTTCTTCACAATACAAAAGAGGAGGAGAGAATAAGAATTATATTTCATAAGAATTAAAAATTAAAACTAATTTTGAAATAAATAATATTAATAACATTGTAAATAGAATAATAAATAAAAAAATTTAAGATTGAATAAATAAAATTTTAAAAAAATTTTAAAAACCTCTTTTTATTTTTTACTTCTTAGCGAATATTGTATGGAAAAAATAAAATCCACATACAAATTGAAAATAGATTTTTTTATTTTTTGCTTTTCAGTAAATATTTTATTTATTGTTTCTAAAAGATTGTTCATAAAAGAATAAAATTGCAAAAATAGAAGAGAAAATAAAAGAAAAAGAATTGAAGAATTTATAAATAAATAGTTAATATTGAATATTGAATAAAATAAAAAAAATTTAATAAATTTAATTTTACGCGCCTTTTTCTGTATTTTTAATGTTTAACATTAAATAACACCCATCAGAAACCACGTGCGCAGCGAACCATATAATGTACAGTTTGTAGTGGCCTAAATAACGAAAAAGTGCAAAACAAAGTAAATATTCAAGGTATATTTCGAATTTAAATTTTACAATGTTTCTTTAAAAGTAAAAATTAATTTTTAAATTTTCTTAAAATTATTGCACACTCAATGTAAAATTTTCTTTTTCAACATTTTTTTTTAACATATTCTAATTTAAATGTCAAAAAAGAGATTTTCAAATCAATCACTTATTATCTAAATGTAAACTAAAGTGTTTATTAAACAACGATTTTTTAACTGTTTTACAATTATTGTTACCAGAAAAGTAGCATTTCTTCAAAATTTGGTAAAAAAAAATTGTTAAAGATTTTGCAAAAAACAGAAAAATAAAAATAAAAAAAGTAGAAAAATAATTAGAAAATGTTATGTCCCACCAAAAATACGGTTTCAAAATATTTTCGCAAATTTAAAATGAAATCAAATTACTCTTTAAAAAGAAGAGATAAAAAAATAGAGTAATTTACATTTCTTTCTATTTAGCATTGAATACTCCACGATAAATTTTTTAAGCACTAGCCAATTATATTTATTCCTTTGAAACCTGCTTCTAAAGAGAGACAATAGCAATAATTGAAAAAAATACTAACAATATATTTTTAATTATTACGTATGAAGTTGAATGTTTAATATTTATCTATTTTTTCAATATGTACTCATATTCACTCACAGTTAATTGTTATAATTTTTTTTTTAAACTATTTTTATTAGAAATAAAATTGTTTAAAAGCTTTTTTTCAAAATAAAATTATGTAAATTTAAGAAATTTAATAATTATGTACCTGACAGTCCAGTTGTAATAAAGAATTCAATATAGTGCCATATGTTGAAGCAATTTGCGAAAAATGAAATTTAAGCACTTGGTATTATCAAATTTGTGTTCACCACGTGAATATATAAAACACAGCAAGTATTTGAAACTCACTATCCACTTAACTGAGAGCGACTGCAATGACTGAATGGTTTGTAGGTGAAGTGAACGATAAAGTAGGTAAGTATTTTTCCGGTTTCACCTGAGAGTACAAGATTATAACCAATCATGTTTCATAGAAAGTAAATTTTGTTACAGCCACGTGATACAGTATGTCCTTAAAGGTCAAGATACTTGAAAATATTCAGTAATGTTTTAATTATTAATAAATTAACATTAATAATAAACAAATTTGTAAACTGTAAAATTTTTTTTAAGTACCTATTTAATATAATAATCGAAATATTTTTGTCCAAAATTGTGAACAATTTTATTTTCCTCTTTTTAATTTGCATCGTTTTATGTTTAAAATTTAAACAAGTTATTAAAATTGCCATTCTTTGCCTGCAGTTTAAAAATATGAAAAAAATAGTTTTGCTTTTCTTTCCATGGTTTGCCATACTTTGACAATTCAAAGTTTTGAGAAAAAAATTTTAAAAACAAAAAGACTTTTGTTTTCTACTTCCTATGTATTTTCATACTTTGCCAATGGCTTAAATTCTGACGATAAACTTTAAAAATATAAAAAAAAACTTTTTCTTCTCCTCTCCATATGTTTTGTCATACATTACTCGCAGTTTAAATAATTAAATATAAATATAATAAACTACGTATTCATATGCAGGTATTTTTCACGATTTATAATAAAATAATATTTGTAATTAGAAAATTTTAAATTTTTTTAAAATTGTGATTAACAAATACATTTTTTTATTTGCTTTTTTATAACAAATTTCGTTAGACTGATCAAAATTATAAAATTTTTTTCCTTTTCATTTATTGAAAATATGAAATTGTTATTGCTAAACAATTATGATTGTGAAATAGGAAACACATACATTTTATGCATAATTTTTATTAATAACAATATTGTTCACACAATCATTCCTTTCTTTTGGGAAGAAATTTACAGATTCCCATTTCTTAATATTTTTGTAGAAAATAATCTCAATTTTCAAAAGGAAATAATTTGCATCATTTCTATTTCTTAATTTAAATTGCTCTAATAAAATTCAGAGTTTTTTTTAAAATAAAGGAAAAAAATGTTCATAAATTCTATTTGTTAATTTAAAATTTTAATTGAAAATGAAATTGAAAATTTTTTAATTTTTAGAAAATAAAGGAAAAAATTTTAACTTTAAAAA
The DNA here is from genome assembly GCA_032872475.1 of Leptopilina myrica (nomen nudum). NCBI lineage: Eukaryota > Metazoa > Arthropoda > Insecta > Hymenoptera > Figitidae > Leptopilina > Leptopilina myrica (nomen nudum). The sequence goes on from CM065466.1 coordinate 8,208,507, forward strand.
ATTTGTTACTGTAACTTCTTTAAAGGTATATTATTTTCAATTGAATTATTACATTTCTGGAATTTTTAAATAAAATTCTTCTCTAAATCAAGTATTTTTAATATTTTTTGAAAAAGTTCTTTGAGAATTTTCACAAATAGATTTGTTTAAAATTCAATCAATTTCAATTCAATTAAAATTTAAAATTTCAATTCACCGAAAACTTTTAAATTTCAAATTTTTGATATTTCTCCATAAAATTTAGGAAACAAATTCCATAATTAATTAGAAAATTTACTAACATGGATAAGAGAATTTTTCTAAAAAATTATCGAATACTTTCTATCAATTTAGAAGCATTTCCATGAAATGAAGTAGAAGAAATTATAAAAGTTTAAAATAATTCTCTTAAACATTTAGGAAAATTTTATTATGAAAATATAAGAAAATTTCTGAGAATTAGAAAAAACTCCCATAGTTGAAAAAATTTCCATATAACATCAAATTATTTACTTTAATTTGAACCCTATTCAAAATTATTTAATTATTTAAATACCAAAATAAATAATTTATTGAATAATCTAATGTTTTGTAAAATTTAATTGTTATAAAGAATTTTATAAACAAATTTTTTAATAATTGAATTCTTCTGACGAATTTCAATCAAATTTTTAAAAATAATTAAATTTTCCGAGGAATTCGATTAAAGTTCTACTAAAAAGTAAAAATAATTGAAATTCTGCGATGAGCTTCATTACTTATGAAAATAATTGAATTTCTAAAACAAATTTATTGCTTATAAAAATAATTGAGTTAATAAAAAAGTTTATTATTTATGAAATTAATCAAATTATTGCCAAAAATAATTTTATTAATTTTTTTTAATAATTGAATTCTTTTAGAAATTTAGTAAAATAGTAGATATTAATAATTATTGAAATGGGAAATTTTATTTTTTAATATTTTGATTTTGGAGAAAAAAATTTTTTTTTTAAGATAATTGTAATTTTGACGAAAATTTTTCTTTAAATTTTTCATCCTAATTTAACTTTTGTAAGAAGAATTTTATTACTTTTGAAAATAATTGAATTTCTGCAATCATTTGAAATTTCTTCTAAAATTCAATTTTTAAAAATATTTTTAGCTAAAATTTGTTATACTTCCATTATTTATAATAAAATTAATTAAATATTATATTGACAAATTTAATTAATATTAAGAAGAATTTCAATCATTAACATTTTGTAAAAATGTAAGTTTTTTAAAATTTCTATCTAAATTAATTGAAAAGTTTTATTTTCTAAAATTTTAAATTGAAACCTTTTGAAGATCATCTATTTATGATAATTTGAAACTCAACTCTTTAAAAATTGTATTAATTTTAAATATTTAAGTAAAATTTCCATTAAATAATAATATTTTTAAATCAGGAAAATATCTTAAACAAAATTTGAATGCACATTAAATTTTCTGCCACTAAAAAAAATAACAATAAATCTAAATTTTTATTAGACTTTATGTAGGAACCAAAATTGTTATTTTAATTATAAGCATTTGTATTTTAACCTTTATTTGTCACAATAAATTAAAAATATATTTCATGAATCATAGTAAAAAAATGTTGACTATTCTAATTCTTTTCTTATGTACAAACGACAAGAATTTTTTTGATCTCCCCAGGTAACCTTGGTAGTCCTGAAACAGAAGCTTGAATTAACTTTAAATAAAACGAAATGCAAAATGTACTTTTTTGTGAATTCTTAAAATGGAGGCTTTTCTGAGTATTTTCTAACAGAAACTAAAATAATATTCTCGAAGCTTTTTTTGAAATAATTAATTTTTAATATTTGACTTTGAAGCTATTGTTAGCTATAGTTTTTTTGTTTTGATTTATATGAATTATTTTTACTTCTGCTGTACATTCGAAAGCTTTTTGGTGTCGCTGAACACAAATCTAATAATAGTTTTAAAAAATTCAAAATGGTGGATCAAATATGGTGGATAATTTTTTTGAAAATGTATTAGATTCACTTGAAAATTATGACTTGGGCATTTTTTAGATCGGTAAATGTGAATTCAGTATCAGTATTTAAAAAATTAAAATGGCGGATCCAATATGGCGGTTATTTTTCTAATATTCAATAGATTTACTTAAAACTTTTTTACTCGAAGGTTTTCAGGGTCTGGTAGTAGAATAAAAATCCGATTTCACTTTTTAGAAATTTAAAATGTCGAATCCAATATGGCTGACGTTTTTTCCCTAAAATATATCGGTTTTACTTGCAATCTAAAGGATTTAAAAAAAAGAGGATCTATATTCAAAATTTATTGAATATTAGAAAAATGTCAGCCATATTGAATCCGCCATTTTGAATTTTTGAAACCTGATACTGAATAAAATTAAATTTACTTTTTGAAACAAATGAATGTGAAAGTGAGTCACTGATTATTATTATTATTGACTCGCACGAGTGTGAGAGTGTAATTACGCGAACGCACATGAGAGTCATAATTTTCAATAACTTCATATTTTTCAGATTGTCCCTTGTCATACATATGAGTGGCACAACTTTATTTTTCTCCTAAAGAGATTAGCCACAATCAAGGGGTGAAATTAATAATTTCCTATAATTATTGAGTATAAAGTTTATACAAAATTATATTCAAATTGACCTTCGACATAGAAAATCGCATATATGCCCATTAAAAGTTTCGTTCATGCGAATGTAAACACCTGTGAAAATGCTGCATTAATAAATTTACGTGTGATAAGTGAAATCAATTAATTTCTAACCACATTTAAATAGACTGCAATATTTAACATATAATTTATTTCATGATTTAATCTCAACAAAAATAATTCTCAATTGTTTATAAACTGTTATTTATTTTACTTTTATTGACTACCTTTTTAAATACACAATTTCTGAATTGTTTATAAACTGTTATTTATTTTTCTTTTATTCACTACATTTTTATTCACAGATGCCACACTGTTGACACTAACAATATTTGCTGTTAGTTACAAACGTGTCGATCAATCAGCTAGTCATGAAACATAATACATTCTTTAGTAAGTAGAAAAAATATTTTATAGAAATTTTAAGTAAAAAATCTTTTTTTGAATTTAATCAGTATCCACACGAAATTTTTACTTCTTTATAATTGTCACATAAAAATTACCAAGCTAATGGAAGTAATAGTATATTTATAATTACCTTTTTTTAATTTAAAAAATTTATTAACAAGATACTGAAAAGTTCATAGATGCGTGTATATCGAAACGGAACCGGAAATAAAAGCCAAATAAGTTTTGTAATAATATTTATTTTTATTAATTCAATAGTCTAAGCTTTAAGGGGTTACGCCATCCTAAACGCATGAAGATTGGACGGTTTTCTAAGATTTCTTTAAAGAAAGTATTTAAGATAAGACATTTTTATTTTTAATGATTTTTTAATACATATTGTAAGCTATGTTAATACGAGACAGTTTTTTAAAATTAATAATTGCGGAGTTAAACGCATTCCAGTGCAGCAGTTTATTCCTTGATGGTAATCATGATTAGCATTTCAATTTCTATCTGAAACAAGTAAAAAAATCATTTGTTTTTAAATTTGGAACAGAGTGATATCGCCGTTTTGAAAAAAATGGTACGTAATTGGAAGCATTTCAGGTAGAGTAGTCCCTTCATACCCCATTTTAAAATAATATCAAAAATAAAATTTTGATATACGTTACTTATGTAAATTTTACTATTACAATTTCTTGGAATATGCGCAAGCTTATACATATGAATTTTTAATCAGATGCATTGGACATTCTATTATTACTGGTATTAATTATTCATAGCACTGTCATCACTGATACTTTTTTCTTACTAAGAGGGATCGGAATCAATAAATCACAAAAGATAGATGATAGTGAACATTAATCTAATCTGATCCAATTAACCTGGATTTTCTATAGTTAACAGTAAGCACTTAGGTTAATACCCATTTCATTAAACCCCAGTTTGCTCGTTTGAATGCAACTTATCCAGACTTCTGTTCTCTTCCAGAAGTCCAGTATCTCTTCTATCCATAAGTTGCACACCTGTTCAGGGCCAATGATTGCTTGATCTCATCTAGAATTTTTGAACCTAGCCAACTCTGGGCATTCAGATGGTATGTGAATCGCTGTTTCATTGAACGTTTCAAAAAATCTCCACATAGATAAAAATTGTCTACCTATTTTGTGCTGATGGTAATTCAATAGTCCATGACTCGTAAGCAGACGAATTATGGTTCTAAGTCTGATTTTATCGAGTTTTAGTAAATCGTTTCCTTCCCCTTCTCTGGAATAGTAGCCCCAACAGATACTTCGCTTACCTTCCTACCCCAATTCCTATTTCATGTTCCCTATGACCCCATCTTTCTATGACTCCTTTAACCAAGAACAGCATTATTGACACTGCTGGCTATGGACCTATCAATACCGTCTCGCAACTTGTTTTTGCCAAGACGTAAACTGTTTCATTTCTCTTGATTTCCGAGTGACCCGGTACCAAGATCAATAAAAGTTTATTTACTGAACCCAACTCATCCATTATGCTACGGCATTTCCAGACTAGTTTCGATTCCATTACGGGATTTTTAAGAGCCCCCAGGGTCACTAACTATACACAGAAATACTGAACCTGTTGCCCTTTGTTCCTTTTCGAATGGACATTTAATCGCAAGTTAACACTTCACAGACTTTACCCTATCAGACCGGGTAATATTGTCCTAATGACCCAGTCACTTTAATGCAGCCAAATCTTTTTGCAATGCATTTTCAATCCGTGTATATGTTATAATTTAATTATTCATGATATACATACGGGTAACAATTAAGACTCTTTAGATTTACATAAGTATAACCTAAATTTACAGAATCATAGGTAAAATTCATATTATCATTAAGCAAAAAACAAATTGTAAGCTAAATTTTAACAAAATTGTAACATTATTATTTAAAAAATTCAAAATTTCTTAGTTCTATGCAATGAATTATAAAACCGCGAAACATATCACAAACGTACTTAATACAGAAGGACATTTTACAATTTCATTAATTATTTTTAAAAAGAAAATAAAGGTCAGCAAACAGAAATCTAGATTCATTTTTAGGAATTTTGAACTGGGATTATTGAAAACAATTCAATAATTGACCTAATCAATGAGAAATAGAGTATGGTATATAAATATTTACAATTACGCATAACAAAACACATTATTTTTAGTGATTTACTAACAACATAAAAAATGTGCGCATCTGGAACACTGTCTGGTGTTCCTCAGGGACCAAATCTGAGTCCTATTTTGTTTCTTTTATGCATAAATGGTATTAAGAACATTTTCAAATTTTTACTCTTTGCAGATGATTTAAGGATATTTATTTATTTATTTGGATATATATACGGGCTTTGCCCATTCGTACATTGTACTAAATATAATTAGAAGTGTGATAGAATTCATTACAAAAAAAATTAGTTGGCCGCATTTACATCATTATTATTATTATCATAATTAATTGCTCGCAAACTTGTTATAAATGAATTGATTGAAACACCAAAAAAATCAATGACACCGTTAAACTCATTTGCCTCCCTTCGCAATCTACAAATTACTGAGTTATCAAGATAATTGGTTCTAGCAAACTGAATGCTAAACAATTGAGGATGTCTCGTAGGTCTTTGTGGAATATGAAAATTAAATAATCGCAATAAGCTAGGACAATTGATAAAACCGTTAATAATTTTAAATAAAAATAATAAATCAGCATATAGAAATCTCTGAGATATGGATGGTATTTTGAGTGATACTCTTAAGTCAGTATAATCGTGGTTATGATAATCAAGTGCAATACCAACTTGTTTAGCTATAAATCTTAAAAACCTATTTTGGTCTCCACAACGCAGAAGAAAATTCAAGTATAGGCCTAACCAGTGCAAAATACAGCGCTAGCAAGGTCCTCAAACTATGGAACTGTTTTGCATTCCTCATGACGAAACCCAGAGCTCTAGTAGCTTTGTTAACTATATTTACGATGTGGTCAATGTACGAAAAACTTTCATTAAGTAAAATTCCTAGGTCACTTATCATGGACACTCTGGACAATATACAACCATTAACTTTATAATTAGAAATAATTGATTTGGAAGATGACGTAAATGAAATTAATTTACATTTCGATATATTCAAAAAAAGATTATTTTTTTCACACCACAACTGCAATTGATTAATGTCATATTGCAATTGCATATGGTCACATTCATTAGAGATTGGTACAAACAATTTTAAATCATCAGCAAATAAAAGAAACTTACAAAATCTATATAAAACTATTAATTCGAATACAGATCATATTGATCTTCAATCTGACTTAGATTCTTTGCAGGTTTAGTGTTCTCAAAACAAATTTTTTCTAATTAAAAATAAATGTTCAGTAATTTGTTTCTCTAATAACATGTTATAAATTATAATTACGTTATTGACAACATTGTATTAAATCGATCAACACAGTTTATCACCCGTTGATATCTAAATAAATAAATATTCATTTACTAAAATGTTTAACTATTAACATTGTGAAGGGTCTTCAAATTTATACTGTTTATCTTGATGTGTTGCCTTTGATAGTTGATGGTGAATATAGTGAACTATTTTAGCAACTTGCGGGGTATTTCAGGGGTCACGCCTGAATCCATTAATATTCATTTTGTGTACAGATGATGACTAACCTATCTTCAAGCACTTTGTTTCATTTATTTATTTTAATTGTTGTGTTTGTTCAGTATTATTTATAAGATTTGCCGTTGGTGTCATCATATCCATTTTTATCGTCTTGTCTCGCCGTCGCGTCGTTTGTATTCGTGGGTTTTGGGTCTAAAGCGGAACCTCCTCTAAGATATTTTAAAGTGTATGTGTTGTGGTTAATCATTGAACGGTCGATACAAATTAATTCGCATATTAATAAAAGATCTGTTACTACTTCCATGTTTAATAATTATATATCTTGTGTTGAGAATTCTGTAATATGCAATCCTAAGCAGTTATGGAATAATGTTAATTCTTTTCGCGGTGAATCGCGTATTCCTAATGATGTATACTTTGTGAATAACACAACGAATTTATCTGCGAATAGTATCGCTGATATCGTTAACTGCTTTCGACTTCACTTCAGTTCTATTTATTCAGCAACTCTTCCATACACTTGAAACATTGCTTCTGATTCTAACAGCGACATTCATATTCACAGTTTCACTATAAATAAAAAATGATTAAACTTAAACTAAATAATCTAGATGTTAGTACTGACCATATACCGCCATGTATTCTAAAGTCATGTAGCTCAGTTTTTGTTGATCCTCTATTAATTTTATTCAAAAGGTTTTTTTATGGTGGTATTTTTCCCTTAATTTCGAAAAGGGGCATTATAGTGCCGGTCTACTAAATACTATTTCCAAGATTTTTGAAATTTTAGTTCTGGATATACTATATTAGCAACCTGAATATTCAATTAATGACGAGCAGCACAGCTTTATGAGTCGTAGATCAGTGATGACTAATCTAGCGTTGTTTATCACTTTTGTTTCTTTAGACTTAGATAGTAGGACCCAGGCTGTTGCTGTACATGCAGATTTTTTCAAAGCTTTTGACAAAGTAGATCATGCGATCCTCGTGGTACTTTTAGAGGCAATGGGTTTTTTTTAACTATTTAATTTGCTGGATAAAGAGTTATCTTTCTGACAGATTTATATCTGTTCGAGTGGGTTGTGACTACTCTGATCCATTCTTCGCTACTTCTAGGGTCCCTCAGCGTTCTCATTATGGTCCTATTTTATTTATACTTTTTATAAAAGCTGTTAATCACTTATTATAAAATATTTTTCTTGTATTATTTGCTGATGATTTTAAGATTTACGAACAGATTACTTGCAAGAATGATAATCGTGATATTCAAGAGGCTTCTACGTAGGCTAATTCTTACTAGTGGTAATTAAGTTGTCATTACTTCGCATTGCATTGCTTTCCCTTTAATGTTTAATCTTTAGTACTCCATGTACTAAATTTATATGTATAAATAAATTTTACAAAATAATTAAATCATTCACAGCAGAAAAGAACACTTCAGATACAAAAATGGATCTTACAGGGTTGTAAAAATGGTGTGTATTTAAGTATCAATGTAAAGAAATGCTATGTTGTATTATTCTTTGAAGGTAGATGATGTATTGTTCACCAGTATTATTTGTTTTATTAATCAGAGTACTAAAATTATATCCAGAACCTTAATATAATTGGGGTTTATAATGTGACGTACTTCGGTTTGTCCATGCAACAATTATGGAATATTATACTTTTGACGCTTGTCAGATCGATATTTAAGTATGCCTGTATCATCTGGTCTCCTTTTTATGTCTTACATTTAAGTACAATTGAAGGTGTTCAAAACAAATTTCTTAGATTTCCTACAAGAATACTGAATATTCCTTTTGATTGTCATACGCATGATTAGAAGGATTTAAGGGTTTTTCTGATCCAATCTGATATGATTTCTTCTTCAGACTGATGAACGGAGCTATGTAGTGCCGTTCATTCCTATCTGTGATACATTTATCTGTTCCTAGAATGTCCACTACATGTTACACATTATTTTCAGCAGCATTACATAAAACAAACTATGGCAATAATTCATTAATTGTTCGTATCACTAGAGAAGCTAATTTAATCTCCAATGATATAAATTTTTTCGACGACTATACGGCAAGATTCACAGCAGCACTGCGCAACATTATATAAAACATAAACTGATATTTTCATTTACAACAAAGTGTCAACATAGATGTAGTTCAATTAAATTTATTGTTCTCATTAGTTTTAGGACAGTTAGGGGATCTAGGAGATGCAAAGATCTTTTATTGTAAAATGATCAAGTGGGGTTTTTGATATTACTTACTGATAACCCAATGCTTTTGTCATCTGTTTCTTGTATTCTCCTATATTTTTTGTTCAAAGTTTTTATTGATAATATTGCATACCGCTACTATGTTAATCATTGTAATGTCGACGCGGGGTAGGGTGTTGCCTATGTTAAGGAGTCGAAAAGTGTCGCGCCTGAAGTTTGATTATTTTAGGCATCGCACTATTATCGAGAGACCTAATATCTAAAAATCAATTTCTAGGGTACAAACGGAAGCACACTTTAGTCTTCAGTAAGAATAATACTGATAAAAATTTGAAAACAATATCTGAACTTAACATTTATGAAGACCTACTTCCAACATATTATCTAAGTAAAATATGCGGCTTACTTCCAATAAAGCAAATTCAGTTAAAAAATGGTGAATATTCTGGAGAACTATCTACATCGGGGATTTTTTATGGGTAAAAATAGAAAAATAATGTTATATGCAAAACTATCTCTAATCAAGTGCAATTTGACATAAACTTTAGATATGACAATGCAATTAACATTTAGCATACTTTTAAGCATTTTACATTTATTAAATTAATAATGAAGTTTTTTTATTTTCTAGAATCCTGCTGATAATAATTCTTATGTTAGCTCAAGCATGGGGTCTATGGCGAGATTTGCGACATGGTTGGAAAAATAGTACAAGATTATCATCTAAGACAGCTGTTACAGTGACTTGTACTGATGTAGTCACAATTGCTAGTGTCACTATAACATCGGTTCTGTGTGTTCCAATGAAATGGAAACATATACAACGAAGTTTACACTATTTAATTCAGGTACTTGAAGTAATTTATTAATTTAATGAAAGTTAAGATGAAGCAGGTCCTAATCTTCTTCATCTTAATACTTAACATAATTCATCATGGGTATTAGGATACATATTCGGTATTTTTTAGGTAAATAGAAGAATAAAAAGCCTTGAAGTCAAAAGAATACAGACAAACATTATTCTATTTTTGTGGCCTTTACCATTTTTAATTATTATTTCGATTTTGGATTATTATACATGGTTATATGCAAACAAAAGGAAAAATTTGACTCCTCGTGAGGATAGAGGACCTATTAACTATTCACCCATCTACTTAATGTATTTTGTAAATATCGTATTTGAGATACAATATGCTTTAATTGTATCATACATGGGGAAAATCTTGGAAATAATAAATCGAATTCTTCAGCAACAATTTATAAGATACAAATTTCATCAATTCGTAAAGAGAATTCTTGAAGAAGGTAAGCAGATCAGTTCTGGCAAACTTTATACTTTTAATCAGATTTCCTCCAATATAATTCGTTTATATATTCATATAAATATAAATTATACTCTTTTAATTAAACAATTATTTCTTTATTTTAATTCACAGATCAAAAAACAATAGAAAACGAAATTTCCCTTCTGGCAAATGTGCACGATGATTTATTAAACAGCATTCGTTCTTTAAATTTGGGTTTTGGATTGCCGATAGTTTTTGCCGTTTTGAATTGCTTTCTTCATTTAATCATTACAGGTTATTTCGCATATATTGAACTACGAGACGATAATTGTAGTTGGAGAATTCTAAGTATGCAAATTGTGTGGATAATGTTCCATGTTATAGAACTTTTAATTATAGTGCAACCTTGTTATTGGTGTACATCCTTGGTGAGTAAGAAATTTTAAGAACGGTTTATTTTTTATTTGGAACAATTTAAATATAAATTTTTTTCCAACAATATTCTAGAATAAGGAAATAGGAATTTTAATTTGTAAATTAATTGCTATAAACAAGAAATCACGAATTTTGAAACGTCTGGAAGTATTTTCTCATCAAATACTATTTAGACCATTGGAATTTTCTGTTTGTGGATTATTTTATATTGATAGACGTTTGTGTACATCGGTAAATATGGTTTATTTATGACAAAGACGACATGGGAGGGTAAATTGTTTTATTATTATAAGAGAAATTATGTTACAGTTAATATATTTTGTTTTTAGATAGCATCGGCAATTACGACTTATTTAGTTATTTTAATTCAGTTCCAAGGTAATGGAGACGATAGTTAATCAAAAAAGTAAAGATCATGAAAATGTTACCTACGAATGAATAAAATTTAAAAATATTGTTATGACTAAAAAAACTATACTTTACTTCCCTATTTTCTTCAAGTTAAATTAGTAATTAATGAATCAATCCTACATTTACGAGCAGTTTTCAAAGAATTAAGCAGAGCAGTGACTATAAAAGCCACACAATTTTGAAGTGTACAAGGATTGATTTCATCTTTTCCACTTTCTACACTCACTTCTATTTCCTTAAAATATTTTAATCCGCTATCAGTTAAAAGTTATGAACAATAAAATAAACAAAATTCGAGATACAACATTTTACGCAGAACACTCTCCAATAATTTGATTTCGAATGTCTTCTGTGGCAAACTTTGCGAGACTTTAATATTTTTAAAAATTAAATAAATAAGAATAAGGGTTCGGCTCACGAAAGTCGACACAAGGATTAATGAACGAAATCTTCACGCGTCAGAATGAAGTTTTACCTATAGATTGTTCAGAATGAGTAGTTTCAATATAACAATTAATAGACGAGACCAAAAGATAAGATGGAGGAGATGGAGCGAACTTACCAAACTTGGATTGTTACACTTCATTGACGTCAAATTGGTTTTCATCATTGGGATTTTGGTCTTCCTGTTTGTCCTCCTCAAAAATAATAGTAATTATTTTTACAAAGACTAATAATAAGAGTGTGAGTGTTACGATCAAATTCGTAACTTTTTATACTTCAATACAAACATCGAATTTATTTGAATTATATAAAATCCATTTAATTAATATTTATTAACCCATAAACACACTCAACATCATTGCACAATTCTCATATTAAATTAAAAATAAATAATTATAATTGCAGCACAATTTATTTAATTATTAGTTAATTAGTTAATTAGTTAATTAGTTAATTACACAATTTAATTTAGCACAAAGAATTAAGCAAGATTGAATTTTGTTTAATTCTTAATATTGAAAGCTAAGGTTTCTCTAAGTAAACTTCAATTCTTGCTCAATAACAGAGTGTTGCATTTTTAGATAGGTTAATTACCAAATTCTGCAAGCTGTCAGAATTTCACTTAGCAATAACTCAGTGCAATAAACTGCAATGAGGATTTTTCCCCATTTAATTGTCAATCAATAAAAAGAATCGACAAAGGGAAATCTGGGCAGTTGCCCGCGTGAACTTGACGAAATTAAGTCAAAAAGCAGTTTAATTCAGACAAGTGTACCTGAAGTGATATATAATTTTTAGTCGTATAGACTTGAGTTTTTTTTAAACCCCTTCGCAGTCCAGCTAAAAATCGCTTGTGGTCCAAAAACGGTCCAAGAAAAAAAAGTTTCTAAAATATGTGATTTCATTGTAATTAAGGTTTTTGGAGTCGCAAAATTCGAATTTGAAGTCAGTTTTTCAAAATTTAAAATGGCGGACCCAAAATGGCGAATCCGAAAATTTTTTTTATCAGATTTGCTTGAAACTTGTTACTCGGGGGTTTTCGGGGTCTCTGATTACGAATCTAATGTCAGATTTACAAAATTAAAATGGTGAATCGAATATGGCGGTCGAGAAAATAGAAAATCCAACGGATTTGTTTAAAACTTGTTACTCGGGGGTTTTCGGGGTCGCTGATTACGAATACGATGTTAGATTTTGAAATCCAAAATGGCGGACTTAAAATTCGATCAAATTGCACGAATCTTGAAATTATCCGCCATATTCGATTCACCATTTTAATTTTGTAAATCTGACAGTATATTCGTAATCAGCGACCCCGAAAATCCCCAAGTAACGAGTTTCAAGCGTATTTGATAAATTTTTAAATCTTCATAGTCGCCATTTTAGGTCCACCATTTTGAATTTTGAAAATCTGACTTGAAATTCGGATTCAGCGACCCCAAAAACCTTAGTATGCACTTGGTCATTGAAATCGAATTATGTTTAGTATTTTATTTTTGAGATGGACATATATGGCCACAGACGTAAAGGTGGCACGACTTTTTGTGTCCATATATGGGCCATGGACTGTCAAGGGGTTAATTATTGTGAGACACAGGGCGTGGTCACAAGTTATAAAGGGACCGTCACGGAAATGAAATTTTGATTTCGTTACGATATTCCAAAACAAAACGAAATTATTAATGTATTTTGATTTTTATTCTGTAACGAAACAAAATTTACTTCCTATTTTGATTCTGATACTGTAACGAAAGAAAATTTACTTTCTATTTTGATTTCGATACTGTAACGAAACAAAATTCACTGCCTATTTTGATTGACTGATACTGTAACGAAACAAAATTTACTTCCTATTTTGATTCTGATACTGTAATACTGCAATTCGGTTTTCTTATAGAAACAGAAGTCGATTCAAATTCTACTTCAGATTTCGTAAGTAAAAACGATATTATCTTCTGATATATTTGACATTTGCAACAAAATTTAGGTTCAATGACACTTCTACATGCGCAGTATTATTTTATCGAAATTAAAACAAGAAATAATTTTGATTTTGATATTAGAACCAAAACGAAATAGAGTGGAATTTTGATTTTGATATTGGAACCAAAACGAAACACACTTGAATTTTGATTTTGATATTGGAATCAGAACTAAATAGAGTGGACTTTTGTTTCTGATACCCATATCCAAATCAAAATAAAAGTATTTTTTAATTTTGTTTTGATTCCGTGACGGTCCCTAACTTATAATATAAAGTAAAATTCTAAAATTGATACTTTAGTTCATTTATATATATATTATATATATATATTATATATATATATATATATACACTGAGAAAAATAAAAGGTTAAATATAACCAATTTTTAGTTAAAAACAACCGAGCGATGCTGCTAATATAGCACTTGCAATGTGAATTGTTTGCAGTAACCGATCAAATACGATTATAAGTTTCGGTTGAAACTTGTTAAGATTACTCGGTTACGGTAACAACTAAATCGTTTATGGCAACTAATAGTCAAGGATTGATGACCCAAAAGCGTCAACCAAGTAACTCGGTTACTGTAGTCACCTAGAAAGGCTACAGAAATAGTATAAACTTAGGTACTGCAGTCAATTAGTTCTGTTACAATAAAACAAGTGAATTAATTAATGTTAACTTCTAAACTCGATTATAATAAAGCTTTTTAACCTATTTACTTAATTGTGAGTATTAATTGTCTTCGGTTAAAAAAAGCAAAGTATTTTCTACACTAAGAAAAAAATGCCTTTGAATCTATAGCAGACATATTCACATACGTTCAAAAGCAGATGTCATTAACTTGATGTAACATGTAGTTTATTTTATAGCACTGCTTTTAAATCAAAAAATGACTTCTTTGATTCAATAGCGATGCTATGAAATGAACTACATTTCGCCTTAAGTTGATCACATCTGCTTTTGAACGTATGTGAATATGTGTGTTATAGATTCAATAGCATTTTTTTCTCAGTGTAGTATAAAAAAATATTTTCTTGATAAAAAATACTTTTTTATTGAAAATAAATTTATTTGATTACGAAATTGTATTTTAATGCAAAGGTGGTTTTCTGTGAATTAAAATGACTATCTATGTAATCAACTAATACTGTTATGTATTGAGACAAGTTCTACTGTGACAGCAAGTTTTTCGCGTCTTCATCAGCCATCACAGAAAACGTTCGAAAACGAGAAAACTATCAGAAAAAACAAAACCTAACCACACGACATGAATTTAACGGCTCTCTTCAAAGCGAAATGAATACGATATGACGCCTCACGCCTGCTCAGTGTTCACTCGGTTAAAATCACATAAGTCAAATTCATCATATTTATAAATTGCCTATTCTCATATTGGAATATAACCTATTTTCATGAAGCTCGGTAAATATTAATCATATAGTAATAGTTTGAATTCAAAAAACAAATAGGTAACGACAACTACGAAAGTTTGTTTTAATTATGCCCATTTGAGATTGGTTAAGACAATCCATCGGAGGGTTATTTTTAACAAATGTGTTTTAACCGTCTCAGCTCGGCTGTGATAATCAGTAGAACTTAGTTTCTTTTAACCATATCTTATTTATTTTTAAATACTTTTTTTTAACCGAGCTGTTTCTACCACTCGGTTAAACGCAATTTTTCTCAGTGTAAATGTTAATAATTTCACGTTTAATGATTTTTATTTATTCCTTTTTCTAAACAAACGTTTATTTCAATTTCTATCTTTATTTATATGACACAATTGTCAAGTAACTGAAATTAATAGTTACGTATAGGGAAAAGTCCACTACCTTTCTAATTTTATTATTTGCTGAAGAGCATTTTTGTTATCTAAGTACAATTTGGATTAATAATAAAATTAAGGGCCGATTTCACCATCGAGAATTAATATCGTGATTAAATAATTAGGATTATATTTTAAACGACGATTAACAGTAACTACTATTCCACCATCTTTAATTAATGTAATAATTCTTGATTAAACAATATAAATTGTTAGAATGCGTTCCACCATAATTCTAGTGGTGATTAAAGGAAAGTAATCACCGTTTAACTTAATTGCCGAAATTTGACCGTTTAATAAGTTAATCAGCGATTAATACAAAGATATTGACATGTAAATTATAACCTTCAAATCGAAAAGGTTTGTAGTAATTAGAAAAGGCCGATTTTTACGATGAAATTTTGTCATCATCTTCCGAAGATAAAATGGTTGTTCATCGACGGCCAAGAATTATTCACGAAAGACCAAACTATTTTGATGTTTTAGACGATGTAAATTTTGTTGTGCGCTTTCCTTTAGCACAATTATCAGTGTAAAATATATTGCAGGAAATTCGACATAAGTTGGAGCATGCTACTACTAAGTTGAAAGAAATGTTAAAATAATTATTGAACCAATTTTTTATTATAGCAAGATTATTTACATTTTTTGTACTTTTCAATAAGGATAGGAAACAGATTTTTATTTTTATATTTTTACAGAAACCACGCGATTTCACCATAATGATACAACTTCTTCTAGCATGAATATTTTGAATAGCCAATCTCCATTGGTCTCAGTAGAAATATATGGGTTCTTGATAATTAAGTACATGGGATTATGTAAATAGTGATTAAAAATGTGTTATCAAATTTCGTGGAACGGAATGGAAATTACTTTTATTTTGATTGTCGAGTAAAAGATAAACATAATTACTTAACCACAACTTTTGCCGAGTTGGTAAAATCTGATTGGATATTCAAGACATTTTTCATTTTTTTTTCTCTCTCTCTCTCTCCTAATTTTTTCTGTTAAATCGCTGTTTAAGTTGTTAAACGAGTCAAATTTGGATAATTAGGTTAATCGGTGATTACTTTCCATTAATCATCAATTGGATTATGGTGAAACGCATTCTGATGGTTCGTGACTTTAATCACGAATCATTACACTAATCACAGGTAGTGATATCGGCCCTAATTCATTTAGTTAATTATTTGTTTAAATCGTTTCTTAACAGGGAGGTACATGTACAAGTAAACACTGGAAAGTGAGAGTAGAAGGTGGGAATTGATAATGGAAAGTGGTAAGTGGGAGTAGAAAGTAGGAGCAAAAAAAGAGAAAAGTGGAAAGTGAAAGTGGAAGACAGGAAGTAAAAATGGGAAGTGAGAGTGAAAAGGAAATGTGGTACTTGGAAGTGGGATTGAAAAGTTGGAGGTGAGAGTGGAAAGGGAAAGTGGGAGTGAAAAGTGGTAGGTGGAAGTAGAAAGTAGGTGTAAAAAAGGAAGGTGGAATGTGAAAGCGAAAGAGTGGAAAAGTATATAAAGGAAGTAAGAATGAAAAAGGAAAGTTGTAGTAGGAAGTAAAAAATAGAAGTGGAATTGAAAAGTGGGAAGTTACAGTAGAAAGGATATGAAATACTGGGAAGGGAAAATAGTAGGTGAAAAGTAAAAGTAGAATGTGGGAAGTGCGGGTGAACAGGGAATGTGGAAGGTGGGAAATGAGAGTAGAAAGTTGATAGTGAATAGTGAAAGTAGAAAGTGCGTAGAAAGCGTGAGGAGGGATGTGAAAGACTGGATAGGGAAAATGATAGGTGGAAGGTAAACGTGGAAGCTGGGAAGTAAAAGTTGAAAGGAAATGTGGAAGGTGGGAAATGAGAGTAGGGAGTAGATGATTGGAAGTGAGAAGAGAAGAGAAAGGAAAAGTGTTAGTGTGAAGTAAAAGGATAGAAGTAGGATTAAATAGTGGAAAGCAAGAGTAGAAAATGGAAGGAGGACAGTAAGAGTGGAAAGAGAATATGGTAGGTGGACGGCAATTGTGGAAAATAGGAGTAGAAAGTTGAAGGTGGGAAGTGAGAGTGAAAAGTGGTAGATGGAAGTAGGAGTGAAGGAAGAAATGTGGGAAGTGTAAGTGCAAGACTGGAAGTAAATGTGGAAAGGGAAAGTGGCAGTGGGAAGTGGAAGAATAGAGGATGGATTGAAAAGTGGGAAGTGAGAGTACAAAGAAAGAGAGAAGTGACAGTGTAAAGATAAAATTGTGGATGGAGAGTGAAAGTGGAAGGTGGGAAGTGAGGGTAAACAGGGAATGTGGAAGTTAGGAAGTGAAAGCGGAAAGTTGGATGTAGAAGTTGAAAGTGGAAAGTGAGAGTAGAAAAGTTACAGAATCGACCCCTTGGACTTCAAACAACGTCAATTTATAATTACTAATTATTTAAATAAATCAGGAAAACTAAATTATCCGAATCGATCGCATTCAAAACAGATTTTCACTTTCTGTAGCCAGACAGATTGGTTTACCTGCGCAGACTATTACAACCATACTTACACTTAATTAAGAATCACTTTTAACACACCTCCAAAGTCACAAATATTTTTATCTACTGTTCTGCTTCTCTAAAATAATAAATGACCTAAAATGGTTAAGGGTGGCGCATTCAACATTGCTGATTATGTCGGTTCCTTCTTCCAGTGTCGGTAAATGTATCTTGTTTTTTTTTCTTGGGCGTTTGCTTGTCTCATCGTCGGTGCATCACGGCGATTTTGTCTCAGCGGAATCTCCCCATGAGAATAGTGTGGGAAAGCAAGTCTCCAGAGTGGCGAGAAATAGTTTCGCCTGTTAGATGCAGATTATCGTAAATTAATTGAAGAGAAGAAAGTCACGAACATTCGGAACTTTGAATTGTTTTTTGAGTATTTAAAAAAAGGGGCCAGTACTTTTTAAGTTGCTTTCAAGAGAACAATTCCTAAAAACGGATAATGAAGGATATCCTGCAGACGTTCTGGTCACATCCGGAAATTTGGATAAATCATTATTGGATTAAACAAAACTTGTTAAAAAGAAAAAAATTCTGCAAAAATTCCTCTAGTTAGTTTTGTAAAATTCTTGAAATTATTCTATGCATTTTGATGAAAAAATTCTTTGAAAAATTCTTTTAGTTTAGGGATTGTGTCGAGGTGTATTCACGAATGTGGCAGGGACTAATTATTTAGTAAGGGTCTACGAACCTTCTTTCTACCTTTCACTTTTTGAAGTAGCAGACCTACTATGGAGGATCGATTTATTTATTTTTCTTCCTTCGACTGCAATACCGCAGAATCAAACAGAACACTTATATGGACTTCGTCACCATAGGGTTATACCGCTATGCAGCCATTGTTTTGCCAACGGTAAGCTTGAACGCAACAACATTAGCAATTCAAATTGTCGGCAATTTTTTTAACGCATTTTTGACCTCCTGTATCGGCTTCTTCAGCCTTTGTAAGGCTTTTGACTTTGCCGAATGTCTGTTGTTATTAAACCCACCCTCACCATATTAAGGACTAGGATGCTAAATAATTGGTCGTCTCTCTCGACAATAAAGAAACTAAGGTAATTAAAAAAATTGTGTGCATATTTTAAATTTTCTAAATACTGGCGCAAATTAAAGTATTTACATTAATTTAATTCTCCATAGCTAGTGAAAAAAACAATTAAATTTTTTATTTTGTAGGGATTGAATTAAAGCCGGCGCGGTGGATTCAATATATGAAGACTCGAATTTATATACTTTCAGGGACTTAAGACTGAAATATTTCCAAACATTTAGTTAGTAAATTATTTCAATAATATTCAAGAGGTATTATTTTCTGGGTGGGTATGATTTTTATTACTTTTCCGAAAATTATACAAGTCGATGTGTCCTTGTGCAGAGTATGACCCAGAAAAAAAGTGCATTGTCGAAAATATCTATTTGTAATTTTTTTTTAAGAATTGGTAATAAAATATTTATTACTTGCAGATGGAGAGAAATAAGTATTCAAATGCGCTTCGTGTAGAAACTTAAAAATATTATTGCAAATTGTTTTTTTTTTTTTAAGGAAACTTGTAATTTTTAATTTTTTTTGATAAGGGTTTAGTAGGTGATTTGGTTGGAAAAGAGGCTGAACCGAAAATATGTGCATGGAGGTTCATCTGCACGGGACCTTAACGAGCTCGTAAGTATGTTGACTACCACACAGCTTGTTATACGTATGTACTCCAGCAAAATGATTATTATAGTTCGTAACCGAAGAGCTGCCCATTTTAGAGCCCATGGAAGCCGCCGTATAATTTTCCACCTACTAAAATAACCATTCTTCTGTCTCCGAGACCAATTCGTTCACAATTACTGGCAAATAAGGTACAGTATGCCAAGAAAATGAATCTGTTACCATGTTAGATTATGTATAAATAAGACATTTTTAAAAATATAAAAATCTAAAACTCTCTCGAGATCATAAAAACGTACTTCTTAATTTGTATAGTAGTGACATTTCCTTTCGAAAATTTGTGTCATGGTAAATGTTTTTTTATTCATTAATACTTTAATTTATTATTCAGCATTTGTTTTATGTGGCTATTTTTTAGGTTTAGCTTTTGACCAAGTCAACGAAACGTTTGTTTCTCTTTTTTATCTTTTAACAACAATTTAAAATGATGACATAAATCCATTATATGCTATTTTATTCCTTACAAATATCGAATCTTCTACTTATTCTAAATATACATTTCTTAATTTTTTTTTCTAGCGAATTGATATTTTTTAAATGACGAAGTTCGGAAAAAAGTTCGTTTCATTTAAAAAAAGAAAAAATTGTTTTGAAGGAATAAAGTGTTTTCTTTTAGAAAATACTATCATTAACAATATTTGAATTCAAAATAACAATCAATTTGATTAAAAGATTTTTTCACATATTTCGAAGTTAAAAGATCTAAAAAATGTTGCTTGAAAATTTTAGAAAAATCTGAATACTCTAAATATATATATATATATATATATTTAATAATATTTGAGCGCGTACATGGACGCTTGTATGTGAACAATAAAAACAAAAACTTTAAATGCGTTTTTCTTGAAACCACTTTTTTCATGATTGTGTAATATTTTTCTCAGAAACTACTGGATCGATTCTTACGAAATTTTTATCTTCGTCACATATTTATGGGTATCGCCGAAACTAAAATTATGTAAAAATACAATTTTTAAAAATCTTATTTTTCAAAAAATTTGGATTAAATTGATACTATTTTGTTATTTTAGCATAAAAATGATTAAATTCTAGTTTTTATGATAGTTATACTGATTTTTGTACTCTGGAAAAATACCCACTGATTTTATCTATCAGTGGGAAAAAAATTTCAGCAGGACTGAAATTTTTGTTGTAAATTTTGTATAAAAAATTAATTTTTCATAAGTAAACACAGTTGATTGAAATTCACTTTAAAGAAATATTAGCCTTAAAGAAGAATACACAGGAGTTGGACACAAACGAAATTTAAAAAAAATGTAAACCATTTATTTAAACAGCTAATATTAAAATTTAATTTTAATACTCTTTGTCCGCCATATTGGATCTGACATTTTTAATTTTGAAAAACTCACGTTATATTCGTCATCATCGACTTCAAAACCTCCGACTAACTAATCTTGAGAAAATCCAATAACAGGCTTTCCGTTCATCTACAAAATCCTACTATTTACTACTTTTTACGTTATGCTAATATTTAAATACTTTTTTAGATTTCATCCACTAAAAACTACTATTTCTGTTTTTTCTAAATTTCCATTTATTTTAAATTCGCTAAAGAAAGAAATCAAAAAACTATTCTTAAAAAATATATTCAAATTCTTTAATACGATACAATTCTTTGTCCGGCATATTGGATCCGCCATTTTGAATTTTGTGAATCTGAGATTATGTCCATACATTTTGGCCCAATATTTAGAAAATTTTAAGATATTTTAAAAAGGTTGAGCTATAAAAAAGTTCAAAAACTAACTTAAAAAGTACTTCAGTTAAAAATTGCAGAAACAAATTATTTTTAAAAGGTTTTGAACCAAAATTTAAAAAAATTTCAGTAACTGTGAAAAAATTGTAATAAGGGAAAAATTATTAAATTTTTAAATAATGATATTTTGAAATTTCATAAAAATTATGAAAATTATAGTTCATATTTTTTAAAGAAACTTGAATTTATCATTAACGTTTTATTAGACAATTGTTAAATTAATTGAAAATTTTATTACATTTTTAAAAATATTTACATTAAAGTATCTAAATAGCGTCTGGAATAATTTAATTACAAATGAATTACAAGTACAATTTTTGTAAATTATTTAATTTAAGAAATGATTTAAATTAAATATTTGTTTTAATTAAAGTTTGGAAAAAATTATTTTTCTGAAATAATTTAGTAAGCTTGAGTTATGAGATTTATAATTTGAAACGAAATTTAATGTTTGTGTCTGAATTCCGCTTATGGACAGAAATTATTTGTTTATTAATTTAAAATGAAATTAATTTTCTAAATTTAATCAGAAATATGAAAAATGTTTAAAAAGTAAATTTAATTTGCTTGACAACAATATTTGTCACGGGCAGATTAACATCTTTATTATAACTCTAATATATAATTTGAAAAATAAAAAAAAATCGAATGACAAAAATATCTCGACTAAATATAATTTTCTTCAAGACACAACAAATCAATCAGATATAAAAGATGTATACTAATAACAGAGAATCAATCAATCAGATTGTTATTTGATACGACGATCTATGCGATTTTTGACGATACCTGATTAATATATCAAAAAGGAACGACCTTAACTACCTTTCAACATTATAACTATATAGCAAACTAAGAAGAGACAGGTAGTTAGTGAGAGTGAATTCTTTTAGAATCTATACATATAGAACGGTGAATAAGAGGAGAGAGACTTTTTTTCATTCACTGGGTCGTTTCTTCGCTCTCGCATATATATACATATATACACGCACATCGTGACATCATTGGAAGTATAGTATTTGGACCACCCGAGTTCTGAGGTGAGTAGTGGGTACTCTGTAATCATGATGCCGAGCCGCGTGCAGACAAACCAAATCGAAAAAGTGTGTATAGAAATAAACAAGGAATTGAGTCTACAAAACTGACGGAAGAAAACATAGGAAGCAAGACTGGACCTCGTTAAATTTTTCATTTTAGTAGTCCTAAAATTATTTTACAACTTTTAGTATCCTTGTCTAATGGCTTCTTATCATGCTTGCAGGGGCACAAAGTGTTCATTTTAGATTCGAGAGTTTAAATGCTTAGACTTGGTATCTAATCCCAAAAGAAATAGATTATGAACAAAAATTAGAATTAGCTTAAGATAAAATCTGTAAAAAATGAAAAAAAACGAGCAGAAAAATTTAATAGTTTGCACAAAATAATTAAATTCAAAGTCGACAGGTTCCCAGTGGACACAAAAGTCGCCTTACGTTTTAAAAACGTTCCTATAACGTTTTTAGAACGTTCCTATAACGTTTTTAGAACGTTTCATGTACCTTACCAGACATGAAACGTTTTAAGAACATCCCTGATGTTCTGTGCCGACTGGGTTCGAGATCAAGTTCTAATTAAATTACTTAATAAATCAGATAAAAAGTACAAAATCATTGCAAAATTCCTTTATATTTACGAAGGACCTCCCGAGATTAAAAACAAAACTTACATATTATGGGATCCAAAATCAAAAATTGATAAAGGAATGTACCATAGTCAAGACTTGAAGAAAGTTTTATTTTCATAAATGAATACTCAACCTATAAATTCAATTAAAATTGAAACAATTTTTTATTTTCTCCTTCAGATCATTTAATTTTTTATTTAATCCTTTTTGAAAGCTTATAAACTATGTCCGACGCTTGGATAATAAAATGTTTATAAAATTATTCATCCCTATATGAGGAACTATATAGTTCGAAACTAGTTGGGATTTTAATAAAATTCTCTTTAAAAAACAAACCGTATCTTGGCCTTCTCATTACTCAACAAATTAATTAATACGGTCAAACAAACGAAAATTACAAAAAAACATAAATGATAATAAATATAGAATTTTAATGCATTTAAAGGACGTTAATTGAATAAATAATAACTTTGGCCAAATGACAAAAATATTGGTTATAAATAAAGAATTGTAATAAAATGTTGTGAATTATAAATAAAGAATAAAAATAAATAAACCATTAAAATAAAAAAAAATGAAAATAATGAATAAATAATTAATTAAGTGAAAATTAATAGACAATTTTATAATAATAAAATTATTTCAAAAATAAAATTTTACTATAACATTAAGCTAATTAAATAATAATAATTGTACGTGTAAATAAAAGTGATTGTGATAAGTAGTTGATATTTTGATCTCACCAATATAAACTAAAACAAATGAGGACAAAAGAAGACACAAATAAAAGTGACAGAGACACTAAGTGTGATCTCAGATTTAGATTAAGGAAAAACATAAGTTTGTTGAAAATTAAATAATAAACATGAGTAAAAAATATAAATATTAAACGTTAAAAATGTTTTTAAAATAATTTGTTTAAGCAAAGTGTTACAAACAAATGAATTTAATTAATACATTATTAAAAACTGAAAGTGCCATTCAATTTTATGCGAAAAATTACTAAAGGTACGCTTTTTTAAAATCTGTATTCTATTTGTTGTAAATAATTTATAAACAAATAATCCACTCTCAGGTTTACCTATTTGATCCCATCATTAGAAAAATGAAAAAAAATTAATATTGAAACTAAGACTGCGGATCAAATGATGACTTTAAAGGTTTAAAATTGTTTTAAAAATTATTTTTTTTAAACAAATTATGATTAAAAATAGAGACCACAAATTATACAAAGAATAAATATGCTTAAAAAGTCATACATGTTGTTTTAGTAATTTTTCCTGTAGAATCAAATAGCGATATAAGTTTTTAAAAAATTCATTAGTTAATTTTATTTGCTTATAACAATTTGTGTAAACAAATTATTTTTTTAACAATTTTTAACGCCAAAAGTCACCGTTTGTTCGACAGTCATGTTTCCAATATTGGTTTTCTGATATTTTTATTTGTCTAACGAAAATACGTACATAAGAGTGCATTTTTTTGTTTATAAATTATTTATAACAAATAGAGTTGAAATTTTTTAAAAGTTAAATAATTATGTTCCTTTAGTAATTTTTTCCAAACAATCGAATAATGGTATAATTTTTTCAATATTTAGTAGATAAATTCTTGTGTTTATAACAATTTGTTTTAATAAATTATTTTTTAAACAACTTTTAACGTCAAAAGTCATGATTTTATTTGCAGTACACTTTTCACTAATGATTTTGTTGATATTTTTATTTGTCTAATGATGGTTGTTGATACTTAATTATTCTCTATAATTTTAATTAGAATTTATTTTTTAATCAATTTTAAATAGAACATTCTACGGAAATCCAATTACTTAAATTGAAAAGAAATTCATTTTTATTCAATAATTAAATGATTCTTAAAATTTAAATCTGAACAAGATTTTTGTGAGCAAATTTTTTTAATGATAATTGAATTCTTTTGAATAATTTTAATAAAATTTTGCAGAGTAATTACAATATTTGAGGAATTTGATTTGAAATTGTAATAAAAAATAATTGAAATTCTTCGATCACTTTTATTATTTATGAAAATAATTGAATTTAAAAAAAGAATTTTATTATTTATGAAAATAATTGAATTTCAAAAAATAATTTTATTATTCATTAACATAATTGAATTTCAAAAAAGAATTTTGTTATTTATAAAAATAATTCAGTTTCAATAAAGAATTATATTATTTATGAAAGTAATTTAATGTTTGTGAAGAATTTTAATAATATTTTCTTATATGCCTAGTTGATTTCTTTTGGAAAATTGTTTTAAAATATTAGATTTTGAGAATCATTGACGTGAAGAAATTTTTTGAAACTAATTGAAATTCAGTGAAAAAATTTTTATTAAAATTTTTTAAAACAATTGGAATTTAGGGAAAAATTTTATTAAATCCTTTCAAAACAATTGAATTTTGAAAAAGAATTTTATTATTTCAAAAATAATTCAAACTTTGAGGAAAATTAAAACAAAATTTCTGATTCGAAAAGTATCATTAAGTGGCCAAGCACTAAAAAAATTTGTCCGCCATATTGGATCCGCCATTTTGAAATTTTAAAAACAGACAATAAATCTAAAATTAGCACTCCATATACTCTTGATCAGTGATTTGAATAACTTTAGCGCTCAACTAAGTATTCTTTAAATTTATTCTTAAATTTTAATAACAATTCGAATATTATTCGCTAATTATGCTGTCGAAACGTTAAATGGAATTTTTAATTTTTATTTTCTTGCCTGCTGCTGCTGATTGATGTAATAAAATATTTGAATAATTTCAAATTTATCATTAAGACAAAATTACTTGAAAGTATTTGTAATCAATATAAAATAAATATCTTAGCTGAAATATGAAGATTAAATTAAATATCCTAGCATTGTTTTTTATCCAATAAAATGCAGTAAAATTTAAATTAGCTAAATCAAAATTTAATGAGTGTGATTTTTAACCAATCAAGAAAATGGTTCATCCTTAATGTTAGTCAATTGTATGTACCTCGTTTTAAGAAAAAGGAAAAGAAATGAGGGTTCATTATTGTAAGTACTGCGCCTGAAACTCTGCAACCTGACATTCACTAAAGCGTGTTTAAAAAGAACTCTTAATGGTAGCTGAAAAATTTCTTAATAACACTTCAAATATTAAAAAGTAGTTAAGATGAATTTTACCATATCTGAACAGTATCATTAAAAATACCAAGGATGTGGTTTGTTATACTTTCTTCTATTTATAATTATAACTAATAAATAAATAAATATTACAATTATTATAATATTACAATAACTATAAATAAATTAACTAATAAATTAATAATTAAATAGTACTTAGAAAATCTCATTAAAATTAAAAAAAAATTTAATAGTACTTTTCGTAACGGAAATGTGTTTAATATAAAAATAAAAAATTTTATTATATTTTAGCACACAAAATTTTGCTACGCAAAAGGAAATCATAGAGGATTGTTATTTTTTAAACAATTAAAAATTTCTTTTTCCGACAAATTGAGTCCGTTATTTTGAAATTTAGAAATCTAAAATTAAATTCAAATCAAGTGACGCAGACAACTCCCGAAAAAAAGTTTTAAAACAATTTAAACACTTTAATTAAAATGACTGATGGGAATACAACACGGGAACTAAAGGACATTTGATAAAGTTTCATTCGAAAACGTACCACAAACTGGTTTGGATAATTTTCAAGAGCAGACAAAGCAAGTATAATGTTTTATTATTATTATTATTATTAATTAATATTCGTATTTTAATTAATATTTGTCAAAAGAAAAAAAATTGCTCAAAACATTATTAGAATAATGTAATTTAGTGTATTGTGCCCGATTTTGAACGTGAATCCGCGACATAAAACTGAAATCTTTGATAAAACAAAAAAGAAATGAACTATAAAGAAACGTCTATTAAAAATTCGTGTAAATTTTCAAGAGACAATAATTTTAATGAAACTAATGAAAATGAAGAACAAGCCGGAAAAAAATTTATAGTCTCCTCAAGTAAATGTAACTTTTCCCAATGTGACTCTTTTATTTTGCCGGCGCACACTGAGATAGTGGAAATAAATTTCAGTGGCGCATTAGATCTCATGGGATCAAGTGTGTGCCTGAGATATGGTCATATACACCCAGAGAAATCGTTTATTTGAATAATATAAAATTTACTTGATATAGAGAAAAATGAAAATTTTTCCCAGAGCTAAATAAATATTTATTTTTTACAATGAAGCATTAGTTTATTATGTTCACTTTTGCTAGGGGACATTTTTGCTAAGACATTATACTTTTGTCCTTAAAATTCTTGTCTAATTTGTCAAAAAAGACAATTCAATAATAAATTAAATCTAGCTTACAATTAGTGATTTTAAATTTTCGATAACTGATTTCAGATTCATATTCAGCGACCCCAAAGACCCCCAAGTAACTATTTTCGAGCGAATGCAGTTGATTTTCAGTTTACATGTCCGCCATATTGGATCCGCCATTTTGGATTTTTAAAAGCTGACTCTACATTCAGAACACCACATTTAACAACATTTCTTCAAGTTCACGTGAGATCTTATGAGATTAAAAAGGTCATAATAAAGGAACAAACATATTATGGGATCCAAAATCAAAAATTGAAAAAGGAATGTACCATAGCCAAGACTTGGAGAAATATAGTTCAGGGAAAGACAAAATTTGTGAAGCATAAGTAAACAATATAAATGATAATTAATAAAGAACTAAAATAAAATATAGTTAATTATAAATAAACACCGTAAAAATAATAAATAAATAATTAATAAAGTGTAAATTAATAAACAATTTTTAATCAAGTTTTAAAATATTTCAAAAATAATTTTTCGCCATAATATTAAGTTAATTAAATTATAACTAACAATATCCAACGCGCGCAATAATTTCTCCATTTTTTAAAATATATAATTTTTCTAACTGCTTTTCTCTAAATGTAATTATTAAAGATATTTCTAACAACTTGATTTTTTTCATTAAATAATTATAAATTTTCCAATGGTACTCGAGTACCACTTTGAACTAACCTGGTAATAAGTTTCTTCTACATTTTTTAAATTGAATCAATTCCAAATTTTTAATTGGAATTCTTCAAAAATACGATATTCCAAAATTATGATTAGAAGTATAAAATTTTTTTTTTAATATTAAAGTTAATTCAATAAAATTTGACAAAATTTCAATTGTTTCAATTTTTAAAAATTATTTTTGGGAATATACAACTATTTTTAAGAAATTCTAATTTCATTGTTTCAAGAAACAAATTTTTACAGAATTTCTAAATTAAATTATTCAAAACTTTAAGAATTTTTTAAGAAAAATAATGTAGTTAATAATTTTTAAAATAAAAATTTAATTATTTTTATACTTTTGCTTTTCTTCTAAATTTTCAAGGAATTTAATTCAAAAACTTTTTAAAATTTAATTATTATTGTTATAACACTTTAAATATTCATTTATTTTCCAAAATTACTTTTAAATCAAATTCTATCAGAATTCAGCGACAAGAATTGAATAATGTGAATAAAATATTTTTTCTAAATTGATGAAATAAGTACTTTCAAAAGTAGAATTATGTTTAAAGAAAATTTTAAAGATAAAAAAATTCCTTAAAATATAAAATTTTACAAAATTTCCATTTTTTTTAACTTTCTAAAATTTTTTTCGAGAATTTAAGATTGTTTTGAAAAAAATTTAAATACTATTTTTTAGAAAATTGATTTTCGTCACAAGTTCTAAATTAAATTTTTTAAATTTCATACATTTTTGCAAAATTAATATTCAAATACTTTTTGTTCTTTCTTTGCTTTAAACTTTAAAATATTTTAAATGTAAAAACATTTGAAAAATATTTTTTGAACATTTAAAATGCAAGTCTTTCGAAATTTATTATTTTTTATACCCTAGTAGCACATTATATTACAGCAATATTGAGAACATTGCCTCAACATTACAAACCATTGCCTCAATGTTGTCAATGTTACAGGAACATTTTGTGCTACTGGGGTATTGAAATATTATTATGATATTTCTACCAAAATTAGAATTTGAATTATTTTTAAAGAAAGAATTTTTTTTTAAATATATTATTTTATCAAAATTCAACTTAATTTTTTAAAAATAAATTTTTATTTAAATTAAATTATTTAAACACAAAAATGTGTGGTTAATTGATAAAACAATTGAATGGAAATGAAGAATTTGTAATTTTTATACATTGAAAAATTTAGAGCAAAAGAAGTTACTTTTATAGAATTTGAAAAAAATATTGAATATTTGTGAATGATTTTGGTCTAGATTTAAAGAATGGAACTTGTACTTCATATTGTACCTACAACTGTCAATGCTTAAAATAATTTTTTGTTTAATTACATTTTTATGATTAAATAATTCGTTTCTTAGTCCATTTGACTTGACATTTATTTAACTTTAAAATTATTCTACTTTGATAGGTTTTATACTTATTTTTACTGAAATATGTGAATTTAAAGTGAAGAGAACATTCAAATGTAGGGTAGAGTGGGGCGAAACCACCAATTTTGCACTTTAAGGACTATAAATTGAAAACTAAAGCCAATTAGAAGTTAGTTCAAAAAGGGTTTGAAAGATTGCTTCCTTGGCTACATTTTACTCCATATACTCAACTCTTTATCTCTTTTAGTTTTCGAGATATGGCCGTTTTACGCGACCTCACCAATTACATTTTTTAAAATTAAAAACGTAAAAATTAATTAATAACAATCGAAATACAACAAAAAACTAGTAAATAAATACAAATAAATAAATTTTTTGCAAAATTAAATTTATTTTAATTAGATGTTTAGAAAATGTGGAATATACCGTAGTCAGTTCTTCTTATAAGGTGGTAATAAAATAATTTTTTTATTTTTAATCTTTACCGACTTAATCTTTAATAAAATAGAAAGTTTTTTGTTTTTTAATCTTCACTGAATTAATTTTTAATAAAATTGGAATTTTTAAAAAAATTTTTAATTTAAAACATTTAAAAGCCATTGGTGGTTTCACCCCACCAACACTTTTTTTGAAAAAATTTAAGAACTTCCAAAACACTTAAAAAATTTCAAAATAAACGACACTTTTGCGTTCAGAAGACTCAAATTGATAAAGACATTCGATTCTTCTATTAATTTTTACATTATATTAACAATAATTAAATAATTAAGTGAAACAACAAATTTTGAAAATTCTTAACATTTTACATATGACACTGTCCTTCTGCAGACATTTTGGTAAACGGCTTGAAACTTCAGACACCAGCGGAGAATGTCAGAACTATCATCCACATTGAAGGTTAAGTTAAGTTTATTAAGTTAATTCATTATTTTTAAAAATTGCAACTGTACCTATTTATATTAATTTTTTGAAATTAGGATTAAATATTCTTATTCCTCTTATTTAATTGTTTACAAATTAACTGCCAAACTTTTGACATAAGTAGTTGATATTTTGATCTCACCAATATGATTGCTTATGTACCCTGCTCTAAATTTATAACAAATTATATTAATCATGTAATTGGAAAATCTTTAGGAGCATTTGGGCAGATTGTAAGATTTGGTGCAGTCATCAATGATCTAATCCTCTTTCAGATTATGAAATTTCAGAAATACGTTAAATTGAAAAGAAAAAATGATGCTTTATTGAAAGTGCAATGACGCGAAAGTTATTTTTAACAAATTATTTGCTCTACAGTTCAAAACCAATATAGAATTCATGTGAATAGTAAATTTCATTATATTGATCTCAACTCCACCTTATGTGCCGTTTCGTTAATTTCAATTTTATCACTAGTACCTACACTATTTTAGATAACATGAAATGCGCCATTACCGTTCAAAGTTTCGAATAGAGCTGTTCGATTAAATTGACATTTGAATCCAATTTCAATTAGTTCTCGCTCTTTGATCTTAACATAATAACACGTTAGTAAATACCAAAGTGACAGGTAATGAAGAAAATTTTTTCTCCAAATTGTTTCAATAAAATTTTGTTTCCTCTAAAAAACAAAAGCATACATTAAAGGTTATCGGAGATATGAATTTAGTACAAAAATATGATAATTCGTCATATATATTGTAAATATATGTTGAAAACAATAGTTTTGAAACTTTTCAAAAGCTAAAGATTAAAAATAATAATATTTGATTCAACCAAGTCGCAACTACTTTTTATTTTACTAATTCAATTTTTAGAACTCTAGACTTTGAACGTAAATAAAAAATGATTTTTATTTTGACACAAAACATGAGGTGCAAATGTAAAGATTTTGTATAATCGACAATTGTCTCAGATCTACCTAATCATAATTAACAGGGAATTATTCCAGGGCGAACGTCGAACACAGCTTTTCTGAACGTCAAAGCGTTAATCGTAACATTGTCGGGCATTGTTCTGTGACACGTCGACATCAACCTAAAATGTTCATTATACTCAGTTTAAAGTACAAGACAGCTATAATAGCGATTAAAAAAAGTGTTAAGCTTTAGACTTTTTTTAATAGCTAGGATAACGTCTAGAAAAAGAAGAGTCGAAATTGCTGCGGAACACGCAGTTAAAAAAGTCACTAATATCAATGGATATAGATGGAGCTAATATTACTTTCTCATGAATGTTATAATCTTTAAATAAAATTTGTTTCCCTCTAATATAAGCAAATTACATTCATGATCTAATTCATTTCGAAGTATTGTCACTTGCCATGACCAAGTGTTGTTTACATCTCAGTTCATTGACTCCTCCAATTTACCTATAGGTTTAATTATATCTGCATGAGGAATGTGGGGCAAAGTAGGGACCCTAACGTAATAAAAATTCTTTCGTATACTATGAACGATAATTTCACCCCGGAAAAATTTGTAGCTCTTTTGTGATTGAAGTACGAGGTGTAAAAAATATCATAGGAGTAAAATTTAATAATTTATCAATATTACATACTGTAAACGAAAATTCTATTTTGTCTACGGTTCTGTCTTAAGAGCGGGGCAAAGTGGAAACCATTGGGAGAAAACCGTATAAAATGGGTGTTTTTGGCAAAAGCTCGGATTATACTCCAGATTACTTCAATGGTGCCAACTTTAATTTTTTGAACATGATTTCCATTACTATTTAAGTAACACGTTGGTTACTTCAGCAAGCTCTTAATTTTCATTGGTTCAAATGTTTAGAATTGTCATAATGTATGAAATATCCGTTAGGTTTTAGAAAAATTGTTTCAAAACCCAACCTTCCGTTTGGTAATTATAGATTTTGAATTTTTTTGAATACCGAAATACTATGTGGCAAGTTTAAATCCTGTCTATTGCGTTTTAATATTTCGCAATTTTTTAATTCTTTTGAAGTTTGCAACACTTTGAGATAAGAACTTTAAAAATTCAGAAGTTATAGTACATTTGAAACAGCTGAGCAGACAAGCTGATAGTCTCTGACAATGAAATTTAAGGGGTCAAATCTTAGGAACGACAAATTTTTTCTGCTTAAAATATTAAAACGGTATCCAAAAGAATTAAACTTAACTTCTGCCCGTAAAATCTATGGGGAATCTATGATTAAAAATTCCTGTAGGGAACCGGTAGTAATTCCGCACGTAATAATTGTTAAAAGTTTTTTAAAAATAATTTTGGCCCCTTATTTTGGAACGAACTTTGTACAAAATTCGGGCAAATTCGTAAAGAATTTATAATAGAATAATTATAAATAATTGCTAATTTTTTGTTAAATTCATTTCCCCATCTTTTTTAGATCGATCTCTGTACGACATTCGAGCGAATTACCACCGGATTTTGAGGGGAAGTTTTACAAAAAAATTTATCGAAAATTCATTAGAAATTTTCTTCAATTTTGTACGAAATGCGTTTGAAATAGATGTCGGCGATTATTTTTGAAAAATTTGTAGTGATTATTACGGGCCGAAAAACTACTGGATTCTTGGTGGAATTTAAAAATAATTCTTTCAAAATTCGTAAGGAACTCGCAAATTATTCTAAATTCATTTTTGCAATTATTACGTGCGGAATTACCACCGGATTGAGAGTGGAATTGAAAAAAAATAATTGATATTTGATTCTAATGTATGGTTAAGATTCCTTAAAGAAGCGTCTGGAGTATTTTAATATTTATGGCCTATTTTATTGCCAAGCAGGATTAAATAATAAAATTGACATTTATAAGGTTTTCAAATTGTCTATTTGTTACTTTTACAATTATAGTTCTTACATTTTAAATTGATGATTACTTATTCTGAAAAGTTAATAATAATTTAGGGTCAGTCCATTATATTTCACCTAAAGCCGTTGCGGCCTATTTTTAAAAAAATCTCATAGTTTGTAAAAATGATGTTTAATATCCGTAGATTTCATTTTTGAGAATTATTTTATAAAATTTTTTGAATTAAACTTAGAATTTGAATTTTTAAGTTGAGTTGCACAGTAAAAAGGTTAGATTGACAGTTATGAAAATTTAATAAAGAAGCATGGAAATAATTTAGATAATACAAATTTCTTGATTGATATTTGTTAAAAATGAGCTAATTTACTTGTATAAATAGATTATTATGTAAACAAACCCAAATTAGTAGATAAAAATTGATTTTAAAACTTAACTATAAAATGTCAAAAGTCACTACATTTTATTTACACTTTTCTAAAAAGTATATAAATATTTAAAAATTTATTACTATTTAATGTAAAGTATTTTTAATGTACTTTTATAATATGTGCTAACTTTTTAATTTTATAATATAGAAATATAAAAAATTTTACCTTTAATATTGAGTGTTTCATGATTTTCAGTGATTTTAATCACTTATTTCTTCTCAGGCGGTTAATCAAAAAATTCAATTTTTGTCTCAATATTTAAGTTTGGCCTTCTTTTTCATTCTATTAAATTTTCGTGATGGAGAACGAACTATTTTTCAGTTTAAATTTAGTTTAAAAAATCTGCTGAAAAAACGCATTTTTTTGGTTAAATACAAGTAGATTTTTGCAAGACTATTGAGATAGCCAACTTCAGTGTTATAAAAATACTTGCATTTTAGCCAAAAAAATGCGTTTTTCAGCAGATTTTTTAAACTACATTTAAACTGAAAAATAGTTCGTTCTCCATCACGAAAATTTAATAGAATGAAAAAGAAGGCCAAACTTAAATATTAAGACAAAAATTGAATTTTTTGATTAACCGCCTGAGAAGAAATAAGTGATTAAAATCACTGAAAATCATGAAACACTCAATATTAAAGGTAAAATTTTTTATATTTCTATATTATAAAATTAAAATGTTAGCACATATTATAAAAGTACATTAAAAATACTTTACATTAAATAGTAATAAATTTTTTAATATTTATATACTTTTTAGAAAAGTGTAAATAAAATGTAGTGACTTTTGACATTTTATAGTTAAGTTTTAAAATCAATTTTTATCTACTAATTTGGGTTTGTTTACATACTAATCTATTTATACAAGTAAATTAGCTCATTTTTATCAAATATCAATCAAGAAATTTGTATTATCTAAATTATTTCCATGCTTCTTTATTAAATTTTCATAACTGTCAATCTAACCTTTTTACTGTGCAACTCAACTTAAAAATTCAAATTCTAAGTTTAATTCAAAAAATTTTATAAAATAATTCTCAAAAATGAAATCTACGGATATTAAACATCATTTTTACAAACTATGAGATTTTTTTAAAAATAGGCCGCAACGGCTTTAGGTGAAATATAATGGACTGACCCTTTATTATTAATTTTAAACGTTGGAACAAGCATTGTTATTTAAATTAAAGGGAGTGAATTTATCATTCGGTAATTAAATATTAAATATGGAAGAAGCTATCAATAATCCGAACCAATTTTTCAAATAAACTTCCTAAGCTTCTTTTATATTTAATATTATTATTTAAAATTCTACACATTTTTTTGTAACTGATGTTGTTAAAAAATACCTTTATTTGTTTTAAAAATCGTTTTCCACTTAATTTGACATTTTAGAATATGTGGCTCTTATTTCTGTTTAAATTTTCTTTCGTTGGAAGCTTTTTAATTCATAATATTGATATAATCGGACCTTGTCAGCTTTACATTGCCATTTAACCATCTTCTTGGCCATTCTATAAACAATAAATAACACAGATTAATATTTCATAGCAATATTGACAATATTTTTGCAAATGTTTTATTCGACTTAAAGTAAAAGAGAGCATGGCAATATTGTGGTATCGGTGTTTGGAAATATAGAAGCAGTATTGTAAATAAATGTCACTTACCTCCAAACGTTACAACCTTGCGAGTTAAAATTTTGATTTCTAATTATTAGAGTACACCTACTTCTAATTAGTCTTCATCTTCAAGCACAAAATTGTTTTTTTATATTTTTAATGTTTAAATTTTTTTTAAATTAAATTTTACTCCACACTTTCAAAAACAGAGTGCAAAATTTGTCGTAGTTGACGAAAAACTGACTGCAATATGGGTTTTAGACTATGTGATGTAGATGAGTTTGTACTGTAACAAATTTTGAATAGAAAATTTTGGAATCCCAAACTTTGTGTATATTTATTCATAAACCTTTTCATATCTAGTAAGCTAAACATCTGTGAAGACTTTTACTTTAAGATTGCTAGCAATTTTTGGTCCCATTTTTATGAATGCCTACATTTTTACGGCTTGTTTTCGGGAACGAAAAAGAAAATTTTTGCAACAAAGGAGATTCCATCGAACTACATTTATATTGTAAGTCGAATTTTAAACACCAATGTCTTAGGTACAAATAAAGTTGGTGATGAAGAATGTAGAGTTTGTTAAGGATAAAGAAAGATTAGTAGGCATTTGATAATCATAAAATTAAGAATTTCTTTTGAGGTTCATTAGGTTTCTCTTAGGGTTAAAAATGTACAATCGAAGGATCATTAAACGTCAAAGTAGTGTCATAAGGATAAAAGAATGGTTAAAAGGTTTGACTCATTTTAAACTAGGTTTCTATGGGCCAAAGTTAAAAATTTCATCTTAAGGGTCGTTCCGATATTCGTATAAAATGTTCTTTTTATTAATTTTCTATTTCCTTATACCAAAACGGGACACAAATTTCTATCGGAATTTAACCTGATTTCCGAACAAAATTTTAATTAGATCCAAAATCAACTTGGAACCAAATTAGTTTAAAATCAAATTTTTTTTAGATCCAAAATTACCTTAGAACAAAACTAATTTCAAAACAAATTATATTTAGATCCAAAATTAAATTGAAACCAAACTAATTTGGAAGCACATTTTATTTAGATCCAAAATCAACTTGAAACCAAATTTTATTCAGATCCAAAATGAAATTGGAACCAAACTAATTTGGAAGCAAATTTTATTTAGAACCGAAATTAATTGAGAACCAAACTAATTTGGAACCAAATTTTACTTAAATCCGAAATTAGTTTAGAACTAAACTAATTTGGAACCAAATTTAATTTAAATCCAAAATTAATATGGAACCAAACTAATTTGGAACCAAATTTTATTTAAATCAAAAATTAATATGGAATCAATCTAATTTGGTATCAAATTTTATTTAAATCCAAAATTAATTTGGAACCAACCTAATTTGGAACCAAATTTTATTTAAATCCAAAATTAACTTGGAACCAAAATTTTTTTAAATCCAAAATTAACTTGGAACCAAATTTTATTTAAATCCGAAATTAATTTAGAACTAAACTAATTTGGAACCAAATTTTATTTAAATTCGAAATTAGTTTGGAACTAAACTAATTTCGAACCAAATTCTATTTAAATCCATAATTAATATGGAACCAAACTAATTTGGAATCAAATTTTATTTAATCCAAAATTAATTTGGACCATACTAATTTAAAATCAAATTTTATTTAGATCTAAAATTAATTTGGAATCAAATTTTATTTAAATCCAAAATTAATATGGAACCAATCTAATTTGGAATCAAATTTTAATTGAATCCAAAATTAATTTGGAACCAAACTAATTGGGAACCAAATTTTATTTAGATCTAAAATTAACTTAGAATCAAATTTTATTTAAATCCGAAATTAATTTAGAACCAAACTAATATGGAATCTAATTTTCTTTATATCCAAAATTAACTTGGAACCAAACAAATTTGGAACCAAATTTTAATTAAATCCAAAATTAATATAGAACCAAACTAATTTGGAATCAAATTTTATTTAAATCCAAAATTAATAGGGAACCAAACTAATTTGGAATCAAATTTTAATTGAATCCAAAATTAATTTGGAACCAAACTAATTGGGAACCAAATTTTATTTAGATCTAAACTAGTTTGGAAGAAAATGTTATTTAGATCCAAAAATAACTTGGAACCAAATTTTATTTAGATCAAAAATTAACTTAGAAACAAATTTTATTTAAATCCGAAATTAGTTTTGAACTAAACTAATTTGGAACTAAATTTTATTTAAATCCAAAATCAATTTAGAACCAAACTAATATGGAATCTAATTTTATTTAGATCCAAAATTAACTTGGAACCAAACAAATTTGGAACCAAATTTTAATTAAATCCAAAATTAATATGGAACGAGACTAATTTGGAATCAATTTTATTTAAATCCAAAATTAATAGGGAACCAAACTAATTTGGAATCTAATATTATTTAGTTCCAAAATCAACTTGGGACCAAATTTTATTCCGATCCAAAATTAAATTGGAACTAAACTAGTTTGGAAGAAAATGTTATTTAGATCCAAAAATAACTTGGAACCAAATTTTATTTAGATCTAAAATTAACTTAGAAACAAATTTTATTTAAATCCGAAATTAGTTTTGAACTAAACTAATTTGGAACTAAATTTTATTTAAATCCAAAATCAATTTGGAACCAAACTAATTTGGAATCTAATTTTATTTAGATCCAAAATTAACTTGGAACCACATTTTATTTAAATCCGAAATTAATATGGAACCAAACTAATTTGGAATCAAATTATATTTAAATCCGAAATTAATTTAGAATTAAACTAATTTGGAATCTAATTTTATTTAGATCCAAAATTAACTTGGAACCACATTTTATTTAAATCCGAAACTAATTTGGAACCAAACTAATTTAGAACCAAATTTTATTTAAATCCGAAATTAATTTGGAATTAAACTAATTTGGAATCTAATTTTATTTAGATCCGAAATTAATTTGGAACCAAACTAATTTGGAATCTAATTTTATTTAGATCCAAAATTAACTTGGAACCACATTTTATTTAAATCCGAAACTAATTTGGAACCAAACTAATTTAGAACCAAATTTTATTTAAATCCGAAATTAATTTGGAATTAAACTAATTTGGAATCTAATTTTATTTAGATCCAAAATTAATTTGGAACCAAACTAATTTGGAATCTAATTTTATTTAGATCCAAAATCAATAATGAACCAAACTAATTTGGGATCAAATTTTATTTAAATCCAAAATCAATTTGGAACCAAACTAATTTGGAATCTAATTTTATTTAGATCCAAAATTAACTTGGAACCACATTTTATTTAAATCCGAAACTAATTTGGAACCAAACTAATTTAGAACCAAATTTTATTTAAATCCGAAATTAATTTGGAACCAAACTAATTTGGAATCTAATTTTATTTAAATCCAAAATTAATTTGGAACTAAACTAATTTTATATCCAAAATTAACATGGAACTAAATTTTATTTAGATCCAAAATTAACTTGGAACCAAAATGAACTAAAAACCACATTAAACTAAAACCAAAGATAACTTGGAAACAAAATTAATCTGTAGCTATAGTTAATTCATAAATTTTAGTGTACTTATCACGTTCTAGTTCATAATCATCAAAGTTAAAAAGTTTGTTGCCCTATGCCCATCTATGTATAGCATTAGTTACTAAACATTTACCTAGTTTTAAGAGGACGTCTACATAGTACGTTTATACCATAAAAACTATTTCTTTCATACATGAGACAGCTGAGGGAAAATAAAAATAGTCATGTTGACGCAAAACGGTAGACGCACCAAAAAGAATCGAAAAAAGCAAAGAAAATAATAAATAAGCGTCTAATAAGTGAGCTGAAAAATGATAATTGAGGAAAGCGTTTATAGATTGTGGCGCAGGGTGGAAGAAGAGAATCAGTAGGAAGAAAACGAGATTTGCAGTATAAACAGCAGACAGACAGTCTTGAGAAGCGGGTGCGGGAGGTTAAAGAAGGCAGTGGACTGAGAGAGCGAGAGAGAAACAAGTGATGGCGGGATGAGAGAGGGTGTTGAATGAAAGGGGACAAACGGAAGAATGAAGATCAGTATGAGTGAGATGGGGAGAAGATCGCGCGTGCGGCTCTTCGGTTGTTAGGTCGTTGTTACACAGGTTCTTAGGCTGTCCCAGAGACCGCCGCGTCGCGCGCGCGACGTTCCCTGCGCGCGCAAAGCCTCAACCGGCGTCCACGAGGGGCGCTAGCTCTGTGGCCGGCCTTTGCCTTCCGAGAGCGGGACGTTCAGTCTAATTTGAACCGTCGCGTGTATCCGTATCGGCGGTTGCGACAATCTTTTTTTTTATCCATTCACATTCGAAAAATCCCCCCAAAACAACCCACGAGGTCTGGAAAAAAAAAATTTCCCACTCTTTTACATTTAATTCCATACTTTTTAAAATATGGTTCCTTTATTAAAAAAATAGTGAGTCCTCCCCCCTCCCCACTACCACTTTTTTTCTTTGTGATATCGTGAAACCACGTGTTACTTTTTTTTAAGTAGAAATTTTTTTTTTATAACACTGGATAATGTGTATTCTTTTCTTCCATGTTTCTCATTTTTAGGATTTTTTTGAATGAAA
This sequence comes from Leptopilina myrica (nomen nudum), assembly GCA_032872475.1. Classification (NCBI taxonomy): domain Eukaryota; kingdom Metazoa; phylum Arthropoda; class Insecta; order Hymenoptera; family Figitidae; genus Leptopilina; species Leptopilina myrica (nomen nudum). The sequence continues at coordinate 8,248,351 of CM065466.1, forward strand.
AACAAATTTTTTTTGATGACAATTTCAAGACTGGGAAAATTGAGAGTCGCTTTAACGTGTGGTGCGTGTGCGATGATATTTAAATAGCAGCGGCGAAGATTCAAAGAGGCAGACGACACGCAGATCCTTCTTCGTAAAGTGCAATGCGATATTCTTGGTTTAAAACAGTGTCAACTTTTTTTCTTCTTTTGCAGCAAAGAAATTAAAAATTTCCGCATCGATTTTTTTTTTAGAATATATAGCAAACAATGAAACATATCTTGATAGAAAGTGAAGAGTAAAAAGAAACGAAAGAGAAAAAAAAAATTGGGGTTTTTGCGGTATAGTGCCTTTAATAGGCCTGGACCCAGTGTTTGTGTGTGTTTGTGTGTGTGCGGTGACCCGCAAACTCTTTCAAAATGAAGAGTAAAACGGTACCGCATAAGGCTAGACACCCTCAAAACTGTCTGGGAATTCTCACCACTTACCAATGGTACAACACTTCTTGAAATAAACATAGCTTTCTTTTGACTCACGAGGGGTCCCAAACTTCATATGAATGCAGTGGCAAAAATTTACAAGTGAAAGTAAATTTTTTTATTTTCAATTTCAAAGAAAGAAAGAAATTCGAAATCTTGCGATATAAAACAAGAGGGCAACGATAAAGACTTTAGTTAATTATTCAGGGTGAGGCGCCGGAAACCCTTTAATTTGGGGGTAGTAGAGGTCACCTCACCCCGATAAAATAAAAAAAAAACCAAAACAAAAAACCCACCTCCCAAATTTAGATGATGTTGGGATCATTGATAATTACCGGAATCTTGAGCTGTTGGGGCGCCATTGCCTTTGCCTCGGCACCCCCAACAAAGCTTTCAAGTTTCCCGATTCCCTCCATTGAAAAATTGCAAAATTCAAATAGTTCTCCAAAAGCCATTGTTTATCATCATAATTCCAAAAAACAACAACTCCATGAATTAGATTTAGCAAATTTTTACACATACAATGAAAAAATTGTAGGCATAATGAATCATTGGAAAAATGATAATGAAGATGATGATGATGATGATGATGATAATGATGCTGTAGCAGCAGCAAGAGAGAATAAATTATTCCAAATGCCAAGAATTGAAAGATCGGTGTCGTTGAGGAAAAATCGGACAAAATCAGAATCACCTCGTGAGCAGAGACGACGTTGTCGTATGAAAAACAATTGTCGGGGTAGAAATTGGTGTCCGGATATGGACGTTGGAAATAGGGCATTTCTCGCGCCGACAGTATTTGAAGGGAAGGCGAGAAGTATGTCCTCCCTCAGGAAGCCGGGATCAAATTATGCCGTTACATTTGAGGTGAGACAGGTTTACAAGAGTCAGACTGGCTTTGTGCCTCTGCAGAAGAATGATAGCGTCAGATTGCACTTCCGCGACAAGGCCACACCGAGTAAGTCAACAGTCTGTGGATATGAAGACAACAACAACAACAACAATAATAATAATAATAATGACAACAACGCTGGGATTCAGCAACGAGATAATCGAAGTGGAGTGGTGAGAGCCAATATTAAAAGGGGTAAAGTGTATCTAGTGTTTGTGAATCGCGTAGGACCAAGAAACTTTACTATCCTCGGCGAGCCAGTGATACGCAGCAAGAAGAATGAACAGGCAGTGCAGGCGGTCACTCGTCCGGATTATGGTATGGAAAATTTGAAAATTTTGTATATTGTTTATTTAGGTCAAATTTAGGTCACCTAATTGAAACTGATGATTTAGATCATTTTTTAGGTCAAATTTAGGTCAACAGGTTGAAACTGATGACTTAGACCATTTTTGGGGGGTTAAATTTAGGTCAACTGATGATTTGTATCATTTTAAGGTCAACAGGTTGAAACTGATGATGATTTAGATCATTCTTTAGGTCAACCAGTTAAAACTGATGACTTAGATCATTTGTTAGGTAAAATTTAGGTCCACAGGTTGAAACTGATGATATAGATCATTTTTTAAGTCAACAAGTTAAAACTGATGATTTAGATCATTGTTTAGGTAAAATTTAGGTCAGCCGGTTGAAATTCATGATTTAAATCATTTTTTGGTCAAATTTAAGTCTACAGGTTGAAAATAATTATATAGATCATTTTTGAGGTTAACTGGTTGAAACTGATGATTTAGATCCTTTTTAATGTCAACAGGTCATTTGTTAGGTGAAATTTAGGTCAACAGGTTAAAACTGATGATGATTTAAATCCTTTTTTATGTCAACAGGTTGAAACTGATGATTTAGATCATTTTTTAGGTCAACCAGTGAAAACTGATGATCAATTTCAGGTTAAATTTAGGTCAACAGGTTGAAACTGATGATATAGATAAGTATTAAGGGCAACTGGTTGAAACTGATGATTTAGATCATTTTTGAGGTCAACAGGTTGATACTGAGTACACTTTCACTCTCACATTCACCCTCATGTCAAATATAAATATTTGAAATAAAACTCCATTTAATTTCATTAATTATTACATTTCGATACTTTAAAATGAAATGGTCTTATCACATTCAAAGAATATTGTTAAGAATAATAATCTCTTCATACTTTTGTATGTTTTAGAGGAATATTTTAAAAGTATATATTCATTTTCCTAAAATATTTCCAAGAAATATTGTGACAATTCTATTCACATTCCTGGAATATTATAGTGGAAGGTAGATTAAATATTTCCAATATTTAATATTAAAAAAAATATTTCAAAAAAATATTGTCAATAATATAGTGAAATTCCAGGAATAATATCCAATATTTCAAAGGAATATTGTGAATATTCTATTCATATTCTTGAAATATTTCAGAGGAAGGTAGATTAAATATTTCCAATAATTAATATTCCAAATGTATTTTGAAGGAATATTGTGAATACTTTATTCATAGTATTGAAATATTTTTAAGAAATATTGTGAATATTCTATTAACATTCCTGGAATTACAAACAAATATTACAAACAAAGGTTATATAATGTTCAAAGGAATGTTATGAATATTCCATTAATATTGATGGAATATTTTTTTCAAAATTATTGTAAATAATTTATTTAAATTCTTAGAATGTTTCAAAGGAATAGTGTGAAAACTATGTTTATATCACTCTATTATTTCAAACGAATGTTGTAAATACTATATTCACTACATTTCAAAGGAATTATTATGAATACTCCATTCACATTCCTGTAATTTTGTAATGAAATGTAGATACAACATTTCCAATATTTAATATTACAAAATATTTCGAAGAAATATTGGAACATTTCAAATAAATATTATGAATACTCTACTGACATTCCTGGAATATTTCAAAGAAGGTATATTAAATATTTCCAACAAATTAATACCTATTAATCAATATTTTTAAGAAACGTTGTAAATACTATGTTGACATTCCTGGAATGTGTCAAAGAAATATTGTTGATATTTTATTTGGAGAAATATTATTTATAAATATCTTAAAATATTTCAAAGGAATATTATGCATATTCCATTTATATTTTTGGAAAATTTCAAAGAAGTTATATTAAATATTGAAAAGAATACAATATATCGAATATTTAATATTGAAAAAATATTTCGAAAGAATTTTGGAATATTTCTAGAATGTTCTGGTTATTCTATTTATATTCCTGGAATATTTCAATGGAAAGTAGATTAAATATTTACAATATTTAATATTAAAAAAAATATTTCAAAAAAATATTGTCAGTACTATAGTCACATTTCAGGAATCTTTCAAAGGAATGTTGTGAATATTTTATTCATATTCCTGAAATATTTCCGAGGAAGATAGATTAAATATTTCTATTATTTAACATGGAAAATATTTTAAACGAATATTATGAATACTATATAGACACATTTATGGATTTATTCATATTCCTGAAATATTTTCAAGAAATATTGTAAAAATTCTATTTATATTCCTGGAATATTACAATAGAAGGTAGATTAAATATTCCCGATATTTAATATAAAAAAATATTGGAAATATTCCAAGCATGTGAATAGATTATTGCATTAGAACATTAGAAATATTCCATTCACATTCCAAAAGAATATTGTATATATTCTATTTACATTCTAAATTAATATTGTAAATATTCTATTTGTATTCCAAACTAATTTTTTTGAATATTCCTTCAAAATTTCAAATGTGGAAATATTTGTTTGGAATGTGTCTACAATTTATTCAATAATCTTTTGAAACATTGATAAAAAAAATTTTTCCTTTACATAAATTTTTCAAAGAATATTCCTTTTGCAAACTTTAGGAATATTCTGTGCAAATATTATTAACTTAAAATAAAAACTTTTCAATAAAATAAATAAATTATTTTCATTTAATCATGAATCTGTTATATAATATTACTTAATTTGCTTGCCTTTGTATCAATATTCATTTTTTACACGTCAATGTTGGAAAATGAATAAAAGAGTAGCTCTATCATTTATTGGGAAATAATAATAAACGTTTTAAATTGATTTCGTTAATAATTTTATAGTTCATTTTCCAATTATTATTTGTGTCGAAGATACTACTGAAAACAATTTTTTAAATTTTTACTCGTCAAATTTTTTATTCTCTTATAAACAAAACAAAATTTTTTTCAATATATTTGCAAGTAGGTAATTAATTACGTACATTTTCAGTAAGAAAAAAAGTTTAATATTAATTAATTATTTTAATTAAAAAATTATTAAATTTTTAAATTTAAATGTTTCAACATTTGCAATTTGTGAATAATTATTATTAGCATAATGAAGAAATGAAAATATTTTAAGATTTATATTATTATTATTATTATTATTTACACTCTAATTTTATGATTTAAAACTATTTCTTAAGGAATGAAGTCCATATCCGACTAAAGAGAGACCTTATTGCTAAAATCCTGTTCGTAAGAAAAACGCGTTTAAAGTTCTGAGTTAACATTACCAGCCATGGATTTGCTTTTTTTTGTAATCGTCTCAAGGACGGTTATTTTAAAGGACAAAAGTGTTCGAAAGTTAAATTATTATAATAGAAATAGAACATTTTTTAAAGGTTTTAAAATCGAACAAATAACACGGAATATTGGAATGTCGTAATGATATTCCTTTATTTTGTATTTTCAGAAAAAAATTTGTCTGTAAATAAGATTCCGACAAAGAGGAAAGAAATCTCCATTGAAATATAGTGTTAATATATTCCCAATAGCACGAAATATTCCATGCACACTTCTGGAATATTCCATTTAAACTTTTTGCATATTACATTTGTAGAATATTCCATTCAAACTTTACGAGTAATCCAATGGAATTTTTTTGGTCAAAATTTACTAACATTCCAATGGAATATTCAACTAAATATTTACAAATGTTTTATTCGAAGTTTACAATTATTTCAATGGAATATTCTATTCGAACTGTAGGAAAATTCTATTGGAATATATCATAAAAGTTTACGAATATTCCTGTCGAAATTTACAAACATTTAATTCAACTTTTACCAATATTCCAATGGAATATTTCAGTCAGAATTTAGATATATTCATTTAATATTTTAGGTATTTTCCTTATGAATTCTCCATACATATTAAAGCAATATTCCTTTTGAACATTACAATCAAATTTCAGAAATATTCCTTGTGGATATTCCTTTAAAATTTGAATAATTTTCTTGATGAATATTCCATACACATTGTAGTAATATTTCTTTTGTATATTTAATTCAAATTTAAGGAATATTCCTTCTGAATATTCCTACTAAATTTTTAATAATATTTCTTGTGAATATTCCTTTGGTACAATGAAGGAATATTACATTTTATAATGTTTAGTGGCAACATTAATGATATTTTTAAAAATAACATTTCCATTAAATTCTGATAAAGAAAGATTCCAAAAATTTTCCTTGAATATTTAAAAAAAGCAATTGGAGTTTGAATATTTTATTATTTTTGAAATATAGATAGAATATAATGTTAATATTCCTAATATTTTATTGGAATATTCCTACATTTTTCCAAAAGGAAAGTCCCAACGTTGGACTTTTTTAAATGTAATATTTCAGAAGTGTGAATATAATATTCTGTGCTATTGGCCTAATATTAATGACATAAAAAAATATTTTTACTTAATTACAATGGAATATTATAACGAATGTTTCTTAGAAGGAATATTACAATATTTTTTGTAAGGAAACTTCCAAATGATGGACATTTTAATTTTCTCAAAATATTAATGGAATATTTCAAATGTTTAATGGAACAGTTTTTCAGATATTTTAAGTCATTGAAGGAATATTTAATTAGTATTTTAGAAATATTTAATTCATATTTTAAAATATTCCAAATGTCTAACGGAATTTTTTTTGGAATATTTCAAATGTTTAATAAAATATTTTTTCAGATATTCCAAATTTTTCATGGACTGTTTCTTTGGCATATTTTGAATGTTCAATTTAATATTTATTTGAAATATTCCAATGTTTAATGGAATATTTTTTGGTATATTCCAATTATTTAAAGATATATTTTTCTTGAATATTTCAAATTGTTAAATGATTTTTATGAGATATTCCAAAAGTCCGATGAAACATTTTTGGAATATTCCAATTTTTTTTACAAAATTTTAACAGGAAAAAATGATTTTTATTTTCTAATTAATGGTTGTGAAATATTTTTATAAAATTCTGAATCAGAATGGTGGTTAGACTTTAATGAAAATGATATTAATCATTTAGCGTTGAATATGAAATTTTCCATGGATATAGGCAACTAAAGTGAAATTTATTCGTTTTTAAATTCATAACTTTGATTTTTATTTTAAAAATATTGTACCACATAAAACAGTGTGAGTGAAATGATTTTCTATGAAATTGCTTTCAATTAGAATTCTTGTTTGTCATCATTTTTTTTTTGTATTTTAATTGATCGCAATAATAAAACTTTCTACATTTTCCTCTCTAGCAAATTATTCTTTTTTTTCAATTTTTAATTTAAAATGAATTTGTTTTTAATTTAAAGTGAAAAGAATTTTTAAGTAATTTTTGTTTTTTTATTATTAAACAAAGTTTTAATTAAACATATGAAAAAGTGAAAACTAATTAGAAAGAATGAAAGAATAAAATTGTGAATTTAATAAAAATAAGAGTTTTTCGCTCGCGATTAGAAGTGAAACATTAATAATGGCAGTTACTATATAAAAGATTCGGTTTATTTTTAATACTTCGAACTTTATGTTTTCAAGCTTAAAAAAAATTTGACTTTTTAGGCTTCGAGATTTTTTTTTCATATTCTCCTCTTCATGACGAAAATAGTAACTTAATATTAGGTAAAGCTTCAGATCCACATTCATAAAATTCCCAAGCTGTAAAATTCTGCTCGCCGCTTGGTCGCTGCAGACTATCTCTCATCGCAAGTTTTCTAGTTTAAAATCTAGTTTGACAATTTTTTTTATTGTCATTAAATTGACAGTGATTAAAAAGTACTATTTTTGATTTTACAATTTTTACAGTTAAAGTGGAAAATATTTATAATATCATAGAAATATTGGAGATATTTTATAGTTTTTTTTTAAATCTAAATTCAGCTTTATCTCTATAGTTTGCGTTTATTTTATCAGTTTTTCTTTTTCTTTTTTTTTAACATATATATTTTAATTAAAATATTTTTACACCACTGTGTTTGCGAAATTTTTTTACCTATATATTATTTTAGAATATTTATTATATATTAATTCATACGAAAAGCTGTCATTTCGTTATTTATAGCTGTTAATTTAATTTCCTCAGGTAAAACAGATTTTTCTAGATAAATTAATATTTATATAAAACATTACGTGTGAAAAATTTGTGAAGCAATAATTTTTAGAATATTAAAAGAATTGGACATTCGAATGTGTAATTTTAGATACTTATATACTTTCAAGGTATTTAAAAATTGAAATGTCAAATTTAAAATAGAAAAAATCGATAATTTGTTTTCAATAATATTTTATTGGATATTTTTTAAATTTACGACTTTTCGAATATTATCTAAAGCTAATTTCATCTTATTAAAAATATTAAATCTCTCATAGCAATTGCCTACAAATTGAATGATATACGCTTTTTTTTAAATTTTACTATGGGGCCTAAGTTTTGAACGTTCAAATAAACGAAATTTTTTTTCACCTCAAGTGTTTTGGGAAATTACTATCGAAAAAGGAAAATAATTAAAATTAAACAATATTTAGTTTAGAATTAATTTGTTTTAATCTAAAAAATAATTTTTTGTAAATAAAATAAAAATTTTAAGAAGTAACAAAAATATTGTAGTTTGAAACTTTAGGAACGTAATTTTACTCAAATATTTTTAATCATAATATTATTTATTTATTGTTAAAATAAATCAATAGCAAAGATCAAAAGGTGGTCCAAACCCGATTATTTTTCTTCATTATTATTTGAATAGTATACCGAACGATAGGCAAATTTTTGATAGAAATCGACTCCATATTAGATCCTCCATTTTGAATTTCGAAAACTTGATACAATTGAACTGAAATTTCAAAAAAATGGCAAATATTTAGAAATAAAATGTATTTAGAATAATTATGACCTAAAAAATTAAAAAAAACCTTTTTTCGCCTAAAACTCGTCAAAATAGAGAAAATAGAAATAGAAATCTATAAGAATTGATGGTTAGGTATAGAAATTCGAGTTTATAAATTTTAAAGCAGAAATTCGAATTAATGAACCGTGGAGAATATTCATGCATCCCGTTAAAATGGGGCGTTGAGTGTTTGTGGGCTACTGTTTCTTTATTCTGTTTTAAATATTTATTGTGTCAAAAAACTGCAGTATATACGCGATAGCTGGAAAAATAACTGAAATATTCGTGTTGATGCGGCGTTGTTAAAATTCCCCTTCAAAAATTGTTCACAAAGTAAATTCTCTATTATATAAAAATAAAAGTTATATTTAGAAATTAGAATTCACTTTTTCTTCTTGCAATGTATTGAATTATTTTTCAATAAATATTAATAATAATTATATTTATATACTTAAATTAATTATTCGGTTTTTCAACTGATACTAAACCACAGACTTCGCACTCGATAATTAATTTCAAAAAAGTAGTTTTTTAACAGAAAAAGGTGGTAAAAAAGTAGCTATCAAAAAATTAAACTTGACGATGAAGAATAAAAAATCTTAAATAAATTATTTCCATCGACAAATTTTATGGAAATTCTAATTTAAATAATTGAGTTTCTGAAAATCTTATTTCATATTCATGCAAAAAGAATCCAATTCTTTTGAAGATTTAAAAAAAAATGTTAAATAATTGAATTCTGCTTGGAAATTTTTTAAAAATAGTAGATATTGAAAATCATTAACTCGCAAAAATTTCTTAAAAAGAATTAAATTCTACAAAGAATTTTATTAAAATTATTGATAATAATTGAATGGCTATGTGGCATTTTATTTAATTTTTATTAAAATAATTGAATTCCTAAAAAGCATTCTATTATTTGTGTAAATAAATAAATTCGTGAGAACAATTTTATTCGAATGAATAATTTAATTTCCAGGAAAAAATGTATGACTTTTAAAAATAAGTAAATTCTTATGATGAATATAATTTATTTATAAAAAATATTTCCATTTTGAAAAGAATTTTATTAAAATGCCTCAAAAAAGAATTGAATTTTCGTGAATAAATTTATGTTATTTACTGACATAATTGAATTCTTTTGAAGAATTATTTATGTGGATAATTGAATTCTTGGGAAGAATTTTATTAGAATGAAAAGCAATAATTGAATTATTTCAAAAAATGTTAATAAATTTGCATTTAAAATAATGTACTTCGAACATTTTTATTAAAATATTTTAAAGTAATTGCTTTATTGAAAAAATTCCAATATTTTTGTAGATAATTGAATTCTTACAAAGAATTTTAAAAAACATTTTTTGAAATAATTGATTTTTTTAAGGAATTGAAATTAAATTTTTAGAAGTAATTTCATTTTTTCAGCAATTCCTTTAAAAATGTATAAAAAATAATTGAAAACCTGCGATGAATTTAATAATTTATGTGAAAATATTTGAAAATAATGGAATTCTTCGTTAAAATTATATAAAAATTGCTTTAAATAATTTTTTTTAATTCTAATCAATATTAGAAAATTTTTATTTTAAATAATAATTAAATTTTTGTGAAAAACTTTATTTGTGAACATAAATTAATTTTTCGGTCAACTAATTTATGAAAATATTTAAATTCTTGCTTAGAATTATAGAAAAATGTTTTTAAAAAATTGAATTTCCATGAAAAATTTTATTATTAGTGAAAGTAATTGAATTTGGCTAAGAATTGTATACAAATTTTGTTAAATAATTGATTTTTTTGTAATTTTTTTCAAATTGCTATTCTACATAAATTGAATTACCGTGAAAATTTTACTATTTACCCAAAGATAATTGAATTTTGGATGGAATTTAACAATATTTTTCTCTGAATATTTGAATTCTTTTGCGAAATTTGATGAAAATACTACGTATTGAAAATAATTGATGTTCAAATATATTTTGAAAATTTTGAATCTTGTTAAAAAAATTTTGATTATTATTTTTGAGAATAGTTTTTTGATTTCTATTATTAGCGAATATAAAGTAGTGGAAATTCTAAAAATTAACAGAAATAGTAACTTTTGGTGGCTGAAATCTGTGAAAAGTACCCGAATAGCAATTTTTATTGCATAAATCATATTTTCCATAATTGACAAATATTTCATTAAACATAATATTTATATAACATATATAGAATGATATAGAATTAATGCAAAATATATTTTATTTGGCATAAAAATAATTTAACACAATTTCTATTTAAAGTAAAAATACAATTGATTTGACTTTTCTTTCACATGAAAATCAATTGACATAAGTTTTATTTAACAGAAAATTCATTTGAGGTAAAATTTGTTTAACATATATGTCATTTGACATAATTTATATTTGATTTAAATTTTATTTTCTTAAAATTCATTTGTCATAAATGTCACTTAATATAATTCTCATTTGACATAAATTTCACTAGACATAAATTTCATTTGGCATAAGTGTCACTTAATATAATTCTCATTTGACATAAATTTCACTAGACATAAATTTCATTTGGCATAAATGTCACTTAATATAATTTTCATTTGACATAAATTTCATTTGACATAAAGATCAGTTAACATAATTTTCATTTGACATAAATATCATTTGACATGAATTTCATTTAACATAAAATTCATTCAACAAAATTCTTCTTTGACATAAAATTCATTTTACACATAATTTCTATAATGTAGACGCGAATTTTAAAAGTAACCAATTAGATATTATAAGTAACATTGTAATTCGTCAATTTTGAATTTCGCGACTATTTTTAAATTAAATTATCCTTATGTAAAATTTAATCTACGTCAACTGAATTTTACGTCAAATAAGAATTATGTGTAATGACTTATCCGTTAAATGAAATATATATGCCAAGTGAATTTTATGTCAAATGAGAATTACGTTAAATGGGATTTATGCTAAATGAAATTTATGTAAAGTAATTTTTATGTTAAATGAGAATTATGTTAAATGGAATTGATGCCACATGAAATTTATAACAAGCAAATTTTATGTTCAATAAGAATTCTGTTAAATGATATTTACGTCAAATGAAATTTATGTCAGGTGAATTTTATGTAAAATGATATTTATGTCAAATGGATTGTATTACGTTAAAATGACTAAAAAATAATTACGTTAAATGGCCTTTATGCCAAATGAAATTGTTGACAAATAATAAAATAAATAATGAATATTTGAAATAAATTTTATAACTATTTTTTTATAACTATTTTATAACTATTTTATATAATAAATTTTATAAATTTACGTTAAATGGATTTTTTGTCAAAAGAAATTTATGTTAAATGAATTTTTTGTCGAAAGAAATTTATGTAAAATGATTTTTATGTCAAAAGAAATGTATGTTAAATGATTTCTATGTCAAAGGAAATGTATGTTAGATGATTTTTCTGTCAAAAGAAATGTATGTTAAATGATTTTTATGTCAAAAAAAATTTATGTTAAATGATTTTTATGTAAAAAGAAATTTATATTATACATGATTTCGATGTCAAATTGGAATTATGTTATATGAGTTTTATGTAAAATAAAATTTGTGTTTAATGAATTTTATCAAAAATGATATTTATGTTAAATATAATTGTAAAAAAATTTTAAAAAAAAGAAAAAAAAGTTTTTCCCCTCAAAATTGCAACCGTGTGATGACAGCTAGCTTATGGTATTATTATATCGAAAGAGTGCTTGATCGACACATAAGTGTGTATTTAGAAGATAGTATAAAGAGGTCCGAGGAAGGTGAAAAGCATTGTAGGGTGGAGAAATCGTTGGGTGAGCTCTCTGATAACTGGTGAGAAAACGTATGAGCCCACAGCATCTTGGTCTGGCGGTTCGTTGATCCGCAGTGCAAAAGCAGTTCGCCACGCTGCTTCGACCATTCTTCCAGTTGTCGGTGACTAAGCCAGACGGGGGGGCCCGAGACGTCAATTATAAGGCCTTAATCGGAAACCCGTCCTTACTTCTGTTGGCTTATACTCCTTATACCTCCTTACGTACAACCGAAGAGAGCACTCTGTGCTACGCGCCGCGTATTTTCTCTATATCTGGCTCGGTCCCTTTAAGCAGGCTCGGATTCTCAAATACATCATGTCTAACTGGAGAAATAAAAAAAGAGAGAGAGAGAGAGAGGAGAAACTTTAACATCCAAATCTTTATCAATAAATCAAATGCACTTGAAACGAGAACAATTGCGAATATCAAAAGTTTTCTTTTCGGATTCTCCCAGAGCGATGAAAAGCGTAATTATTATACAATATACATTCCAGAGACTCTAAAGCCGTTTGAATTTATAGAGAGTGAGAGAGAAAGAGAGAATTTTTTTTTCCTTCTTTCTTTCCCCTTTTTTTTAATTCTTTGAATTCTCGACAGTTTGAACGAGAATGAAGAGGTTTGGATACAATATAAATTATGTCTTCTTTAGCTCCATAAAGCGTGCAGATGTTTACATTTCTATATAGTTGCGAGAGGGGATTAAAAGATGTTCATGCGAAACTTCTTGTAGCTTGAGAATACTTATATGTACTTTAACTTCATTTTCCACTTTCACTAATTTTACATTAAATTTTTAAAAATTAAAAATTAACTTTATTGTTCCAGGCAGTGAATCCAAAACTTTGTCATATTCTTGTCAAACATTTGAAACAATCAGTTTTTTTTAAATGTTCCTCAATATTATCATATTACACATTTATAGAATATTTTGTAAGAAGAATTCAAACAAAAGTTATAGCCATTTTCAATTTTCATAACACAGGCGCAAACAAATTTTTTGGTTCGAGACACTACAATAGTATATTCTATATTCCCATGTATTTTTGTCCGCTGAATCCGAATCTGAAGTGAGAATTGTCAAATTAGTTCTTTTTTTTATTTATACTCAAAAAACTGAAAAAATAAATTTTTTTGATATTTACGTCAAATGAAATTTATGAAATTTATAAAAAAATTCGAAAGCAGAATTGACAGAATTGCTCAAAATTTTGAGATAAACTCAAAAAGGACTCGAAAAAAGGCAAACTAAAATAAACAAAAATTTTTATAACACTATAGTATAATATTTCTACGTATTTTTTCCGGCTCAATTCGAATAAATAATAATATATATTTTCATGTATTTTTTGCCGCTGCATCTGAATTAAAAATTAGAATTTTAAAAATGGCTCAAAATTTTGAGATATTCAAGAAAATTCCACAATTCTGACTTCGGATTCGGATTCAGCGGGCAAAAATACATGAGAATATTATACCTGTTGTAGTTTCTCGGCCAAAAATCTTTTTTTTTGTATTTTCCTTAAATGTCACAAAAGAATTCAACTATTCAGAGGAAAATTGTTAAAATTCAATTATTTTTGTGTAAATAATAAAATTTCCACGGCATTTCAATTTATTTAGAAAAGCAGCTTAAAAAAATTCAAAAAACTCAATTAATTAACAAAATCTTTAAACAATTCTTCGCCATAATTCAATTACTTTCACTAATCCTAACATTTATCATGAAAATTCAATTTTTAAAGAAATTTTGAATAAAATTCTAAGCTAATTATAAATATTGTCATAAATAATAAAACTCACTCAAAAATTTCAATTATTTTTAATACTATTTTAAATATTTATTATTTCTTTTAATATTTTTCTAACTATAAATAAATAAATAAATTTGAAGTTAACAAAAAATTCAATTATTTTTGCAAATAAATAGTTCTTTGCAAGAATTCAAAAATTTAAAATAAAATCTTCATAATATTTATTATATTTAGAAATATTGAATTATTTAAAACAGTGTTTATAAAATTCTAATTTAAAGAATTCAATTATTTTCAAAAATAAACAACTTTTTCACTGAAATTTCAATTCTTTTTAAACGTTTTAATAAAATTTTATGCAAGAATTCAATTATTTTTATTATAAATAATAATATTCTTTTTATGAATTAAATTATTTTTGAAAATATTAATAAAATTTTTTGCAACTGTTTAATTATATTCCAAAATATTATAATTTATCGCAGGGGTTCAATTACTTTTAATAGGACACAATTTAATAAGAATTGCTAAAAAAATGTAATTATTCTTAAAAATTTAATATAAATTCTTCGAATAAATTAATTATTTTTAACAAAAATATTTTTTAATTGTTTGAAAAATTTCATTTATTTACAAAAATATTTCAATTATTCTTTCAGATTTTAATTATTTTTTTCCCAAGACTTCAATTCATTAAATAAATAATTCTTCGTAAGAATTAAATTCTGAATTCCGAAAATACAATTATTTCGAGGCATATTCTTAAAATCTTTCTCTATAATTCAATTATTTTCATAGAATAAAATTCTTCTCAGGAAGTCCATTTATTTTTGAAAATTTTAATAAAATTTGTTGCAATTTTTCAGTAACTTTCATAAATAATCAAATTCATTGCCGGATTTCAATTATTTTTAATATATTTTTACAGGAATTGCTCAAAAAATGTTAAAATATAATTGATCTTGAAAATTTAAGTTCCAATATTCGAAAAAATCAATTATTTCAAAAAACGTTTTTTTTCATAAATAATAATATTCATTACGAGAATTCAATTATTTTAAAACATTTTAATTTTTAATAAAATATTTTAATAATAATATTCATCACGAGAATTCCAATATTTTTTAAAAAATTTAATGAAATGCTACACAGGCATCAGCCAATTATTTAAAAAAATTTATATATAACTCTTTATAAAATTTAATTCTTTTCGCATGAATATCAAAATTCTCTCAAGAAGTCAATTATTTAACATAGAATTTACATAAAATTAGTCGGAAGAAATTAGTCATTTAAAAATTTTTATACATTTGTTCGCAGGAATTAAATTATTTTCATAAATATTTAAATTCTTTCACGAATAAAAAAATTCGTTACATGAATTTAATTTATTAGCGAGATATAAGAAAGAAGTAAATATTTTTTTATGAAAATTAGGGAAAAGACAGGAAAATAAAATATAGAATGTCGCTTTTGTCAGTTTTGTGAAGTGTCAAAAATGAGTTTTTTTTGTCGTCAAGTTTAATTTTTCAATGGATACTTTTTTAGTTTTAAAGCTAATTTTTTCTTTTTTATGTAATTAATCATCGAGTGCATAGACTACAATATTTAAAAAAATGTTAAAAGCGATTTTTTGAAAGTTCTGCAGCGTCTTAATCTTTTAAAAGTCCTACAGGAATAGATGTTAACAAGTTTGTTAACGATTTTAAAAATTCACTTGAAACTTAAATTGTAAATAGCTTTTAAAAATTAACAGATCAACGTTTTTTTGGATCATTTTTTATTCTAAGCTTTGAACATTTAAATATTTCTTAAATATTGTTGGTTTAATTATTTAAGAAATAAAAGACAATAACTTGCGTCCAGTCTTGATAGCTCTCTATTTTATTTCAAAAATGTAAATCTAAAATTACATGTTTGTTTATTTTTATTCCCCGTCAATAAATAAATAAAAAAAAAATTTTTTTAAAGAAAAAAAAACAGTTTCTAAAAAAACTAGAAAGAAAAAAAAATAGCTGAAAAAAATGTCACGTTCGCAATTGAAAATATTCCCTTTTTTATTCTTCTCTATATCTAATATTTAGTAATAGTTTAAAAAAATAGTCTTTTGTTAAGTATCGACCCGATTCTACACGCCAATAACAATTTAGTAGTTGTTCACAGTACGCCAAAGGTATAAATGCGGTGTATGGTGTTTAGAATTGGAATTGGACCGCTATTAATGGTGCCTACATACTATAGTGGTCCATTTCTAAACAGCTCCAGTGAAACCTCATTCAGTATTTATTTATCATTTGTTAAGCATTAGTTTGTCTAGGGCATAGGTGTGGAGTACATTATTCGTTAATGGGATGATACTTTAACAATACAAACACACCATATCTCTACTAACGTACATTTAATCTATCTACTCTGATTAAAGATAGAATTGTTTATAATGCCGAATGAGAAAACTGACAAATTTCAATTTTACTAATATTTTATTTTCTTTTTTCATTTTTATTATTTTTATTATTATTATTATTATTATTATTATCATTATTATTATATATTGTTATCTTTTTAGTTATTAGTGTCGCGCTTCGAAGAAAGGTACAAAATTTGAGGTTATGTTTTTAATTTTTTAAGTAAAAATACAGAAAGAAAATCAATTATTAACTAAAAATTATTTATCTTCAAGTCTTTATTATATTTCAAATATTCAATGAAAATTGATTTCTAATTAAAATAAAAAAAAACTTTTACTATTAAGATGATAAATTGAACATGAACCTAACCTATAATTCGTTTGCTTCTTAGGTGCCTTTCTTGGGAGCGCGTCACATTATTTTATTTATTTATTAATATTTATAATATTTTTTATTTATTTATTATAATAAAAAATTGTTCGTTTTACTCAAAAATTTTCCTTAATATTATAAAATTACTGCCTAAAAACATTTTTTAAAGAAAAATATACAAAAAAGAAAGAATGACATCAATTTATAGTCCGCCATGTTTGATTTGACATTTTTATTTTTCAAAATCTAATAACAAATTCGTAATTAAACTGCTCCTAGGGTTAAAAAAATGTTAGTCCTTTTTTTTTAATGTTCGAAAATTCCTATTGCAAAAAATGCTCACAGTAAAAATATAGATAAATAATTGTGAAAAATCACAGGTGAAATAATTCATGACATTTTTAATTTAAATTCGTTTCTATAAATAGTCGCACTTGTCATTATAAAATAAATTCGATCGAAAGCTTAATATTATTTTTTCCCAACATATATATATATATATATATTCCAAGAAAATTTCCTCATTAAATCTATAATTAATTTCAATATCACGATTTCTGTATTAAACAAGAAAAGCAGTAATTAGTTACTTGATTATTCCTCTCCTGAAAGCACTCTCAAATATTTTATTTTTCTTCATTTTCTGTCTAATTTGTAAATTTTTCTTCCTTTCACTTTATTTCTTAAAACCGCAATGTTTAATTAACGGATAATAATATGACAGAATACATATCCAATAATAATAATCAGTGTCAATCATATCATGTATCATAATGTGAATGAATTAAATAATATTATTATTTTTACGAAATGTAGTTAAATTATTTTATTACAGAAAAAGAGAAGAGACTTTTTTTCCTTTAGTAGAAAAATTTAATTTAATTAGTAACGTGAATGAATTGTTAATAATTTTTAGTTAAAATGTATAAAAAATAAAATTTCAAAGTGTGACTTTAAAATTACGTTTCACTGTTTTAATCTAAAAAGAGAAAGTAGTGTCTTTTATTGTTTTTTTTAAATTGCTTAAATTTACTTATGAACAAAAGTACGCATATGATTAATAGGAACAAAATATTTCATCCAAATTCCTGGAATATTTCATTAGGATATTCCATACACATTCCTAGAATATTAAATTCCGATATTCCATTCACATTTTTGGAATATTCTATTGAAATAATCCATTCAATTTTCTGGAATATTCCACCTGCATTTTTAGAATATTTCATTTACATTCCTGGAATATTAAATTGAAATACTCCATTAAAATATACCATGCACATTCCTCGAATATTCTTTTGAAATATTATGATAGATCCAACCTTCGAATTGATGTATGAATATTCCATTCGAATATTTTAGTTGGAATTTTGCATTGGAATATTATAAGAATATTCCAATAGAATATCACTTTTTAAATTAACGTTTTTACTTTAATTCAAGTCAATAAATTTATTTAAATGATGCCAAAATTAAAAAAAAACTAACAAAAAATATTTTTTTTACAAAATTCCAATGGAATATATCAATAATATTTTGAGGGTATATTCTTTCATTTTTCCAAAGGAATAATTTACTTGCATAATAACAAAATGTTATAAGAATAAAATTATAAAATTTAAGTTAAAAAATAATTTAAAATGTGAATGGAATTTTTCAAAGGGAAATTCCCTGAGTTCAAATGGAATATTTCTGGAATATAAATGGAATATTTTACCTTATTAGAGTTGTGATATTTTAAGAGTAGTCAGAAATATTTGTAAAAATATTCCATCACATTTCAAAGATAATGAAATCTTGAATTGCGAAATGCATTTTTTTGGAATAATGTTGGAATATTTCATGAAAATATTGTGGGAGTATTCTATTAGAATTTTATAGAAATATTTTCAACATTATCACTATTGTTGTCATTCAAAATTTTCTGAACTGTATTAGTAAATTGTGGATTTATTTTGAAATAAAAGTCATATTTTTTAAAGGTTTTATTAGAGTGGAATATTTCTATAGTAAATCAAAGGAATATTCCAATTATATTGCATTAGAATATTTTTGTTGTGTAAATTTTATTAATTTTTAGTATTATAATTTAACAGTTGAAAACAATTAAGTATCTCTATTAGCACGGAATATTCCATTCATGATTCTGAAATATTCCATTTGAATTCCTGGAATATTTCCTTGAATATTGGTATTATTATTTTTATTAATTTTAATCCAGTATATCCAGCTAAAATTTAAGAAATTATTATAATTATAATTATAATTATTATAATTATTATAATCTTTGACATTAAAAATTCACCTTTGGAATAATGCAGGAATATTCCATTAAAATATTGTGGGAATTTCCCAATAGAATTTTGTTAAAATTACTTTTCTTATTGGTATCATTGATTACACATTTATCAAATTTCGACACATTAAAAGAAATTCATCAATTCATTTGAAACTAACAAAATTTTTAAAATTTAAAAAGTAACATTCCGATCGAATATTAATATTCCAATAATGTATTTCAATATAATATTACTAGATTATTCCAAAAGTAGGAGATTGAAATTTATGGAATATTCCATCCACAATTTAGAAATATTAAAATTGTTCAACGTTTGGAATATTTATTTCAAACAATGTAGGAATATTCTATTTCTTATTCTTTTAGAATATTCCATCCACAATTAAGAAATATTTGAATTGTACAAAGTTTGGAATATTTATTTCGAAGAATGTAGGATAATAATAATATTAATAATAATATTCATATTAATATTATTAAATAATAATAATAATAATTATAATTATTATAATAATATTAATATTATGATATATAATATAATATTATGGAATAATTTGCTATATTTATGGAATATTTCATTAAATCATTAGGAATATTCGAAATATGGAATGTTCCTTTGGTAATAATAGGGGAATATTCCAGTAAAATATCACGGGAGTATTTTATAAGAATTTTATAAAAATATATTTCGATATATTCCATTGCAACATTGGGAATATTTCATCCATATCATGGAAATAATAAAAAGTCTGACCTTTGGAATGTTCTTCTTGAATAAAGTAGGGATATTCCAATAGAATATAGTAATGATACTTTATTGGAATATTTTAAGATTATTTCATTAGAATATTTGGAGAATATTTCATTAGAATTTTTGGGGAATATTTTGATTGGAATATTTGAAAAATATTTCGTAAATATTCCGTCGGAATATTCCAATCCTATTACAAAGACCCATTCCAATGGATGGATATTTTCAACATTCTCAAAATGCAGATGGGGTATTTTTTTTAGAATATTCCAAATGAATATTTTATCCATGTCTTAGGAATATTGAAATGTTCGAAATTTGGAATGTTCCTTTGGAAATAGTAGAGGAATATTCCAACAAAATATCACGGGAGTATTTTATAATGAATCTTGTAAAAATATATTTCGATATATTCCATTGAAACATTGGGAATATTTCATCCATATTTTGGAAATAATAAAAAGTCTGACCTTTGGAATGTTCTTCTTGAATAAAGTAGGGATATTTCAATAGATTATAGTAATTATACTTTATTGGAATATTTTAAGAATATTTCATTAGAATATTTTAGTCATACTTTATTGGATTATTTGGGTATCATTCCATTGGAATATTTGGGAATATTTCATTGGAATATTTGAAGAATATTGAATATTTGGGGAACATTACATTGGAATATTTGGGGAATATTTCATTGGAATATTTTAAGACTATTTGATTGGAATATTTGGGAATATTTCGCAATATTTCTATGGAATATTCTATAATTATTACAAAGTCCTATTCCAAAGGACTTATATTTTCAACATTCTCAAAATGTAGATGGAATATTTCTTTAGGATATTCCAAAGGGAATATTCCTGATTATATATGAAATAACACATGAGATTTGAAATGAAAAAAAGGAGATACCAAATAATTATGAGAAAATTCAGTAGGCATTGGCATTTTCGCATAAATATTTGAAATTGGACATAAATTTTTGGTGATCATTAAATTAGAATTAATGAAGTAAGAATAAGATTTAAGATCTAGGTCTACAACAGCTAGGAATGTAGAATATTTCAGCTCCGCCCCTGTTTCTTGTTTTTTCTCCTTTTATCTTTGCTTTCCTTGTTTGTCTACTTCGCTACCTACCGCAACCTATCTTTGTGCACAATGCTTTCTTCTGCAAAACGTGTCGTCGTCGTCGTCGTGCAATGTATATACTGGGCTCTTCTCTTTGGTCTTCGACTGCTATACGTTGATCTTCCCGTTTAGGCAAGTAAACGGTTGTCCACTTTGGGAAGAAGAACCGCAAAGAGATGAATCAAAGCTTTCGCGAAACTATAAACTTATATATATATATATATACAAGTTAATGCGCTGCGCTGGTATATTAAAAAATCTCTTTAAATTTGAGAAATTTTTTTTTTTAGAAACTCTTAATATTTCCTAGAATATTTTTTCGTTTTTATTTTATTTTTTTTAATTTTTTATGGACATAATGTTTATAAAAAAGGATTTCTTAAATATTATAGAAAGTATACTTAACACATTCCAAAGTTATCAAATCTTTTTTATTTTTTTATTGAAAAATAGCATTCTTTAATATTTTATTTTTAATTATTGATAGGTATTGCACCTGGGGGAGTTTTCTGGTTCAATCTTTTGCGTTTGAGCACTTTGCGTGCATTGTTGCTTTAAACGAGTGCATCGTATCAGATTTATTACCGGAAATTTTCTCGTGAATTCTGAAAACAGAAAATTTTCTAAATGAAAAACAAGTTTTGTATACCAACATAATTTAGAAAAAGGTAAAATCTTCATTACTTTTAGTTTTCAATGATATCAGACATCGTACTCGATAATCAATTATAAAAAAGAAGAAAAAAGTAGTTTTCAAACTAAAAAAAGTAGTAAAAAAGTTTCTATCAAAAAACTAAACTTGACGAACAAAAAAAAAATCGTTTTAGACACTTCACAAAACTAACAAAAATGTTTTTCATTTGCACTTAATTTGAATTCCTGCAACAAACTTTTATTACACATGAAAGAATTTAAATATTTATGGAGAACATGTAATTTTGCTAAGAATTTTATAAACAATTTTAAATAATTGATTTCTTTCAACTACAATTTTAGGTAAATTCTATTTTAAATAATTAAATTCCTGAGCAATTTTTAATATTCATGCGAAAAGAATCAAATGCTTACGAAGCTTTTAACAAGAAGGTTTTTAAGTAATTAAATTTTGGAAATAATTCCATTAAAAATTTTAAGAATTATATTTTTTGAAAATAATTAAATTTCCGGAAAATCATTTACTGCTTCTTAAATTCTTTTCAATAAAATTGTAATTTAGGAAAATAATTGAATATTGAAAAGAATATTCTGAAAACGTTTTAAAATAATTTTGTTATCTATCGACATAATTCAATTAAAATTTCGAAGAATTAATATGCAAATAATTGAATTATTGAGAAGAATCTTATTAAAATTAAATTATTATTATTATTAATTATTACTTAAATTATTTCATCAAAATTAATTAAAATTCTATTTAAAATAATTGATTTCCTTCGAAAAATTTTATTAAAATATTTGAAAATAATTGAATTTCCTCCAAATAATTCTAATATTTTTCTAACTAATTGAACTCTTCCAACGAATTTAAAAAAAAACCTTTTTTTAATAATTCATTTTTTCGAGGAATTGAAATTTATTTTTTAAGAATAATAACATTTTCTGAACAATTTCTGTAAATTTTTTTAAAGAATTCTTCCTAAAAATTTTATTAACATTTTTTTAAATAATTGAATTTCAAAGGAAAAAATTTATGACTTTAAAAAAATAAATTAATTTATGTGATCAATATTGTTATTTATAAAAATAATTGAATTTTGAAAAGAATTGTTATTCAATTGATATAATTCCGTTCTTTTGATTAATTCTTTACGTAAATAAATTAATTTTTGGGAAAAATTCTATTAATAAATGAATTATTTGCAAAAAAAATTAATTTATTGTATTTATGATAATTGATTTTTTTAAATAAATTTTATTAAAATATTTGATAAGTAATTGCAATTCTTGTGTAAAATTCTATATTTTTCTAAATAATTAAAATCTTCTAAAGAATTTTAAATAATTAATTTTTTTAACGAATTGTAATTAAAGTGTTTTAGAATAATTACTTTTTTTTAACAATTCTTCTTATAAATACATTAAATATAATTAAAATCCTGCGATAATATTCTTATTAATGTAAATAATAAAATTGGAAAGTTGCAAAAAATTCTATTAAAAATTTCAAAAATTTATTGAATTCCTTAGAGAAACTTTATTATTTATAAAAATAGTTAAATAATTTGCAAAAAATGATACAAAATTATAAAAACATTGAATTTATTGGAAAAATTTTGTTAATTTGAAAAATAATGGAATTCTTTGTAAGAATTTTATAAACATTGTTTTAAATAATTATTTTATTCGAAATATAGTAAATATTCTGAAAATTTTATTTTAAATAATTAAATGCTTGTGGGAAACTTTAATTGTGAAAATAATTGAAAATTTTTCGATTAATTAATTTAAAATAGTAAAATAAATGAAATTCTTCGATGAGTTTTATTATATTTATCAAAATAATTCAATTCTGGCTCAGAATCTTATAAACCTTTTTATTTGAATCGAATTTTCATGTAAAATATTATTATTAGCGAAATTAATTGAATGGTTTTAAAGAAATTGGTTATAATTCTAGAGAATAGTTTTTTTATTTCTTTTTTTAGCAAATTTAAAGTAATGGTAATTCTTAAACAAAGTATTTAGGTTTTGTGTCAGAAAACCTTAACCGAAGGTTTTTTAATTTACTGATTACGAATCTAAGCTCTGATTTTAAAAATTCAAAATGTCGGATTTAGTATGGCGACAAAGTTTAAAAAGTTCGGTGGATATTTATGCATATTTTGGCCTCTAGTGATTTTTGGGGTACTTTATTACGAATCTAAAGTCAGATTTTCTAAATTCAAAATGGAGGATCCAATATGGCTGACAAATTTTTCAACAACTAGTTTTTTTGGAAAAATTTCATATGCGTTTTAAAAATTTCTTTTATGCTCATATTTATATTCGTATTTAGATCATTCTTTAAATCATAATTAAACTGTTTACAATTAAACTAATTTTTAATTTTAAGAATTATTCTCGATTATTAGTATTTTCTGTTAACTTAAAAGTACCAAATGGCAACGAATTGATTCCAAAAATGTAGATTAAATAAAAAATTGATCCAGATTTTTGGCATCATTTTGATTCAGTTTAGTATGAATTTGATGCTTTCAAGAAAACTATGTTCAAATCTTTAAAAACGTTCCATGTTTCGTACATTTTCATTTTTAAGTAAAAAATTTATAGAAAAATGATTTTTTTTCAAATTGAAGTGGATGTTGACACCTTGAGGAGAAGGAAATCCTTGGGATTAGATGTTCTCAGTCGATAATGAATATTGTATTAAGAGCTTAATTATTAATTTCCAAGTAATCTATTTGTAAATCTAGTAAGGGATTAAAATGTTATTAGTTTTGCTATTTAGTATCATTTTGATAATGCATGGTTCTCATGCCTCCTAACGACCGCACAGACCAGTTTAACATGACTTGTTCCACAAGATGTTTTGCTACTATACAATGTTGAACTTCTTAAGCTTGAAATTTAACTTTAACTGCTAGGCTTATAGAAAATAAATAGGAAAGAGGTTTATAGGTTAACATACACCCAAAAATTTTAAATATTATTTATATTAAACACAAACCAATAACAAGAGGGCCTATAAAAATTAATTACATAAATTGTCATCTAATAATTAATAAGGCTTTTGATTTTATTGTTTCAGTTGAACTAAATGTCACGTGTCAGAGTTGTTAATTAATCCTGTAACATTTAATCATTAGAACAATAGTATTTATTCTCCAAGCTTGGAATTAATTACTTCACATTTGTTACGAATATCGTTACTTGAATTAATATCTAAAACCCCTCCAACTTCACACAACCAGTATATACACATACAATCGAACAAAGCACTAGCAGGTGCTAAATGTTTAGATGAAACATGCGCATGTTATATTCAACTTAGAGGAATTCCCTTAATTTACTGTATAGAATAATCTAAATGAAAGAAAAAACAATTTAGCCAATTTGGAGAATAATAAAAGTCAGGAAAATAATATTTTTTTTATTAACCCTTTAAATGTCCATGACCCGTATATGTAGGTAAGAGAAAAAAATTCTTCCTCCTTTGCACTGAAAAAACCTAGTCTCAAAATGAGTATCATACGCTACTCATTTTGAGTTGCAACAAAAATGAGACTCTTAGGTGGCGCCACGTTCTATGGCGTTTAACATAGTCTCATTTTGAGATGCAACAAAAATGAGACTGGGTTTTTTGTGTGTGCGTTTAAAACCCGTATAAGAACATCTTAGGGAAAAAAAAGAGTACTAAACGTAATTCGATTTGAGCATCGGATACTTCATGTCGTGAAGGTTTCCTCTGGTGCTAGCTTTTTGTGAGCCCGTGATGGACAAAGTACTTTTTGTCATGATCTTCACCGTAAGTATGTCATTGGGAGAACAAGAAGAAGGGGTCGTAAAGTAAGCGATTGCAACCCGCTTCTAAAACACAAAATGAAATACTTTCCCGTACTCAGGAAGGAGAAAAAAATAATTACGAATTTACGAACAAAATTGAAAACCTTTTTTTACAGTTATTACATAATTATACATATATATATATATATATATATATATATATATATATAAAATATTTCATTTATTTAATATATAACATAACATATATTTATTTATTTATATTATATTTTTATATTTTACTTTATAAATATAAAATAAATAAAATATAAAACTACCAAACATAGAATAATAGTTTATTTATTATTTTTCGTTATTATAAAATTATTGCTTCTCATTTACACTATACATTAAAATTCTGTCAAATCTCTAAAAATCCTGATAATGAATTCAATTTTTACAATGAATTTTATTATTCATGAAAAAAAATTAAATTCTTACAAAGATTTGTGGAAAAAAATTTCTAAATAATTTAATTCTGTTTGAAAATGTTGTGAAAATTGATATTGAAAATCGTTAAATTGCGAAAAGTTTTTTAAAATAATTTAATTTTACAAAGAATTCTATTAAAATTTTTGAGAATATTTCAAGGTGTTGTGGGAAATTTTATTAAACTTGTTTATGAAAATAATTCAATTTCAAAAAGCATTTTATTATATATTTATAAAAGAAATTGAACTCTTGTGATGATTATAGTTATTCATGAAAATAATTGAATTTTCCCAGAATTTTTTCACGAGCAAAGTTAGTTCTCCATTTTTTCATAGCTTTAAAATTTATTTTTCATTATTATTAATATTTTTAAAAGTAATTGAATTCCTAAGAATGTCAGTATCGACAAAAATAGTTGAATTTTTGAAACGAATTTTATTCAATTTCTTTTAAATATTTGATATTTGCAAAAGAATTTTATTATTTATGAAAATAATTGAATTTTGTCAACAAATTTTATTTAAAATAATTAAATTTTTGCAACGAAATTCATTAAATATTTTTTAATTATTGAATTTTTAAAAAGTTTTTTATAATTCATAAAAATAATTGATTTTTGTCAACGAATTTTATTAAAACTTTTTAAAATAATTGAATTTGTGAAAAGAATTTCATTAATTTTAAAGGTAATTGAATTATTTTGAAAAATGCTATTAAAATGTTTTTAAAAAAATTAATTTTTTTGAAGAATTTTGTTTACTTCTAAAATAATGGAATTTTTTCGAAATACACTAAAACTTATGAAATTTATTTTTTAAATAAATGAATTCGTGTAAAAACATTATTTATGAAAATAATCGAATTTTGCAAAGGTTTTTAAAAAGTTGCCTTAAAATAATTCAATTATCGGAACAATATTGTTATTAATTGTCATAATTGTATTCTTTCGAAAATTTATTTTTGTAAATAACTAAATCCTTCAAAAAGAATTTAAAAAAATTTGTTTTAAATATTTAATTTTTTCAAGGAATTGAAATTAAATTTTGAATAACAATAATTACATGTTTTGAGCAATTCTTATAAAATTGTATTAAAAACGATTGAAATCCAGCTATGAAATTTGTTTATTATGAAAATTATTGAATAGTTGCAAAGAATTTTATTAAAATTTTTTTCTTTGAAAAATTTGGTTATTTTTGAAAATAATTTAATTCTTAATAAGAACTTTATAAAAAATGGTTTTAAAAAACTAATTAATTTTTTCGTGACATAATAAATAAAATTATGAAAATTTATATTATAAATAATTGCATTCTTGTGAAAATAATTGAAGTTTTTAAGTAATTAATTTAAAATAGCATTAAAAATAATTGAATTTCTTCTATACGTTTTATTATTTATTTGAAAATAATTGATTTCTTGCTTAGAATTTTATCAAACAAAATTTTTTTTAAATTGAATTTCCATGAAAAATATTATTATTACTGAAAGTAATTGAAATATTGTGAAGGATTGTATAAAAAATTAAAAATGTTAAATGATTGATTTTTTCTAATTTTTTAAAAATGTTTTTCAAAATTGTAATGGATGAATTGAAGCAATTATTTTGCTTTTTAATAATTTAATTCTTTTGCGAAATTTGATGAAAATACTAGATATTAAAAATAGTTTAATTTCGAATATTTTTGAAAATAATCGAATTCTTTGAATTTTTTAAAAATTGTCCGCCATATTGGATCCGCCATTTTGAATTTTGAAAGTCTAATATCAGATTCGTAATTATCGACTCTTACTATTCCCTAGTGTCAAACTTAAAAGGAAACTGTCGAATGTTTAAAAATTCGGCCGCCATGTTAGATTCGCCATTTTGAATTTCGACATTTTAAAAACTAGAAATTTAAAGGAATGAAAAAAATATTTAAAAACCTTAAGTCAATGGACATCATTTATATAATTATGAGTTACGTATACAAAAATTGAAAATGACTTTATAACAACTAAATACGAACAAACAATTTAAAAAAAAAGTTCTCCAGCTTCACTTTTTTTAACGCACTTTTTTTCTGTGTTGTAACATTTTCATTTTCCGGTCTGTTTGTGATTGTTTGGTCGTAACGCAAAATTAAGCACAGCCGTCTTTACGATGCACAGCTTGCCTAGTAAAGAGGCAATCAAACCGATACTCCTGGCTTCCGGAAACAAATTGCCATCACAGCGCCAGTGTTGCCATCCTGGGCGTTGATTGACTTACGTCATCATTTAAATTCAACGTTGCAAGCATTGTAACTAATTAGGACAATTGCCTGGCGATATAGTTTTATACCTTTATTTTGAATTAAATTCCTTATTTACTGAAATAAAGCGATGAGACAATTCGATTAGAAGATAATAAAAAAATTTATTTACTTAAACTCCTGTGAGTTGAGTAGTGTATATAAACTCGAGAATAAAATTAAAAGTAGAAAGTAGATTTTTTTATTTTTTTCCCAGAGTGTAAAGAACTGTTGAGAACATTACGCCTACAGTGCTTTTAGAATCGAAAATTTTTTATCAATCTACATTAAAAATTATAATGCAGAAATAATATT
This sequence comes from Leptopilina myrica (nomen nudum), assembly GCA_032872475.1. Lineage (NCBI taxonomy): Eukaryota > Metazoa > Arthropoda > Insecta > Hymenoptera > Figitidae > Leptopilina > Leptopilina myrica (nomen nudum). Next base: position 8,277,023 of record CM065466.1, read on the forward strand.
TAATAATGAGGTGTTATTGGCAATGTTTATAATTTACAATTAAATTTACTAATTGAATTCGTTTCTATTTCTTACGTTTCAGTTTTATTGTTTATACGAAAAGAAAGATTTAGAAAGTTAGAAGCAGCTCCTCGAGTTAAAATTTAGACCCTCTTTTAAACCTGTAAAGTACAAAATAAATGCTTCATTGCACCTCAACAACATCCTTAGCCTTTCATGTATCGTCTCTTAGCCCTCTTTAAAGACTCCTTACAATTTTCTTAAAAAAAAGTTTTAAGTTCTATTTTCAACCACTTACTTTTGAAAATAAGAAAGAAAAATTTTTTAATACGATTTTTATTTTTTTTTTTCATTAAAACTATGCAAGTAAATTAAAGATAATTATTTTGCAGGTAAAGAATATTCACTAATAATAAGAATTTTTATTTTTATATTTCATGTTGGTTTGTACATTATACAAGAAACCCTTGAATATCCTTTGGTTTGAGTGTCGTATTTTAAGTTTACAAATACGTTCGAACCCTTTTCAACATTAGTTTAATTACTTAGACACTCACCTCAAACTGTCCAGAAAATTACATTGCTGCATGGTTTAATGTTTGGAGGTGGGTCCAGTTTGTAAAGTAACTTTCGATTCTCTTTAAATCTTAAATTTTGATATATAAATCAAACATCTTCTGAAGAATTTAATTAAATAAAAATATTTGAATAAAATTCCTTTGCAAAAATTCAATTATTTTCGTAAAAAAGAAAATTCTCAGGAATTCAATTATTTTTTAAAATTTTAATAAAATACGTCGCAAAATTTAATTGTTTTCTTAAATTATAAAATTCTTCTGCGAAATTCAATTATGTTTAAAAATGTTAATAAAATTCGTCGAAAAAATTCATTTGTTTTCGTAAATAATAAAATTCTTCTGCGAAATTCAATTATTTTCGAAAATAAGAAAACTCTCAAGAATTTAATTAAAGAAAAATATTTGAATAAAATTCCTTTGCAAAACTTCAATTATTTTCGTAAAAAAGAAAATTCTCAGGAAACAGGAATTTAATTATTTTTAAAAATGTTAATAAAATACGTCGCAAAAATTAATTTTTTCTAAATAATAAAATTCTTCTGCAAAATTTAATTATTTTTAAAAATCTAAATAAAATTCGTTGCAAAAATTCAATTATTTTCATAAGTAATAAAAATCTTCTTACGAATTTAATTATGTTAAATTTACGTTAATTATTAAATTTTAATAAAACTTGTTGCAAGAATTCAATTATTTTCGTAAATAATAAAATTCTTTTGCAAAATTCAATTATTTTTTAAAATTATTATAAAATTGGTCGTAAAAATTAAATTATTTTGATAAATATTTGATAATGTATTTAAATTCTTTACAAGAATTAAATTATATTTATAAAAAATAATACATTTCATTTCAGGAATTAAGTTATTTATAGAAAATTAAAAAAATATGTTTTTAATAATTTAATTATTTTTATAAATAATAAAATTCTTCTCAGAAATTCAGCTATTTATACAAAATTTTAATAAAATTTGTTACAAAGTTAAAACCGTAGGATTTCAATTAATTTAAAAAATTTTTTTATGAATGCCTCAAAAAATTCGATTTGTTTTAAAAATGTTATTAGAATTCTTTAAAAAAATTCAATTATTTTTATAAATTGTGATAAGAATTAAAATATTTTCAGTACAACTTTAATTAAATTCCTTATACAAACTTAAATTTTTTGCTAAATAAATCAATTTTTTTAACAAATTTTAGTTTTTAGAAATATTTTTATCTATTATTTTAAAAAATAATAGATTTTTCTCACAGGAATATAATTATTAACTAAATTTTATTTCATAATATTGATGACTTTATCGATCACTCCGAGTCATTTAAAATAATAAAAAAAAAATTTTTTCTTTTCGTTTCAACAGCACAGCCGTCCTCTTCAGAAACTGAAATTTTATTATAATTTATAAATACACGTACATACAAAACTTTTTACAAATAAAAAATTATTTTACAAAATAAAACTATTAAACAAAATCAATATTATTAAATAATACCAAGTGATAAATTCAAATTAATATTAAATTTTATTTCATTTAAATTATTTTCAATACAATTTTAAATTAATTTTTTACAGAATGAAATTATTCTTGAAATTTTTATCATAATTCTTCGAAAGAAAATTTAAAAAAAAACAGTTTTAAAGTTTAAGGGCTAGTTTCACCAATATCTATTAAAAGTTAATTAATGATTAATTCCCCAATCAACCAATCCTGAAGCGTTAAAATGATTTTAAACATTTAAACATTAATTAACTTTTAATTGTGGTTGGTGGAATTAGCCCTAAAAGTTTTAAATATAAATCTTTAAAAATTGTAATTGTTGTAAAACTTAAATAATATTTACGTTATTAATATTGAAGTTCCTTTTAAAAATTATGGACAAATTTTATAGTTAAATTTAATTTTTCAATAGATATTTTTTATTATTATTTTCAGTGTTAAAGATAATTTTTACTATGTTTTTACTTTTTATAATTAATTATCGAATACGAAGCTCGTAATTTCTTCAATGGAAAATTGAATGAAAATTTCTTTTTAAAAAATATCTATTGAAAATTAAATTTAACTATAAAATTTGTCCATAATTTTTAAAAGAAACTTCAATATAATAACGTAGATACCTATTATTTAAGTTTTACAACAATTACAATTTTTAAAGATTTATATTTAAAACTTTTAAACTTTAAAACTTTTTTTTCTTATCTTTCGAAGAATTTTAATAAAATTTTCAAGAATAATTTCATTCTGTAAAAAATTCTCTTAAAATTGTATTGAAAATAATTTAAATGAAATAAAATTTAGTTAATAATTAAATTCCTGTGAGAAAATTCTATTATTTTTGAAAATAATAGATAAAAATATTTCTAAAAAGTAAAAACTAAAATTTGTTAAAATAAAAATTGATTTATTTAGCAGAAATTTATTGCCCACGTGTAAGAGAAAAAATAATGAGCTACAAAAAAGAAGAATATTATCTAAGATTGAAAAAAAATTGTAATTACTGGAAAGAATATTCAACAATTTTCAAAACATTTTTGTTGTAAATGAAAAAATAAATAATGATTAAAATTTTACTATTTAAGAAGAAGAATATAAATATTGCTTTTTCGAGAATTCAGATATATGCAACGCGGTTGGCTTCGATGCTCGGTCTACGATTAAATATCGGTCAAAGTTAGGGAAATTTCGACTTGGGTTACTTCAAATTAAGCATTAAATTGAAATTTACGAGCAATATGTGAAACAACTATTGGACATATAGACTGAACGCTCGCCTCGCTCAGTGAGACGATATTCACGAAAGCAAATTGAGATTTTGACCCATAATATCACTCTGAAAGGAGTTTAAATACTTTTTGTATTTTTACTGCAGTAGCAAATTAAAAATTGTGCAAAATACTCTTTCAATGCTATTAAATTTTCTTCTTTGACAATCGCCATTAAGTCTAAAAACGAAAAACTGGGATTAATTGGCACCGCATGCTGGTAATACTTTAATTTTTGTTAGTATTGTCTAGGGTGTGAAAAACTAGTTTTCCGTTAGGGGTACAAAAATCATTAAATCTTTTTGCCTATAAAGAATTTAAAATACATATTTTTTATTATGATTTATATTCTATTTTCATTTCTTGAAAAGCTCGAGAATAACGGTTCAAGTGGCATATTATTGTGCAATTTTTGTCGCGCACAAAGAGTGTGAAAGCTATATTGTTTATTGCGATACACTGTTGAATTTTCTCCATCTTCACCATTTGCTTGAAAAATAGTTGAAATCGCAGTATTGTGCAATTTTTGTTGAATAAAATTCGATCTACAATTGATGATATACCAGCAGAATTCAATATATTTTTCTACAATGCGCGCGGTTTCCTCCAAGCACCAGGCACTATATGAATCTGACAACACTAGTTCAATTGATCTTGATTTTCTTATTTTCTCTTCAACGATATTACGAAATTTCTATCAATTCTTTATCGCTTTCATTTTCTCCTTCAATTTCAAGTTTCCACCAATATCAGATTCTTTGTATTCCAATAAAATTCTAATTTCCAAACATATTCTCACTCTCCTTGGCAATTTTAAAAACTCAAAATATATGTTTCATTGTGAAATTAATAATTTTCATCATTCTTAAGGCTACAAATTTTCATTGGATTTTGATGAAAATTTCTTTTGCCCTTTATTTACAGGATGAAGATAAAGTTTTAGAGAAAACAAAGTTTATAGTGACTTTAGTTAAAGATTCAGTGCATTAATTTAAAAATTGTTGGGAAAACTTTTCTCTAGCTTGCTTTCTTTTGTCAATGTGATATATATATATATTTTTTTATTTCGATTTGCCTTTTATTTGAGAATATAAAAAAGTTTCTTTCTTTAGCATCAAGACATTCATCAAGCATTCTGGATACTTCTAGCAGACAGTTTCCTGCAGTTTTCATTCAAAAATGCTGTTTGCACATGAAAATGAAAAAGCTTGAGATCCTTGTTTGCTACCATTGCTAAGAACACTTTGAGTGAGTCATAAAGAACGACGAGTGTGAAAATCTCAGAGTAGTCAAGTCCGTGTTCCTGCATAAATCCTCGCGTGCACAAAGTCTTGAATCGAGAACGATCCACAACTTTTTATAAATTACTTTCGATTTTAAACGTCGAAATGATATATCAACAGTTTTTATAAACATATTCTTCCTTAAAAAAAATTTATATAAAAAGGATCAAAATATTTTAACATTACAGGTTTCGCATTTCTTTACTAAAACCTACTATTTACTACTTTTTTTTACTTTCAACTACTATTTAGTTACTTTTTTAAATTTCAGCCACTAAACGATACAATTCTTTTGAAAATTTACACTACTTTAAATTCGCTAAAACTAAATATCAAAAAAATATTCTCAAAAATTATAATTAAATTCTATACAATAATTAAATTATTGTTTAAACATATTCGAAATTCAATTATTTTCAATATCTACGTAATTTTTTATTAAATTTTGCAAAAAAAAATCAATTACCTTGAAATAAATGATGAAATTCATACAAAATTCCATAATTTCCATAAATAATAAAATATCCACGGGAATTTAATTAATTTAGAATAGGATTTTCGAAAAAAACAATTATTCCTCAACATTTGTATACAATTCTTCAGAATTCTTCAATTTCACTGATAATAACATTTTCCATGGAAATTCAATTTAAATAACAATTTTTGAAACAATTCTAAGCAAGAATTCAATTATTTTCATAAGAAATAAAAACTCATCGAAGAATTTCAATTATTATTAAAACTATTTTAAATTAATAAAATTATAAAATTCAACTATTTTCACAAATAAAGTTTTTCACAAGAATTTGAATTCTTGTGAATTTTCATTAAAAATAAAATTATTATATAATATTAATTATACTTGAAAAAAATAAAATAATTAAAACAAATTTCGTTTTAAAATTTTTATGAAGAACTGAATTATTTTTAAAATTGACAAAATTTTTCAAAGAAATTCAATTTATTGTAAACATTTTTGAAAAAATTTCGCAGTAATTCGATTATTGTTATAAATAATAAAATTCGTCAAAGGATTTCAATTATTCTTAATACAATTTGACAATAATTGCTCAAAAAATGTAATTATTCTTAGAAAATTAATTTTAATTCTTCAAAAAAATCAGTTATTTAAAAAATTTTTTTCGAGTTTTTCGAAAAAATTCAATTATTTTAAGGTACTTTAATTGAGTTCTTTGCTAAATTTTAATTATTTATATTAATAGCAATATTCATCACAAGAATACAATTATTTTTAAAAGAAACAATTATGTTTTCTTGAAAATTCAATTATTTTTAATTTTAATACTATTTTAAATTAATTATTCGAGAAATTCAATAATTTCCACAAATGAATTCAATTGATTAAAATAAAATTTTCACAACATTTATTACATATATAACGAGAAAATTAATTATTTATAACAATTTTTGTAAAATTATTTTGAAATAATGACATTTCATTACAGGATTTCAATTATTTATAATGCAATTTAACAGGAACTAGTAAAAAAATTTAATTATTTATAGAAATCTCATTCCAATTCCTCGAAAAAATCAATTATTTAAAAAGACGTTTTTTTAAAATTCGTTTAAAACATTTAATTACAAAAATATAAAAATTTTTCACAGGAATTTAATTATTTATAACTTTTTTTATGAAATTTATTATTTAAATTATAATTTACATAATCAATTATCTTTTTTAATGTTAATAAAATTTGTTTAAAAATTATTTTTTAAAAATTTTAATAAAAATTCAATTATTATAAAATTACTGATGAATTCATTATTGAGAATTTAATTATTTTCCTAAATAATAAAATGCTTTCTGGAAAATCAATTATTTAAAAAGAAATTAATAAAATACCACAAAGACGTTCAATTATTCTGAAAAATTTTAATAGAACTCTTTGCAAATTTTAATTATTTTCAGAAACTTTTTGCAATTCAATGTTTTTACATATTTACTACTTTGACACAATTTACAAGTAGAATTTAATTATTTAGAAATTTGTTTGTATAAATTTTCGTAACGATTGAATTTTTATTATAAATAACAAAAATTTCGCAGGAATTCAATTATTTAAATTAAAATTTGCATAAAATTAGTCGAATGAAATCAATGATTTAAAATTTTTTATATAATTCTTTGCAAGAATTAATTTTTTTTATAAATATTTAAATTCTTTTATGATTAATCAAATTTGATGCAGAAATTTAATTTATTAGTAGGATAAGAAAGAATTATTTTTGATGAAAATTAGGAAAATGTCAAGAAAATATAATATAGAATGGAATTTTTGTCAGTTTTGTCTAAAACGAGGTTTTTCGTCCGCTAAGTTTAATTTTTAAATATCTACTTTTATTGGATTGAAAGCTACAGTTTGGTATTTAAAAAAAATTAATTATCGTGTTCAAAGTCTGAAATTCGTTTAAATTTAATTTTCCTTGTCCTCCATACTGGATCCGTCATTTTGAATTGTTGAAATCTGACATCATATTTGTAATCAACTCTGAATCAGAAGTTTTATACTGACTTCAGTTTGATTTTTTATTATAAAAAGTTACAAAAAATTGGTAGCTAGTCAACTTATTGTTCCACCAAACAAAATCACAATCGACGTAAAACTAACCATAAAAATTTGGTAATCCAAAGCTTTAAAATAAATTTTCTAAAGAGTTTGATGATCTGATTAGTAGTTGCATACACGAATTTTGTTTGACACGAGTGTTCGTTAATTAACTTTCAAAGTTCAGTCTTGAGGGCTACAGCGGTATAGATTTTGGGATTATTTAGTACTTTGAGAGAAGTTCCACTAAAATTCAGCGCCTTCATTTATAACCGATTGTGTTTTGATACAAGTTTTACTTTATTGTGTTAAACCATCAATTATCGACAACAAAGTTACTAATCAGAAAGTATTTATTTTTTAGCATAAGTTCCAGTTTAAATTTGAAAAAATTAGTTCGATTCCACATCTTTCATCAAACCTAGCAACATTCTGAAATTGTACAATGTGGAAAAAAATCGTTATACTGTGGAATAGAAATTTATTTCTATTTTTCCCGTTACAGGTGGAAAATTAATTACCAAATCGATAAGAGAAACAATAATTTACATTATATCTTTGGAAACTTGTTTTAATCATAACCCTCATAGCTCGCGGATATTCAGAATGTCCGGGAGTAATGAGGGAATAATTATCATCACTAAAGGCACATTATCGCAAATAAGGTACAATTAGCTGGTTCAAAGAGTTTTCCAATACAAAATAATGGCAAAATTAAAACAGCGATAGTTGAACATTAATAAGAACGTCGAGGTAGAAAAAAGGATGAATTTAATGGATTTTTCATTATATATATAGGTGCTGGAGAATAAAGATACTACAGAACTGTGATTCGCAATGCAATCAATACATCTCTTTACCAAAAACTTAGCACTTGAGTTTTCTCAATCGATTAATCTGTTTCATTGGAACAATCAATCCTTTTAATTGTTTGTAATTACTCTTTTAAAGTTTCGTCCTTGTTTTGCCATTAAGAAAGGAAGGAAGGGTGGAGAGTAGTTTTATAAAAGAAAGTTTAAATTCTAACTAATTTAAAAGAAGATACTTCTGGGGAAATGGAAAAAAGTTGCTTTGGACGGAAAATTACTGAAATTTTGATTTGGGAGTACTTTATGTACATTTTACAGGAACACTTCGAATTTTATTTATTTGTAACAAATTTTATCGATGTCGTCAAAAAGATCATTTGCAGAAAAGGAAACCCATTGCTTTTAAATATTTAGCAGTGTCGTTTAGGAAAGGAGTAAAAAAAATGGTCCCAATGCGAATAGTCCAAAAGACACCGAATGTGGAAGAAAAAGTTCTATTCGACAAATAATTTTTTGCTAGTTAGGTAACTCCTGACTCAACAAGTTTTGGGTAACTATCTTTGAGTTTAGCAACCAAAATAACATGGTCAATCCTATCAAAAGCTTTGGTGAAATCTGTGTACCATCCACATGGTCTACCATCCTAATGGAATTAGCCCCTAAATTTCGATGACATTTTATGAATAATTAACAGAAGATCCCACTAAAAAATCTTTAGGAAGAACGAATAAAGTTTGCCTCAAATCATTCACAAAAAGAAGATTGCATACTTTTAGAATTCTCAATCAACAAAATCCTTTTTCCTCAGGAGATCAAAATAAAGAATGAATGTTTGCTTATTCTTTTCCTAGGGGATTGGTCGCTAACCGTAAAAACGAAAATCTCTTTAAAATATAAGTAGCTATAAAACTGCACATTTCTTATTGTCTGAAGATTCGTGAGGACTTCTTCTTAGGATTAAAATTTATGAGCGGTCAGTAAAGTATAGATCCAAATGTTCCAAATAAAAATAAATTTAGATTGTGCGGAATTTTGACAAAGGTACAAAAAAAAATAAATCAAGTCTCCTCCATCAGTTCGAAAAAATTTTTTATTCTGAAACCAAAGAAGTAGCAAATGCTTCTAAACATACAACATTTTTACCTATAGAATATTATTGGAATTCCAATTGATTCATTACGAGAAATTAAGCATCATTTATACAGCATTTCGATATTTGTGTAATCCGAAAAATCTCTTCAGTTCGAAAATAATAATTTAACTTTGTTGATACTCAAAAAAAAAATGAAAATAGCCTTTTTTGTGATTCTCTATATGTAACCGACTACCTGCTATCGATGACAATGGATGATAAGAATTATTCGAACGGTTTTTTTTTGAAATGACTATTAACTTTATGGTGCAAAACCACCTTTTTATTATGTCCCTCAAAACTTGTGTGTTTGTAATGCAAAAAGAAATACCGGTGAGAGTGAGATTTACGCCCGCTTACCTAGAGTTCCGTTCACGACTATTAAAATTTATCTTTTTAGCACAATATGTGGGAAACATAGTTTTTAAAATAATTCCCAGTGAGTTGAAAAACGTTTTTGAACATGAAACGTTTCCTAATACATTTGGTAGACATGAAACGTTCTAAAAACGTTTTACGAACAAAAATACAGTTTTTAATTCTCTCGGGGATTATCAGTTTACTGCAATTGCAATTGTAGCAGAAAGTAGCTTTCAAAATAAAAATAGTAGTAAAAATGTTTTTTTTTAAATATTTGATTTTTTTAACAAACTGAAATAAATTTTTTTAAGAATTATCAGAGAACGTTAGCATCAAGATCAATTCAAGGTCAAACACTTTAATTTGAAATATTTAATTTTTTTGAGCCCGGATTCAGAAAGAGCGGAAAACGTTATGTCCGAATAGATTTTGACCGTTTTAAAGAACCAACCTTCAAAGGTCAATTGAAGGTCAACTTGGTTCGGTGTGTTGGAAAAATTAAATATTTCAAATTAAGGTTTGTGATCTAAATTTCACCTACGTTGAAAAATTCCTGTAAAATTGTATTAAACTTAATTGAAATCCTGCGAAAAATTTTATTATTAATGAAAATAACTGAATAGTTACAAAGAATTTTATTAAAATTTTCCACAATAATTGCATTTTTGAAGAAATTCATAATATGAAAATAATTAGAATTATAGGAAAAAATTTTATTAAAATGTTTAAAAAGAATTGAATTTTCTGCGATGAATATTGTTATTTAGAAAAATAATGAAGTTTTGCAAAGAATTTTATGAAATTATCAAAATAATGTAATTTTCGAGATTAATTTTATTATTTATCGTCATAATAAAATTCTTTTGAAGAATTATTTAGGTAAAGAATTGAATTCTTAGTTTTTTAATTAAATTATATAAATTATTGAAATCTTTAGAAAAAATTTTTAAATAACAATTTTTCAAACATTTGAATTCTTTCGACTAATTTTATGTAAATTAGAATTTAAATATTCAATTTTATCAAAAAAAATTATAAATAATTGAATTCGTGAAAAAAATTATAATATTTTTGTAAATATACTTGAATTCTTCTAACGAATTTAAAAAAAACTTTTTTTTAACTAAGAGATTTTTTCGAGGAAATCGTATTCTATTATTTTCGTTTTAAATAATTCAATTTCCAAAAAGCATTTTATTATTTTGGAAAAAAATTAAATTATCGGGAATGAATTTATTAGAATTTTCAAAATAATTGAATTTCGCTGAAGAATTTTATAATTTAAGAAAAAAAATTCAATTTTGTCACCTTATTAATTTTTAAACAAATTTTATTAACATTTTTTCAAATAATTGAATTTTTGGTATTTTAATTAAATTATTCAAATAATTGATTTCCTGGGAAATATAATAATATTTTGTTAAGTGAATTCTTTCAAAGAAGATTTTGAAAATAACATTTTTTCATTCATTTGATTTCTTTTAACTAATTTCATGTAAATTATAACTTAAATAATAAATTTCATAGAAAAAAGTTATAAATAATTAAATTCCTGTGAAAAATTTTAATATTTTTGTAAATAAATGTTTCAAACGAATTTTAAAAAAACGTCTTTTTAAATAATTGATTGTTTCGAGGAATTGGAATGAGATTTTTATAAAAAATTAAATTTTTTGACTAATTCCTGTTAAATTGCATTAAAAATAACTGTTATTCTGTAATGAATTTTATTATTTTAAAATAATTGAATTCTTCATAATAATTTTACAAACATTGTTATAAATAATTAATTTTTTCGTTATATATATGTAATAAATGTGAAAATTTTATTTTAAATAATTGAATTCTTATGGATAACTTTATTTATGAAAATAATTGAATTTTTTTGAAGAAATATTCGTATAAACAATTCAATTGAAATCCAGCTATGAATTTTATTCTTTATGAGAAGAATTTAGTAGTTCGCAAATAATTATTTACTTTCATAATAATTTTATTAATTTAAAATAATTGAATTTTTCATAATAATTTTATAAACATTGTTGTAAATAATTATTTTTCCTCGAAATATATTAAATATTATAAAAATTTTATTGTCTATAATTTGAATTCTTGTGAAAAACTTTATTTGTGAAAATAATTGAATTTTCAAGCAAACTTTTACTATACTTTTCGAAATAAATGAATTTTTGAAAATAATTGTTATATTTTTGTAAATAATTAAATTCTTTCGAGGAATTATTTGTATAAATAATTTAGTTTCTACAAAGAAATTAAAAAAAAGTTTTTTTTAAATACTTGAGATTTTTTCCAGGGATTTAAATTAAATTTTGATGAATAAATACATTTTTTGAGCAATTCTTGTAAAATTGTATTTTAAAAATTATTGAAATGTATAGCTATTAATTTTATTCTTTATTTTGTCTCTAAGGTTTTTTGGGGTCGCTGATCACGAATCTAAAGTAGATTTAGAGGAAACAAAATGTCGATTCCAATATGAATGACAAATTTTTGAAAAAACTGTTACATTTTTACGCAATTTGGTTATCTAGGGAGTTTTTGGTTCGTTAATTACAAAAATAATGTCTGATTTTTACAATTTAAAATGTCAGAACAAATATGAAAAGCGAAAATGGTAGGTTTAATGTTGAACTAATAATAATGTTAAAATAATTATTAAATTTTGATGCTTTTCAAATGATTTGAAGTTGTAAAAATATTTTTCAAAAGTACCTAAAATTGTGCACTTTTCAAACATATATTTATATTTAAAACAATTTCGAAAATTTTTCAAAAAATCTTTGGTACACCAAATTTTTATTATCCGGTACTACAATTTCACCAAATTACAGCTTAATCCGAAGACCCTGTGTGCAAATTGTAATTTTTCTTACGGACTCTCATTTATCATTAAAAATCTTTGAAAAATTATTACAACTGAAAAAGAATGGGATTTTTTTTGTTGGTTTAATTTCCGAAAAAGAAAATTACAGTGAAACTATAAAGAAATCACAAACATTATATATTCTTTTATAATAAAGTTGTGTGTATTTGGTGGTTTGTATTCAAGCGCAAAATAAGATAGGTATCAAGTTTTGTGAAAGGAAGTAAATATAAATTATGGACCCTCTTGATTGTGTCAGAAGGTTTTGAATGAGTGCGTGTAAGAGCATCCGAAACATTCGAGAAGAGATAGTCGTCTGTTAAAGGTAAAGAGCTGCTTTAAACCTTAGACGAACAGTAATATCGAAGAAGGCATTGCAGAGTGGGGACCACCTACATGGGGGAAGGGTTTAGCAGCGAGTTCATATGGGTAGAATGTATATAAGGCGAGGAGGAAGGGGATTCGAGTTTGAAGAAGGAGGATCATCGCGTGCGTATTCCAAATACGTACGGTCTCGTGCCCATACTCAGAAGGCCCCCTTAAGACATGTTAGTTGTAAGTGGACGTATATAGTGAAAAGTAGTAAGGTCAACGTCGATTGGCAGGTTGTCAGTTTCATTATTCTAGGTAGGGGAGCTCTGACCACGTGTGCTAACAGTGTACGTGTACAATCAGGTAGACTGCTGGGCGTCCGCCAGTGATCTAAGCCAGTATTATAAATCTCTCATATTCTTACTATGTCATTCAATTTTCAATTCTTTCATAAACATATAAATCCAATAGTTAATTCACTATTAAATTCAAATATTCACAATTAACCGAGACAAATACTTTATTAGCTAAATTTTACCGCCTAGCCGATATAGGATCCCTAAGCTCAATATACCGTTTCAATCTCTAAACACTCTAAAAAGAAAGGTACTAATTCATTACTAAAGAAAGGTACCAATTTTGATCCTAAATCGTAATTTGCTTCTATTTTAACACCGAAATCAGCTCCAATTTAAAACCCTTTTTTAAAAGTGAATTTCCCTTATAAACAACCCTATTCATTCTTTAGTAAAAATCATATATGATTTTTTACACAAACTCTCATCTTAAATCTCTTTTAAACAATAGCTTTGACTTAAATAAAAAAACTTGAATCACATCAGCGAACCGCAAAACCCCTGAGTAACAGCTTTTAAGCTAGTTCGATTAATTTTTAATCCCATGTCCGCCATATTGGATCCGCCATTTTGATTTTCGAAAATCAGACATCAAGAACAGAGTTGGCGAAAACAATTTATTTTACATTCCCCTGACTTTTTCCTGATTTCCAGACAAAATTTTGCCTTTTTCCCTAAACTAAAAGAATATTCTGCAATTCACTTCAAAAATTATTATTAGACACTAAAAAAATGATTGTATTCCATTTATTCACGAACTTCCTTAATTGTAGGCATGTGTGTCTATAGGTATGAGACGGGTTTTGTTTTTGACCCATAAATTGTAAATAGATAAACGAAATTGTAAATAAAACGTACTATATTCGAAAAGTAACTTAAATACGCAACTTTTATTTAATATAAGTGTAGTATTCAGATGGATTCAAAAAAAGTTGTGATCAATTTTCCGAGCACATTGCTTTTGTTCACAACAAAAATTTGTGCAGTTGTGAGACACTTATAAAAAAATTGCTAAAATTTAAAAAGTTTCACATAAAACGTTATGTTTAGTATGAATAATTCAATATATTAATAATATACATTCAAAAAGAAGAAATACCTACTCAATACCAAATACAAAAAAATATGCTAAATAATAATATTTATTCGACAAAATATGACTATCAAATAAACACAATTTTATAGCTTTAACAAGAGCATTAAATGTCGATTTATTCTGAATCGGTTGACTTTCTTCCAATTCACATGCCCAAAAATACAATAGAAAGAAATCAAAAAAACATTTAAATAGTATGCCTGCAAAATCGTATTTTTATAATATCACTATTTTATATTTTAAAAATATTGCTACTGTAAGTTCTTTTAAATTATTTTCATTATTTCAATTATAATTACTATTTTCTAGAATTTTTAACTAAAATTCTTGTTAAAAACTATTATTTTTAAAAATTATTCAAAAAGTTTGTTTTGAGAAATTTTCAAATTTATTTGCTAACAATTGAATTTCACAAAATATCATCGATTATTCGGAAACTCTTCATTATAAACATACATTAGAAAATAAAAAATTTGAATAATTTTGAAAAGAATTCTGTTTAATTATTTCTAAAAAAGTGCAATTATTTGTAACTTTTTCAAAATTCCATTATTATCTAAAACCATTACTGAAATTAAATTTTTAATCAATTTTTATTAAAAATTAGAAAATTTTGACAAAATTCAAATATAAGCAACTTTTTCATAATTAAATTTTTATTTTCTAAAATTTTAATCGCAAATTAAGATACATACATAAATATTTTATTAAATAGTTGAATGTTTCTTAAAATTAAATTCTTATGCATAATTTTATCAATAAATTTTTGAATAATTACATTCTTTCGACGAATTTAAATTAAATTTTTAAGAAGAATTACATTCTTAGAGAAATTTGATTAAGATTGTATTAAAAATAATTCAAATTTTGCATAAAGTTTTTAACGATTTTTGAAAACATTTTAATTTTATTATTTTTGAAAATAATTGAATTCTTTTGATAAATATTGTTATTTATCAAAATAATTAAAACCCTGCAAAGAGTTTTAAAATTTATAAAAATAATTTAATTACTGCAAAGAATTCAATGTCAAAATTTTAAAACATTTCATTTTTTCGAAAAAATTTATGCACATTTTATTGTAAATAATTGAATTCATGTGAAATTTTTGTTTTTTTTTTTGGAAAATAAGAATGTATATAAAATTTTTCTCCGAAATTCAGTTATTTTAAAAAATTTTTCCCAATTCAATCATTATTTAATTATTATTATATTTATTATTATTATTATTATTATTATTATATTTAAATAATGATTTAATTATTTTCATGAATAATAAAACTCATCTTAGAATTTGAATTATTTTTAATAGAAATTATAATTGAATTACCAAAAAAATGTAATTGTTCTGGAAAAATTGATTAAAATTAGAAAAAAGTTGATGTTGATAAAATTTTTCATGAGAATTCAATTTTTTGAGAAACATTTAGTTCATCAATAATTTATTTATTTTTGTATTTAACCCTTTTGTTCCTCCGGGACATATATTTCCTACTAAAAAATATTTTTTTAATTCTCATAAAACTTAATCAATTAATTTTCGGAAAATTGCTTTCCATTTCGAATGGATGCGGCTACAAATAAAAGAATAGTAAATTACAAAACAGTTGTAATATTTTTTGTAAACATTATTTTGTGAAATGTATTTGAATACATGTACCTAAACAATTTTTGAATAAAATTAATTACATTTTACGAGGAATTTATGTATATTTAAAATTTTACTTAAAACATTGAAATACTATTTATTTATGAAAAATTTCGTGGGATTTTAAATTATAAACCATGAAGATATCGATCACTCCGTGTTTTCGGCGATTTTTAATCTTTTGTCCGACATATTGGATCCACCATGTTGAATTTTGAAAATCTGACATCAAGTTAAAAAATAAACCAAAAGAACTAGAAGAACTTGAAAAGTTTTTTTTTTGAGTAATTTTCAAATCATTCTCAGTTTGTTCATTTTTTCATTAATCTTTCTCCATTATATAAAAAACCAATTATCTGAATAAAGTCATAAAAGAAAAGAGTTATTTATTATAAAATTTTCCAAAATTGTTTCCTGAATGAAAAATAAATTATTTATCGATTTTTTTTATCCATAGATACAAATCATTCAAAAAGACAGTTTCGTAACGTACATTTTAGTGCCATATAATTTTTACTACAGGAATATTGATAGCCAGAAAATTGTCGATTTCACTGTTATTTTCAGTACCATCAAAACTATAAACACACACCTCAAATAATCCGATTTATACATTTTGCATTTTATTGTCGAAATATTATTGCGTTCAGCAAAAAATAAAGAATCTTTTACCTATAAATAAAAAAATTATTTTTTTTTAAATTATAGTGATAGGTAAATGAAAAATTTTTTTTCACACAAAATTTAATATACAGATAAAAAACATTTCGTACAATGATGTGTCTCATGGTTTCACTAAAAAAAAGTTAAGGAAAATTTCTTCTTATATAACTAAAAAATAACAGTGTTGAAAGTGTGGAGATTTCGTTGTCAGCATATAGTATAAAGAAAAGTCTAACCATATATATTGCTGAAGATAAAACTTTGTCGGTTACTGTGGAAATGTATAGTGGCTCTGGTGACACATGTGATTTTCTTTAGTCTTCACTTTACGCTCACCATATTCTTTTCTAAACTTCCTGGATAGTCATAAGTCATAAAGTGCAAAGAGTTATTCGATGCGTGTGCATTTCAACGTTCCTGCTGCTTTTTTTTCATAGTAAACTCCTTGGAAAGATGAAAAAAAAAGAAGATGAAAATGCAATAAGCTTTTTCACATGAAATTTACAATATACTCGTCACTATTCAGATTTATTCAGTTTTATAGCTGTTGCTATTCTTTTACTGGTGAAAGGACGGTTGTAAAATCATGTGATGCCTTAACTATATTGCTCTGTCAATGTGCAAAATGCAATTTTATATTTTCAGGACAGTAACTGTATTAACAGCTTATTTCATATACTGGGGAATATAATAGGGTCTCCCATAATGCTTTTAGATTCTATAGGTTTGTCTCAAGACCAAAGAGAAAGTAGATCAAGTTTCTTTTAAAAGATATATGTCCTATAAGAAATTATGGTAAATTCTTTACCACAAGAAATTTCGATACCATAAGAATTTTCGTTCATTTCAATGATTTTGACAAAAACATTTTGTATCCTTAATTATTAATCTGAAATTGAAAATTTTTACAATCTTCCCGAATTTTCCCCTCATTTTTCATCTGGAAAAAATGAGAAAATTCTGAGTATTAAAGACTTAAAGTTTAAACAAATCCGTCTGAATTTAAGATTCCTTTGTCCTCCATAATTCATCCGCCATTTTTATTTTTTGAAATCTATCACCATCAACGATACTAAAAAATTAGATTTATTTTGAAAAATTACAAAACACTTCTAATTGATAATTATTTTAAACAATTTTCTGTTTTTTTGAGTTTAATAAGTAAAATAGTGAAGCTGTCATCACAACTGAGTATTTTACTGAGTTACTTAGTGATCCAGTCACTTTTGCGATTAGGCCCACTCATTGCTCTTTCTCTGTCTCTCTCTCTCTTCCGATGCTCGATAAACTTCTAAAGTTTCAAGGATCAGCAATAAAACAAGTTATCAAAGTTCTAACTTGT
The DNA here is from genome assembly GCA_032872475.1 of Leptopilina myrica (nomen nudum). NCBI lineage: Eukaryota > Metazoa > Arthropoda > Insecta > Hymenoptera > Figitidae > Leptopilina > Leptopilina myrica (nomen nudum). Next base: position 8,294,820 of record CM065466.1, read on the forward strand.
ATCTGGTCTCTAATGTCCGAATATAACTACTCAGCTTTGATGATATTTAACAGTTACGAATGTCTCATTATCAGACAGATATTTCACTGCATTTCCACCCAACTGCCATATAAAAATTAAAATAATATTTAAATAAGGCAAAATATATTTAAATGTTACTGTATTTTTTTTAATATGACACATTCCACGTTAAACCAAAATATGGTCAAAATTCACTTATTCAAATCAACAAAATTCATTCATTCGGCTCTAACATTTTTTATCTTTTAGTACTATTTGAAAGAGAGTTTAAAGATTTTTTTGATCAAAAAATTTACAGGGGGTCCATTATGTAATTTCAATTCACTTTTACTCCAACTTTTACTCAAAATTTATTTTTACTCGATTTTCAGTTCACATTCACTCCACTTTGACTTTTATTCAAAAAATTTTTTCTCTACATTTTCACTCCACTTTCACTTTCATCCAAAATATTTTTTCACTCCAATTTCACTTCACTTTGATTCACAATTTTTCTTCACTCCACTTCCATTTTCACTCAAAATTTATTTTCACTCCACTTTCACTATCATTAAAATTTATTTTCATTACACTTTTACTTCACTTTCTCCCAAAAACTTTTTTCTTCCACTTACACTTCACTTTCACTTTACTTTAAGTTTGACTCAAAATTTAGATTCCGTTCAATTTCATTTTACTTTCGTTCAAAATATATTCCCAATCACTTTAATTTCACTTAAAATTTATTTTTACTCCACTTTCACTTTTACTTTTACCTGGAATCAAATTTTATTTCATTATTTATTTTCTCCAATATGAAGGTAAAGTACATAACGTTGACCAATGAATAAATGAAGTGAAAGTTAAGCAAAAATAAATTTTGAGTTAAAGTGAAGTGGAAATAGAGTGAAAAAATATTTGAGGTGAAAGTTAAAGTGGAGTGAAAAAAATGATGTGTGAAAGTGAAGTGAAAATAGTTTTAAAAATTGTTGACTTAAAGTTAAGTGAAAATAAATTTTGTGTGAATGTAAAAGTGGAGTGAAAGTGAAGTGAAAATGGAGTGAAAATAAGTTTTAGGTAAAAGTGGAGTGAAAATAAATTTTAAGTGAAAATGGAGTGCAAATAAATTTTGAGTGAAAGTGAAGTGAGAATGGAGTGAAAAGAAATTTTGATTGAATGTAAAGTGAAAGTGGAAGGAAAATAAATTTTGAGTGAATGTAAAGTGAAAGTGGAGTAAAAAAAAATTTTTGAGTGAAAGTGGAGTGAAAGTGAAGTGAAATTACATAATCGACTCCAGGATACGAATTCTTTTTTTTAAGTTTTGTAAACTTCAAACTAGAGAATTAAATTTTTAAAAAAAGTATCAAAAAGTAGCTTTCATACTAAAATAAATAGTAAGAAAAGTAGCTATCGAAAAATTAAAGTTGACGACCGAAAAAACTCGTTTCAGACACTTCAGAAAACTGATAAAAGTTAAATACCTTAATTTTTATTTTCCTCACTTTTTCCTAATTTTCATAAAAAAATATTTACTTCTTTCTTATCCGGCTAATAAATTGAATTTCTGCAACGAACTTTAATTACTCATGAAAGATTTCAAATATTTATAAAAAATAACTTAATTTCTGCGAAGAATTTTATAAAAATTTCCCAATAATTGATTCCTTTCGACTAATTTTATGAAAATTCTAATTTGAACAAATGAAATTCTTGCCAAATATTTATTATTTATGAAAATAATTGAATTCTTAAGAAGAGTTTTTTACAAAAAAATTTTTAAATAATTAAATTCTGTTTGGAAATTTTGTAAAAATAATAGATATTAAAAATTATTGAATTGCGAAAAGTTTTTAAAAATAATTAAATTTTACAAAGAATTTTATTAAAATTTTTGATAATAATTAAATGTTTGTGTGGCATATTAATAACTTTTTTTTTCTAAATAATTGAATTCCTAGAGAGCATTTTTATTATTTATAAAAATAATTGAATTCCTGGAAACGATTTTATTTGAAGATTTTAAAATAATTGAATTTCCAGAAAAAAATTATCACTTTTAAAAACAAATTGAATTTTCTAAAAAAAAGGTTTTTATTTATGATAATAATTAAATTTTGCAAAAAATGTTATTAAAATACCTCAAATCAATTGAATTTTCTGGAATAATTTTGCTATTAATCGACATAATCGAATTCTTTCGAAGAATTATTTATGTAAATAATTGAATTCTTGCGAAAAATTATTATAGTAATATCTTAACTTTCAATTATTAATTAAAACTGTAACTAAAATTAATTTTTAAATCAATTTTTATTATCAAAAAATTTTCAAATAATTAAATTCTTTCGACGAATTTCAATACAAACTTTAAGAATTATTACATTTCTCGAGGAATTCGACTAAAATTGTATTATAAAAATATGTAATTGAAATTCTGAAATGAGTTTTATTATTTATGAAAGTAATTGAATTTTTGCAAAGAATTTTACGCAAACAAGTTCTAAACAATTGATTTTTTCGAAAAAAATTAAACAAATTCTATTGTTAATAATTGAATTCACATAAAATTTCCATTATTTCTGAAAATAATTGACTATTTGTGTAGAACATTGTCAAAATTGTTTTTATATAATTGAATCATAATAAATCATAATAAATATATGTCCTATTAGAATTTTATCATAAATTTTTTTAATAAATTGAATTTCCATGAAAAATGTTCTTATTAGTAAAAGTAATTGATTTAATGTGAAGAATTGGATAAAAATTTTGTTAAATAATTAATTTTTTCGAAATTTTTTTGAAAATGCTATTCCAAATTAATTAAGTTCTTTTGGAAATTTTAATATTTATGAAAATAATTACATTTCGAATGAATTTTATCAATTTTTTTTTGTAAATAATTGAATTCTTTTGAGAAATTTCATGAAAATACTACATATTGAAAATAATTGAATCGGTTTTAAGAATTTGATTATAATTTTTGTGAATAGTTTTTTTATTTTTAGTGTTAGCGAATTTAAAGTAGTGGAAATTGTTAGAAAAACAGAAATTGTTGCTTTAGGTGTCTCAAATCTTAATAAAGGACCTAAATATATTAGCATGAAGTAAAAAAAGTAGATGAGTGCAAAGATTGAATAAACATTTTTTTTTAATAATATTAAGTTCTACAAATGTGAATCAATTGTAAGCTTTCTTTGATGAAAATTGTGTTAGTTTTTACAATCATTTCAAAGATTTTATGAAAAAAGTGTTTTAATAATTTTTTTCGCTTTTTTTAATTTTTATTTTAAGATTTAATTTTTAAATCTATTTGTATCCTTCGAGTTCAAAAAAAGATTTCACATATCAACATTTGGACAATTAAATATAAGTTGGAGTTCGTTAAAATTATTTCTCTAAGTCAGACTTTAAAAGTCTGAAAAAATTTAACGCATTAGTGGAAAGTGAACGCTACGTGAAATTCTTTAGTCCAACTAACGTTCTATCATTATCCAGAGGCAATCTATTTTTACTAAATCGAGCTGATCTGTTCTAGTGACCGACGAATACAGCAGATAGCTATTTTTCAGTCCTTATATTCACTATTTTATACTACAAAAGTTTAGATATTTTACAACCACTTAAAAAAACCTAATAAATCAGTTCTTGAATCTTTTTTTTTAAACACCATCTTTTGGTCTCGTAATATATTTCCTACATTATGCATTGAATTTATTATTAGAAAAAACTTTTCCAAAATGGATTTATCACTTTTTAGATAATGTAAAGTTTCTAATAGAAAATTCAGTGCTTTTCTTTAGGAAGATTTCATATAAAAAAAAGTTTATTTTCTCCTCGCAAAAATTTTATCAACACTTCAAAAAAAAAAATACTACAAAGAATCTTTATTTTCTTTTTTCTTTTTTTAATTTTTTCCATATTTTATAAACTTTTATGTAAAAAAAATGAAATGAATACAAAACTCAAGTTTGACTTATATCTAAAAATTTAAATGTGCAGAACTCTTTCGGTGTCATTAAAGAAGAAAATATTTTCGAAATTTTTTTTTATTTAATCCACGTCATAAAAAATGGCGTTAAAGTATCAAAAAATCGTCATTTTGACACTTTTTGAAGCACTATAAAAAGTGAACGCGAGGTTGTAAAAAATCTCAAGTGGAACTTATACGGAAACTTAAATTTTAAAGCTCGGAACTGAAAAGTTATATGACAATCGTTGCAGAATGTTATTTACTGAACACACCGAAATTCAACTACTTTATCGCTGTAAAAAATTGGCATTGAGAATAAAATTCATACATTTTGTAACCAAATAATTATTGACATGAAGTTTATAGTCGAAAATTCGTTTTCAATTGATTGAGAAATAAAAATTTTATTCTAAATAAACAAAATTACAAGACAATTTTTTTGTTGTTTAAAAAAGAAATTTTTTTTGTTAAAAAATTTATCAATTTTGCTTTCAATTTTCCAAATTTTAAAGTTTCAGAGAAAGGTTGCTAATTATGAATCTAAAGTTATAATCTACCTTTTAATCGAAGCACTATATAGGCAGTGCAGCGTAATTTAATGTATAGCTAACTTGAAAGTTTCGTTCAGGGATTAGTTGCGTTCTTGCTGGCTATTCTGGTTTGATGATGTGGTGTGAATTTGATCTACTGTCCCAAGGGTACAGAAAAGAAGGATTTTTTGTGCATAACCTCCTTGCAATCCAAGTGGAAAGCCTAAAATTTTAACGATCGACGCAGACATCCAATTAGTCTTTAGGCAATATAAGTCTACATCGTAGAATGATCGCAAAAATTTTAAGCTCCTTTAATAAATTTTTAGGCAAGTAATTAGTTAGGTACCTTTAAAAGTTAACAATGAATCGAAACAATTTTTCGGAAATTGAAAATATATTTCAAACTATTTAATAATTCATCTTTATTCCACTATTTCATCATAACATCTGACATTTTCGATCGATAAATATTTTCTAAAATTAATAATAATTAAAAAAAATTACGTCATTAGCATAACATTCCTGCTGATGTATACAACAGTTCCTGCTATACTTACAAACAGATATTCAATCGCTAAAATATTTGAAAGTTTCCTGTTTAATATTATTTACAAATCAGTGTCTAATGTTATAATTAAAGAGCAGCATGGATTCGAACTGCCTGAATACAAATTAATTAAAAATCATAATTCTCAATTGCAAACTGATTTAAAAAATGTTAATAATAGTGTTCAGATAAAAATATGACAATCAATGTGAAAAAATGTTCAGTAATTTCTTTTTCAAAAATTAGAACCATATTTCTTTACAGATGACGGAATGTTAATAATGATGATGAGATAGACAGGGTGACCTAGATAGTTGACCTTGAAGTCACTATTGATAATGCCATAACATTTCATAGTCACATAACTGATGTTACTAGTAGAGCACTTAGATATTTGGGTTTTGTTTCAAGAACTAACTCACAAAAACTTTTTAATTGTTAGAACAATTATGGAAAATGCATAAAATATATTGGTTCCTTTTTACACATATTTCTTAATTAGATTGGAACGAATACAAAATCGATTTCTGCGTCATGCTTCAAGACAACTTCATCTGCCTTATAATCTACACGAGTACAACTATGATAACCTTAGATCAAGATTAAATTGGCTATGGTTAACATTAATTTGTTACCTAGAACCGATGTTATATCAGTGAGGTTCCGTCAATAAACCGAACGTATTCAAGAGAAGTTTTCTTTAGTTTCTCTCTAGCACGAGAACCAATTTATGGTTGGCAACCAACTAACAAGTCCAGGCAAATGCGAGTGCTCCTAATTCAAATTCGTGCTGTAGATGCAAACATTTAATAAGTTTGGAATTTTAGGTATTAGTTGGGGAGAAACTTTCACGGAGACACATTGATAAGCTAGTATTAGGCAAAAGATGATTGTATCAATAAATAGTTACCTAAAATCGGCGGCTGGTCACGGTGAGAAAGAGGACCCCGGAAGTATTGTCATCATCCTATGCTTTACTATGATTGTTGATTTGGCTAATTTAGAGTATGAAGCTACAAAAAGAAAGATCCTGAATTAATGCTTCAAAATTCTAAAGACTTTCCTCAAAGAGGTCACCTAGTTGCTAATCCCTTTCAGGAAAGTCTTTTATGATTTTCGAAATGGCAGCAAAATAAACTGTCATCAGCTTCTATGATCATCATTGCTGATTCATTCCTTACGCTCTTCTTGAACTTAGAGCCCAACCTCTTACTTACCTTCGCACTCCATTTTCCTTGCAGGTTCTTCCTCTTCTCGATACTGTTTCGACACTGTTGGACTATCAGGTCCCTTGGCACTTATTTTGGCAAACAAGGTGTCTAAGAGCTTTAGTGTAGACTTGTTGAACTCTTTTCATTTCTTGTCTCGCGATTTTCCTTAGCACTTGCCTTTAGTATACACTGAAGACGTTCATCACCGTTATCTACTTCCCTGACGTTTTTTCTTCGCTTCCTTGATAAAGACCTCAAGGTTTCTCAAGCTGTGCTTTATCGTTCGGTTCACGTTCCTCTGGTCGACGCAAAACTTTAGTATCTCCTGCAAAGCATCTTCGATTTTTCCTAGAGAAACTGAATGCTCCATTTTTCACTTTATGTACAGTTTTCATTCATTCTTTTAAGGCCCAGGTGAGTGTAGTTTCATTTTCAGGAACAATGATAAATAATTACGGTTGGAATTTTAAAAGGTATACGATAAAATTTAGATTTAATAAGGAATTATTCGGCGATTCTGATTTCTAATCAAATGTCGGAGTGACTTAAGAATTAATTAAACAAATGTATAGACTGCGCGAGGATCTGATCTTTTTGGTACTTTTTGAGCCTTATCTTTTGATTCCTCATTGAACAATTTTCGATAATATTAACCAAAGTTTAAAACATTTCAAAAAATTGACATTTTTAAAAAATTACCTTTTTTTAATAATAAATAAATATTTATTTCCTTTTTCCTTTTCAAGTTTGTAGTGCTACTTAAACCGCTTCTTTTGATCCCTCATAGAATTGTTTTGAATAAAATTAGCCAAAGTTATTAACATTTCAAAAAATTACCTTTTTTTTAATAATAAATTGATATTTATTTCCTTTTTTTTTCATTAAGTTTGTAGTGGTTCCTAAGCCACATCTTTTAATCACTCATCGAACACTTTTCAATAAAATTAGCCAAAATTATTAACATTTCAAAAAATGTAAATTTTTTAAAAATATATTTTTTTTAATAATAAATCTACATTTACTTTCTTTTTTTCTTTAAGTTTGTAGTGCTTCCTAAGCCTCATCTTTTGATCCCTCATTGAATATTTTTCAATAATATTAACCAAAGTTATTAACATTTTAAAAAATGTTAATTTTTAAAAAATTCATCTTTTTTAATAATAAATTTATATTTATTTTCTTTTTTCATTTCAAGTTTGTAGTGCTACCTGGACCGCATATTTTGATCCCTCATTGAATATTTTTCAATAATATTAACCAAAGTTATTAACATTTTAAAAAATGTTAATTTTAAAAAATTTACCTTTTTTAATAATAAATTTACATTTACTTTCTTTTTTTATTTAAGTTTGTAGTGCTTTTTAAGCCTCATCTTTTGATACCTCATTCAACATTTTTCAATAATATTAACCAAAGTTATTAACATTTTAAAAAATTTAATTTTAAAAAAATTCACCTTTTTTAATAATAAATTTATATTCATTTCCTTTTTTCTTTTCAAGTTTGTAGTGCTACCTGGACCGCATCTTTTGATCTCTCATAGACTATTTTTTAATAAAATTAGCCAATGTTATTAACATTTCAAAAAATGTAAATTTTTAAAAAAAATATTTTTTTTAATAATAAATTTACATTTACTTTCTTTTTTTCTTTAAGTTTGTTGTGTTTTTTAAGCCTCATCTTTTGATCTCTGATTGAATAATTATCAATAATATTAACCAAAGTTATTAACATTTTTAAAAATGTAAATATTTAAAAAAATTACATTTTTTAATAATAAATTTATATTCATTTCCTTTTTTCTTTTCAAGTTTGTAGTGCTACCTGAACCCGCATATTTTGATCTCTCATCACTTTTGGATAGTATTAACCAAAGTTATTAAGATTTAAAAAAATCAAAATTTCTAATAAGTTACCAATTTTGTTCTTTTCTTGTTTAATTTTGAAAAATATATGTTAGTATTCAATTTATAAAGTTAATGAAATAAAATTGTTGTCATTAAGGAAATTGTTCATTAAATCTACACAAAAATCAAAGTTTTTAGTTCGCATCGGTTTTTGTTATATTTAATATATTTCTATTTTCCTACATTTTCTTCTTGTAATTAATAATTAAATTTTTGACAATAAAGCAAAAAAGTCGTCGTCTTTGCCTATATACATTAGAATTTAATTATACAGTTTAATATTATTATCATACAAATATTTAAAATCTTTTTTATTTTTTTATTTTTGTACTTTTTATTCTAATTTGAAAAAGCAAATACAATATAACGGAAGTATAAATAAAAGCGTGCGATTAAGACACAAGGTGTGAATGAATTACAAATTGAGAGTAAATATTTACAGTTTGATTAAAAAAAGAAAAAAAAATCGCTGATACAAATTTTCTCTTAAATGACGAGATAATTTTGAAAGTTTTTTTCTCCGTCCACGACAATAACGACGACTTCGGCGGCAGTGGTGGCGGCAAAGTGGCGCAAATGTGAGACGATGAAAATATTGGGTCTATTTTGAAATTCTATTTTGGTTCGTCGGCCGAGAACTGAGAACACTCTTCCAACTACGAGTGCGTTACGCACTCGCCATTACTACTATCCTGACCAACATTCAACTTTTGCTTTCACGTTTATAAGCGAGCATTGATCCACTGATTTTTGCCTTTATATGAAAAAAACAATAAGAGAAGCGACAATGATAAATGTAAAATTAATTTTACAAAAATTATTAAAATTGAAAAATATTTTCTTGTTTTCATTTTTTGACGAGAAACGAAATTTTATACCATGTCGCTAAAATAAGAGTTTGTATGAAAATTGAAATGAAACGCGTTTAACGAAATATACATTTTAAGAGAGTCGGTGTGTGGGAAATATATGAACAAAGAAACGCTACACAATTTTAGAACATAATATTTTTATTATTTTTAAATTGAAAAATTTTCGTCTACGTTGAAAATTATAAGAATAGCTTTAACAATTTGGAAAGTATAATATAAAAATTATAAAATCAAAATAATCGCATATTTAGGGCTGTTTTTATGAAAAGGTGTGTAAACACGATTTAAATAAAAAGAAATAACTTTTACGATATTTTTTTTGCAAAATTTCAATTCTAGAATTTTTATGCATTCTTTAAATATTTCAACGAAAAAACAATTTTTTTTCTATTTCCACTGAATTCACTAAAATGAAATATCAACAAATTAAAATTTTACAATATATTTTTAAATCATTTTTAGTATTTTAATTAAAATGAAAAAGAAAAAAAATTGGGTATTATATTCTCATACTTTTGAAATTTTAACAAAGTATTAACAACTGTTATAGAGTATATTTTTGTTTTTACGATTTTCTATTAATTGAAATATTGATTTTTATTTTTATACGATTGAAACAACAAAAAAGAAAATATTAATAGCTTCTACAAAATATTTTTATTATTTTTACACATTTCCAATATTTTGTGTTTTGGCAAAAACCTTTTCAAAAATAAAAAAAATATAGTTGTATAAAGAACAATTTAAAAAAAATTTCTACAAAAGTTAAAATGTTTGATTATAAAATACATTTTCCAAACAAAAACATCGAAAAAAATGAAACATTTCAGGAATGAATATAAAGTGCAACGAAAATGTTAGTTTCAAAGTTTCTTTTCTAATAAAATTTTATATAAAAATTTATTTGCAATTTGATACCAAAATTTAAAAGAAATTTCGAGAATGAAAGTTTTTATAAAAATATAAATATATTTCAAGGGATTCGTTTAAATTTATATTAAAAATAATTGAAATTCTGCGACGAGTTTTGTTATTTATAAAAATAATTAAATTACTAAAAAACTGTATTATTTAATAAAATAATTGAATTATTGCGAATAAATTTGAAAAGAAATTTTTTAAATAAATTCCAGTGAAATTTGTATTATTTTTTAAAATAATTGAATTTTTTTGAAGAATTTCATTATTTACAAAAATAATTGAAAAGTAAAGAATTTTAAAAAATTTTTGAACATAATTGATTTTCTTCGAAGTATTTTATTTCTTTAAAAAATAATTAAATTTCTGCAAAGTGGTACTAAAATTAAATATTTTAGTTCTTTTAACTAAAATTCTTCTATATATCCATTATTTTTAATCATTAGTTAAATAAATTTAAAAAAATAGAACTAACATTATCAGAAGAATTTGAATTATTAAAATTTTTCAAAAAACGTTTTTTAATTTGTATCTGAATTCATTTAAAATTAAAATTTTATATAACTTTAAATTAAATTCTTCTGAAGTTAAACTATTTACAAAAATTTGAAACGCATTTATTTTAAAATAAAATTAATTTTGAAATACATATTTAGGTAAAATTATTCATACAATAATTTCTAAGTAATAATTTTATCATAGTTCTTTAAGAATTAAATTATTAGAAAAGGAATTATTACTTTTTTTGTTTTTTAAATTCGCACAAATGTAAATTTGCTAATAGTTGAAAAAGAAAAATTAGTATTTAAAATTTTAATGATATTTATCTTAGAAGAAACAATTGAAAAAATTTTTATAACATTCTTTGAACTAATCAATTATTTTTAAAATATTGTTAGAAATCTTTCGTAAGAATTCAATTATTTTCACAAAATAACGACATTATCTTTACACAATTTTAATTGAATTCTTTAAAATTTTCTGAAAATGTTCCAAAAATTCAATAATTTACAAAAATTGAATAAACATTGATCCAAGGATTCAATAACTTTCATAAATAATAAAATTCTTCACAGGAATTCATTCAATTAAAAACGCATTTTATCAAGAATATTTTTCGAAAGAAATCGATTATTTCCAAAACGTTGATGAAATTCTTTATTATTCTATTTTAAGAAATAATCAATTAATCAATAAATTTTTTATTTACATGTTTAAAAATTGAATTCCTTGTAGTTTCTAATAAGAATTGAGTTAAGAATGAAATTTCAGATTATAATTTAATACTAAGTATAATTATAGTATAAATTTTTAGAAATTGTGTACATTTCAAAAAACTTTTACAATAAAATTATTAAAAATTTTAATTCCTGTAGAAACAAATAAATTGATTTATCGAACAAAAATTATTCATGTATAAAAAGTTAATTTAAAAATTGTGTGAAAAAATGAATTGTTTGAATAAGTTTAATTAAATTATTCGACTAAAGTAAAATTTTCGTACAAATGAAAAATAATTTTTAAAAATGTCAAATGAAGTGTAAATTTTATAAATTAATAATAAATAAATAAATAAATAAAAGTAAATAATGTAAGTGTAATGTAAATAAAGTATAATAAAATTAGTAAGTTTTGTACATTTTGAGTGAAGATTAAATATAAAATAATATATCAAGTTTCAGTAAAAGCTGGGAGAGCTTATTCGCTTCACGACTTCCTCTGAACATTAATATAAATAAGCAGAGTAAGTTTTAGTTTCATCCGAATTTTACTCGATAAAACTGCGTTAATAAAAGTTTGCACTTCATTTTCGTTTTTTATCCGAAACGACGACTTAAGCATGAATTTTTGCAATTACATACTACATTACATAAATATATAATGCACATTATATTTCTGTTAAAATAGACGTGAATTTCAGAATAAAAATTTTACACAAAATTAACATGAATATTCATTAAGGGCATTTGAATCATTTGAACCAAAAAATAGAAAACAATTTGTTTTTACATTTTGGTACTTCCTGAAATCTTATTGCAACAAACAAAATATGGATTTAAAACTAGAAAATCATAAGTTTAAAGGGAAAGAATTTTTAAAAATTGGAAATAGAACAATTTTTGCAAATCGAAAAATAATTTTAAAACAATTAAAAAAAATTTTTTTTTAATTAGAAAATAATATGTAAATGTAGCCTTGTTTGAAATAATTTTTTAAATGTAATAAAGAAAAATGAATTTTCAGAAAGAAATTAATTTTCAAGAGAAAAACGGTATTTATTTAAAAAACATTGATTAATCGAAGTAAAATAAGTGACATATTGAAAAAATTTATTCATATGTGAAGTGATATAGAACTGATTTTAATTACAATTCAGAATACCTTACAGAGTAACAAGTGAACATTCCCAGATGTATCACTGGAAATTGAATGTAACTTGATACAACGGAAGATCATCGTAATTGAATGATGATAGACATTTAATCCACTGCGGCACCGAAGCAATTTCTAAATGGCTTTCCTTCGCATTATATATACGTACTTACAAATTTTTAAAATCTAAAATGGCGGATTCAATATGGCCGACTGTTTTCTAATTTTCTTGAATTCATTTCTAATTCATTACTCTGAGCTATTCAGGAAAACCGTTCTTTAAATTTCAAAATGGTTGAACCCGAAAACTCCCTCAGCAACAATAATAATTTAACTAAAAATAAAACATTAAAAAAATGTTATTTTTCAATATCAAAAAATTAACTATTTAAAAACTTTTGAGTGAGTTAAATATGTTTTCTACATTATTTAAGAAATTCGTATTTTTAAACATTATTTCTTACAATTTTTCCTATTACTATTTCTTTCTTTTTTTTCAATTTCTATATGAATTTTTATCGACATAATCGATTTCAACAAAATTAAAAATGTAAAGGCATTTTTTATGACTTTCAAAAAAATAATATTTAAATTAAAAAATTGAATATTATTATGAAATAAATTTTCTTTGATATACTTTACTTCTGTAACAAAATTAATTTGACAGATCTAAATTATGCAACTTTTTATAATGTTTTTTTTATATAGAAAATAGAAAATTGTTAATTGTTAAAAAATTAAGATTAAGAAATAGGAAATATACCCATTCTTTATGCATAATTTTTATTTCTCAATTTTTTCAGAATTCCAAGTTTATTTTAAATGAAGGTTTATATTTAATTCTTCTTCTTCTAAATTATTTTCATCCTTTCAATTTTAAAACAATTATTTTTAATAAATTCTTGAAAAAGTTCTTTGAGAATTTTCAAATCCGTTTGATTGCAATTCAATTTTACGAAATTTAAACTATTTGCAAACTCTTTAATTAAAAAAAAACGTTGATTTAACTTTTTTAAACAAAAATTTTAATTCACGGAAATTGTCAGTTAAAAGTGTAAAAAATTTTGTTTAAGAATTTAATTTGAAACCTTTTTAAAATTTAATTATTTCTAAAAATTTACACTGTAATGCTGTTAATATTTAATTATAATCTAAAATTAAAATTGAAATTGAAATTCATTTTAAAATAAATTTTTGTAAGAAAATTTTACTAGAATTTTTTTTACTAAAATTCAATTTTTTAGTGCTTTTAACTAAAATTCTTCTATATATATCCTTTTTTTAAATTATTAGTTAAATAATTAAAAAAAAGAACTAACATTATCAAAAGAATTTGAATTATTAAAATTTTTTAAAAATCGTTTTAAAATTTGTAAGTAACTGAATTCATTTAAAATTGAAATTTTATTAAACTTCAAATTGAACTCTTCTAAAGTTAAACTATTTGCAAAAATTTTAAACGCAACTATTTTAAAATTTAATTAATTTTGAAATACATATTTAGGTAAAATTATTCATTAAATAGTTTTTAAGGGCATTTGAAACATTATGACGTCATAATTGATGCAAATCATATATTTCAATGTTGTGACGTCATAAAGGTTCAAATGCCCTTAAGTAATAATTTTATTATAGTTTTTCAAGAATAACAATTTTAAATCCGAATTTTTATTTAAACTATTCATTAAATAATTTTTAAGTAATAATTTTATTATAGTTCTTCAAGAATAACAATATTAAAACCGAATTTTTAATTTAGTTTTAATAAAATTAAAATAAAGCATAAAAAATTGTATTATTCTGAAAAAAGTTTAAATTAAAAATTTTTACTTTCTATTATTTTCAAAATTGCTAATTTTATTTTAAAAAGTAAGTTGCTAAGTAAATTGTTGCTTCTTTGCTAATATTCGCAATCTTAAGGAAATTCGAGAATTTTTTGAAAAAATGTCCGCCATATTGGATTCGCCATTTTGAATGTTTCCATTTTTACCTAAAATTTTTAATCGTCAAAAGTAAAAATTAATATTTCCATAATTAAGAATTCTGTATGTATAAAGTATTTAAGTAAAATATCAAAGCCGATAAGTTGTTAAACTTCAGAGCAGAATTGAAAACCATTTTTTATATCCAACTTTTTTTTCAACACAGCAGAAGAATAAAGTAAACAAAAATCAGATTTGCAGTAGATTTATCGTACGAGTACGATACGAAGCATGAAATACGACGAAAGCAGGAAAACCGGACTAAATGCGAATTTATTTCAAACAGCTTTCGGATTATTTCGGACTCATTTCGGATTCAGATTTAGGAGGCTTACAACTTCTGAAATTTCTAAAAAAATACACACACTATTCTTAAAAGGGTTAGAAATTTTTGTTCTAAAATTATCTGTATAAAAATACTTAAAAAATATAAGAAAACTTAATTTTATTTCCAGAATGTTCGATGTATACATTTTATTATGTAAAACAGAATTTTTAAATCAAATAAAAAATTTTACAAATTTATAAAATAAAAAGTACAATTGAAAATTCTGTTAGTCGTCACTATAAAAATTTCCCGTGTATAAAACAAAAGAGTTTTCGATTGATTTTTGTAAATTTGTCCGCTATATTGGACCCGCCATTTTGAATTCTTGAAAACTCACTAGAGAATCGTAATCAGCGACAATGAAAACCACCGAGTAACGAGTTTCAAACGAATTTGGTCGATTGAAGTGAATAAAATTTGTTTAGGAAAATTCATTTATCGCGTTTGAATGCTAACGTTATTTTGTATTTTTTTTTGAAAATAACTTTAGTCTCTACAATTACAAAATAAAAAAAATATTTTTTTTTACTAAAATTTCTGAAAATTAAATTTAAATTTTCCTAAACGAAAGAGAATTCACTTTTTTTGTGAACAATTACAAATTCCGTTAAATTTTGTATATTATAATTGTTTGGGAGTTAAATTTAGTTGTACAGTAAGCTTCTTTAATTCTCAGGAAAGTAAAAATATTTTTGGGGGATTTGGAAATTCAACTTCTCACCAATTTCTCTAACGGACCCATTGTTCACATATTACACTCATTGAGTTAAACGACTTGACCTTACACCGTAATTTGTGTTGATTACTGACTCGGCACTTGCTCCAGACATTTATATACTTAATTCGCGATTCATCACTTCTAAAATTCACTGTATTTTTCTGATAATTCTTATATTAATATTAAAATTTCAAATTTGTTGGAATTTTTTTTTAATAACAACAATAAGAATATTATTACTCCAAGTAATTTAGGTATTTTCGTCCAAAATTTAAACATTCTTATTCAATTACAAATTATTTATTTTATAATAAAATATTGATTGTTTATTAATAAAATTATTATAAAATCATTAGAATTTAAAATATTTTTTTATAAAATTCTTCAAAAAAATGATACCAATATTTTTTAAATAATTGATAATTAAATTTTTTTAGAATAATCGAATGTCTGTATGGCATTCTAATATTTTTTTTTAAATAATTGAATTTCCAATTTCCTGTGAAAAATTCTAATATTTTTGTACAAAATTGAATTTTGCAAAGAATTTTAATAAAATGCCTCAAATAATTGAATTTTCAGGAATAATTTTGTTATTTATCGATAAATATATATGTCATTTTTTGAAGAATTCTTTTCGTAAATAATTAAATTCTTTCGAAGAATTCTTTAATTAAATAATTGAATTCTTGAAAAAAATGTATTAACATCTAAAAGAATAATTAAATTATTACACAAAAAATGAAATTAAAATTGTGTTTATAGTAATTGATTATTTGGGAACAATTTTATCAAAATATTTGAAAATAATTTAGAATGATTTAAATTCAGCGATGAATTATATTATTTATGAAAATAATTGAATTCTACATAAGAATTTTATAAAAAATGTTTTCAATAATTAATTTTTTCATAATATAATGAATATTAGTAAAGTTTTATTTTAAATAATTGAATTTTTGTGGAAAACTTTATTTTGTGAAAAAATTAAATTTTTTGATTAATTCATTTAAAATAGTATTAAAAATAATTGAAATTCTTTGATAAGTTTCATTATTTATAAAATAATTGAATTCTCTTTCAGAAATTTTATAAAACTAGTAGATATTGAAATTCATTGAAATGCGAAAAGTTTTTTAAAGTAATTAAATTTTATAAAGAATTTCATTAAAATATTTGAAAATAATTAAATTTTTTGTGTCACTTTGTTATTTTTTTTAAATAATTGAACTCCTAAAAAGCATTTTGTATTTATGAAAATAATTGTATACTTGTAAACGATTTTATTACAATTTTCTATAAATCATTAAACTTCGTGAAAAGAAAAAATTTATTACTTTTAAAAATATTTAAATTCTTGTGATGAATATTGTTATTCATGAAAGTTGAAAATAATTGAATTTTGCAAAGAATTTTATTAAAATGACTTAAAACAATTGAATTTTCGGAAATATTTTTGTTATTTATCTTTTATAATTAAATTCTTTCGACAAATTATTTATGTAAATAATTGAATTCTTGCGAAGAATTTTATTACAATCTAAAAGAGTAAACTAATTATTTAAAGAAATGTTTTAAAATTGTATTGAAAAATAATTTATTTCTTTCCAAGAATTCTATTAAAATATTTGAAAATAACTGAGTTCCTGTGAAAATTTTTAATTTTTTTTTAAATAACTGAATTCTTTCAAAGAATTATTAAAAAAACATTATTTTTTAACTAACGATTTTTTAGAGGAGTTGAAATTAAATTTTCATGAATATAATTACATTTTTTGATCAATTCCTGTAAAATTGTATAAAACATTATTTAAATCCTTCTTTTACTTTTTTTTATTATTTATTTATAAAAATAATCTAACTGTTGCAAAAAATTATATTAACATTTTCAAAAAAATAATTGAATTATTGCAAAAAAAATTTATTAAAATATTAAAAAAGAATTGAATCTCTGTGAAAAATTTTATTATTGTTGAAAATAATTGAATTCTTAATAAGAATTTTATAACTGTTATTTTAAGTACTTAATTTTTTTTTGAAATATAATAAATATAATTGAAATTTGATTTTAAATAATTGAAATCTAGTAAAAAACTTTATTTGTCAAAAAATTGAATTCTTCGATTAATTTATTTACAATAGTTTTAAAAATATTTGAAATTCTTCGATGAGTTTTATTATTTATAGAAATAATTGAATTCTTGCTTAGAATTTTATTAAACATTTTTTTTGAAAAATTGAATTTTAATGAAGATTGTTATTATTAGTGAAAATAATTGAATTAGTGGGAAGAAATGTATAAAAAAATTTTGTTAAATAATTAATTTTTTCGATTTTTTTTGAAGTGTTATTCTAAATTAATTGAATTTCTGTGGGAATTTTATTACTTATGACAATAAGGGTGCGTTCACAAATGATGTCACGCAATTTTTTGAGATTTTCAACTCCCCCTTCCCCTGTCACGCTATTTCACGCAATTTCACATGTGAAAAATACATATTGTGTCACGTTTATTAAATATCTCCCCTCCCAGAAAAGGTAATATCTTTTATAAACGCTCCCTAATTAAATATTCTAGATGAATTTTATCAATTTTTTTTAATTATTAAATTCTTTTGCGAAATTTCGTGAAAATACTAAATATTGAAAATAATTGAATTTCGAATATTTTTGGAAAATAATTAAATTGTTTTTAAGAATTTAATTATATATAATCCCACAAAATATATTTTGTGGAAATGATCTTTTTGATTTCTAGTATTAGCGAATTTAAAGTAGTGGAAATTTTCAAAAGAAACTAGAAATAGTAACTTTTAGTTGGTAAAATCTAAATAGTAGCTCAAAGTGATAAAAGTAGTAAATAAAGTAACAAAAAATGTTTACAAATTATTCGTTCAAATTTTTGCATGATTTGATTGATATCTCGCTGTGAAAAATATTTTGCACAATATTCTTGAACTACATACATCGCAGTGTGGAATATTTTCTATAAAAGTTTTTAGAAAAATTTTTACCTAGAAACGAAAAGATCGTAGTAGGAGAAGAAATTTTCCTCGCCTAATATTGTCAGCAGCTCAACGAAACCGAATATTGCAGTAGAGGTAATGCTCAAAAGTGCCGTCTGCTTGGAGACCCTCCAAATGGGATCAGTTTCATCGAGTACGAAGGCACTATGGGAAATGAAATCTCACTTCTCTATATATCGATAGCGGCCAACTATGAATATTTCCGAAAATATTTTTAATAAATACTAAATAGATATGACTTCTGCAAATATAGACAACTTTTAAGAGCCAACAGTTGCTTGAGTAATGCGAATTAAAACTGGAAAAAAAGAACTAATTCATAATTTTCTAGGTTACAAATATTCTTCTGCTTGTGCTTTTTCTTCTTTTGTTAAAATGAAGTTGAGAATTAAAAAATCTTTGTGTTTTAAAATGGAATCAAAAGTTGCAGCAAAGATGGAAAAACTTTGAAGCAAAAGTCATCCTCCATATTTCAGATATTCATCCTTTTGATGAAATCAAAAAATTCTTCTGTCGAATAAAGTCAGGATTTTTTTCTATCCTATGGGAATAAAATATATTCAAAGCAATAAGTTAAGCAGCTTTTGAATGTTTAGGGGATGAATTTAAAAGCCTTTTATGCATTTAACCATAATCTTGCGGAACATAATGAGAAATATTGCGTGATGCATAGAAATTGTGTAGGTACAAATTGCTGATGACCTTTTGTATACACCGCGCATTGCATTTGAGGGGATGCTTTTGCTGATATCGCTTTATACAGTACTTTCGAATATTGTCTACGCAACGTATTTCCCCGCAGTCAATTGCTGATTGGTAATAGAGTGGTGTTTGTAGCAAAGCAGTAAATCTTCATTAGCGAAAGCCGTGTGTGGTTATCAGATAGCCATTAGCGCGTTTGACCAAGCATTTAGATCAGTGTCACGTGCGTGTATTTCACAAGGCACGCGGTTTGATGAAATTTCCACAGCATGCTTCACTGATAACAAAGTTACTAGATGATTCCATCGATTACTGAAGTAAATAGAGTAGCATAGTTTGCACTAAGTTAGTATCTCATCAAATTATGTTGCATCTATTACTACTACTACTACCACTACTACTATTCACTACTTCTCAAAGTTATTTCATCAAAGCATGTCATTTTGACCATTATATTCGACTTTACTTTGATCTTGATTCGCAATTTAATTAGAAAGATATATATTGCATTGCCAGACAGAATTATTATAGTCACAGAAAATTATATACTTATTCTTCATAATGAAGCGAAATTCCTGCAAATGTATAAATACAAATCTCAAAAGTAAAAGTTGTCACATAGTGTTTGCAGAAACATTCCTCCTATCAGTGATTACTTCATCATCCACCAAATATTAAAAAAATGGAATTTGAAAATATACAGTAGGGATTGTACAAAAAAATTGTCATTTTAATCTGACTTCATATTTGTAATCAGCGACCATAGACGCCCCCCAAAAGTAGCAATTTTCATGTAAATTTGATTAAATTTTAAAAATAAGTCCGCCATATTGCATCCGCCATTTTGAATTATGAAAATCTGACTCCATATTCGTAATCAGCGACCCCCAAAACCCCCGAGTCACAATTTTCATGCAAATTTGATTAAATTTCAAAAATTAGTCCGCCATATTGCATCCGCCATTTTGAATTATGAAAATCTGACTCCATATTCGTAATCAGTGACCCCAAAAACCCCCGAGTAACAAGAATCAGGCGAATCCAAACATTTTTTTAATTTCGTCCTCCATATTGGATCCGCCATTGTGAATTTTGAAAATCTAACTTTATATTCGTTATCAGCAACCCCAAAAACCTTCGAGAACGAAGTTTCAAGTGAATATGATCAATTTAAAAAAATATGTCCTCCATTTTGAATTTTTAAAATATGAAAATCTGACTTCAGAATCTTAATCAGCGACTCTGAAAGCTCCCTAACATTGACTAGAAAAACGTATGCTTCAAAGGGTTCAGCACTATTTTCAAAACAAAACAAAAAAATTTTTCTGCGCATTTACATTTTAAATTATTGGGAAAAAATAAATTTTTAAAATTCATGAAAAAATTATAAATGTTTATGTTTTTTTTTGTTTGCTTCACAAACTATAAAATTATCACGAATTTTAAAAGAAAACCTTCAAATTTTTTCTATTTCAGACATTAATTTCTTTTTTGATAATTTAATTCTTGAACAACTATCAAAAAAATTATTATACATAGAAATTATTTAGTGAATAGTTTTAATTAAATATTTTAAATTAATTGAATTTAAAAAAAAGTTTTTTTAACGCAGTTTTTACAAACAGATGAACTTTAAAAGGTTTTAATGAAAATTTTTATAAAATTTCAAGTTTGAATTATAAATTTAATTTGAAAAATGCACTTAGATTTTTGTAAAATTTTATTGATTTTAATTCTTTGGAAATTAATTGAAATCTTTAATATATAATTAATTATAAAAAAATTAATTTTAGAAAAAATGTTGATATAATTCTATCAACATTTAATTAACAATTAATAAATCTCACGACTGAATTTTAATTATTTTTAATTCAATTTTAATCTAATTTCTCGAAAAATGTAATTATTTTTAAAAATTACAGGGCATTTGAACCTTTTTCACGTCACAGCATTAAAATATATGCTTTGCATCAATTGTGACGTCATAATGGTTCAAATACCCTTAAAATTTGTCAAAAGGATTCAGTTATTCAAAATTTTATTATAAAATTCTTTATAAGAATTAAATTTTAAGAAACATTGAATAATAAATTATTTATTTTTGTATTTAAATAATCGAATTTTTTTAGAATTTTCTAATATAAATTGATTAAGAAATTAATTTAAGTTTCAATATTAGATAACAATTGAATATTAAAAGCGGTAATTTTTAGAAATAATTGAATTTTGAAAAGGTTTCAAATTAAAATCTTTGAAAATCTGAATTTTGCATACATGTTAAGTTTTCACTGACAATTGTGTAGAATTAATTTCATTTGTGAAAAAGAAAACTTGAGTTGGTTTAAAAATTATTTTAGTAAAATAAAATACTCAAACTTTACTAAAAAAACTTTTGTAACGATTAATTGTACACAAATGTATTTGAAAATTCTCAAAGAACTTTTTCAGAAATCATTAAAAACAAGTTATGATTTAGAGAAGAATTTTAGTTAACAATTCGTAAAAATAATAATTGAGTATTTATTTTAAATAGAAGTCGTTAATGTTTTCGAATAATTTTACAATTAAAAAAATTCGTAACTAAGTAACAGAAAATTTATTTCAATAAAATTTTTTTAATTTTCTAAAACTTAAAAAATTTTCAATATCAATTAAAATTTGTAATTGAGAAATAGAATTTGTGAACAACATAGTTATTAAAAAATAACAATTATTCATAAAATGGATATATTTCCTATTTCTTAATCATAACTTTTTAACAAATTAACAATATTCAATTTTTTACAGATGAAAAGCAGAAAGATTTGCTAAATTTAGATCAGTTAAATGAAATTTTTTATAGAAAAAAGCATATAGCAAACAAACTGAATATATTTGTTATTTGTTAATCATAATTTTGTCAAATTTTCTAATTTCAAATATAATTTTATTATAAATCATGAAAAATACCTACTTGCCTATTTTCTATTTGTAAAACAATCTTTTTGGAAGAAGAAAAAACAAAAGGGTACACAAAAACTAACTTCAAACATAACTAAAGAATATTTATTCATGTCAAATAAGTTTAGTTATTGCTGTTTAGTTATTGAATTTCTCAAATATTTAATTTTCTTCAATGATTTTTAAGTAAAATATTTTATTTTTCGTCTTTTTTAAATTAAGTATTTATGAAATTTTATAAAATTAGTGCTTTAACGAAAATTTCGTTTCATTAATATAAAAATTGCAAACTATATGGAAAAAGATAATAAAAATTAAATAATAATCATGAACGATATTTTAATATTTTTTTCTCAACATTTGTCGTCTGTGCGGATAAAATTTTGAAAATAAAGTTTCGTTAAGTGAAAAGATATCTATTTTGACCAAACTTCAGGATCTGTATACCATTAAAGGTGACCCAGACGCGACGACATTCCACTTGTCCTTATGAAGACTTGCTGCTCTTCCTTTCTTGATACCATATTCTTCCTTTTCAATAAAACATTATCTTGTGGTGTTTTTACCTTTTGAGTGAAGAAAGAAAGGTACAGTAGTGGCAATCCTTATATAAAAGCAATGATAAAAACGTCTCGAATTATAAATCAATTACCATTTTTAGTTCTATTTCAAAAAATCCACCCCCCTATCCTTTACGCACTAGACAGACGTGTATGTCTCTGGAAAAAACTTTAGAATTATTTTCTTACTATTATAATTATTACAATTTTTTAAAAGTTTTCTTAAATATTTTCCAATACATTTTTATGAATTTTTTTCCATAAGGAAAATTAACTTTCGCTTCACTTTTTTATTTTATTTAATTTATACATTTTTAGACTTCTTACTCGATAAATAATTTCTAAAAACTAGCAGCTTTCAAATTAAAAAACTAATACCTTCTCATGTGATGAAAATGTAAAAAAGTAGTAAAATAGTACGTATCGAAAAATTAAACTTGACGACCAAACGAACTCATTTAAATTATTCACAAAACTGAGAAAAATTCCATTTTCCAATTTAATTTTTCAAACTTTCTCTTAATTTTCATCAAAAATATTTCTTATTCAGATAATAAATTTAATTTCTGTAACAAATTTCAATATTGATAATGAAAGAATTTAAATATTTATAAAAATTATTTATTTTTTGCAAATAATTTCAACAAAATTTTTTAATATTTAATTTCTTGAGACTAATTTTATGCAAATTCAAATTTAAATAATTGACTTTCTAAGAAATTTTTAATATTCATGAAAAGAATTCAATTTTTACAAAGATTTTTAAAAAATTTTTTAATAATTGAATTTTGGTTTGGAATTTTATGAAAATAGTAAATATTGAAAATAATTAAACTGCGAAAGATTTTTAAAAATAATTGAATTTAAAAAAAAATCTATTAACATTTTTGAGAATAATTAAATGTCTGTGTGGCATTTCATAATTTTTTTTTAAATAATTGAATTTTTGCGAACGACTATATTAGAATTTTTTTAAATAATTAAATTTCCAAGACAAAATTTTTAATTTGTAAAAGTAATTCAACTCCTGTGATGAATATTTATGAATATGAATTATTATTTTATTTTTATTATATTATTATTATTATTATTATTATTATTATTATTATTTATGAATATTTATGAAAATAATTGAAGTTTGTAAAGAATTTTATTGAAATGCCTCAAAATAATTGAATTTTCAGGTATAATTTTATTATTTATCTTTAATAATTGAATTCTTTGGAATAATTATCTATGTAAATAATTGAATCTTTTAAAATCTTAAAAAATAATTGAATTATTTTAAAAAACCATAATAAAAAAAATAGATTTCCTTTCGAACAAGTTTTTTAAAATTATTTAATTGAATTCCTGTGGAAAATTCTAATTTTTTTTTAATAATTGAATTCTTCGTAAGAATTTTATAAATATACTGTTTTAAATAATTAATTTTTTCTAAGTATAATAAATGTTATAAAAGTTTTACGAAAATTCAATTTACTTTACTGAATTAAAATTATTTATTTACACTTTACAATTATTTACTGAATAATTGAATTCTTTTGGCCAATTGTAATAAAAATTTTAAGAATAATTATTCTTCGTTTTTCGAGGAAGTCCATTGAAATTGTATTGAAAATAATTGAAATGCTGCATTGAATTTGATTATTTATCAAAATAATTGAATTTCTAAAAAAAATGTTTTATTTATGAAAATAATTAAATTAATGCAAAGAAATTTAAAAAACATTTGTTAATTGAAATCTTGTGAAATTTTTATTATTTTTAAAAATTCTTAAATGTCTGAGTAGAATTTTATCAAAAGCTGTTGTAAATAATTGAATTCTTTTAAAAAAAATTTTTTAATATATTCAGATTGAAATAATTAAAAGTTTATTATTTAAAATAATTAAATCTTTATTAAAAAATTGAATTAACTTCTAATGACTTTGAATAATTAAAATTTATCAAAATTTTACGTTCTTTTTTCTAATTAAATTCATTAAAAATTAAAATTTTATAAAATTTTAAATTACAACCTTTTAAAGTTTATCTATTTGTGAAAATTGTGAACGTAACTCTTTTAAAAGTTACGTAATTTAAAAAAAATGTTGTAAAATAATTAAATCCCTAAAAATCATTTTATTTTTTATTAAAATATTTGACTTCTTGCAATCAATATTTCATAAAAATTTGTTAAAATAACTGAATTTCCAAGAAAAAATGTATTACTTTAAAAAATAATTGAATTTTTGTAATGAATATTGTTGTCCATAAAAATGATTGAATTTTGCAAATAATTTTATTAAAATACTTCAAAATAATTTAATTTTCGGGCATAATTTTGTATTTATCTTTAATAATTGATTTTTTTCGAAGAATTATTTATGTGAATAATTGAATCCTAGGGAAGTATATTAAAACCTAAAAGAATAATTTATATACTTAAAAAAAAATAATTAAAATTTTAATTAAAATATTTTGTTTCTTTTCAAAAAATTTTTAAAAAATGTTTAAAGTAATTGAATTGCTGTAGAAATTTCTAATATTTTTGAAAATAATTTTACTCTTCATAAGAATTAAAAAAAAATTGTTTTTAAATAATAGATTTTTTCGAAATTTAATAAAAGTTATGAAAAGTTTATTTTAAATTATTTAATTGTTGTGAAAAACTTCATTTTTGAAAATAATTTAATTTTTGATAAATTTTATCAAGTTTTTGTTAATAATTGGATTCTTTTACGAAATTTTATGGAAATACTAAATGATTGATATTCGAATATTTTTTAAAGGAATTGAATGTTTTTAAAGAATCTGTTTATACGATTGAGAATAGTTTTTTAATTTCTAGTATTAGTGAATTTAAAGTAGTGAAAATTATAAAAAATTCTGAAACGTTTCTAAAAAATTGATTTTCTTGTGACGATGTTTTAATTTGTCTGGAAAAATTAAATATTCGTGAAGAATTTTATCAAAATTTTTTCTATATAAATTGAATTCTTTTACAAAGTTTAATATCATTCAATTATTATTTCCAAAAATTTTTGAAAATAATAGAATTTTGCAAATAATTTTTTTTTCAATTTCTATAAAAAATAATTGAATTTTAACTGAGAATTTTGCTATTGATTTATAATAAATTTTTGATTTCTAAAAAAAAAGTTCTAAATTGGGTTTGTTCAATAAAGAACACGGTTTCACGGTTAGCGATGGTTATATAGACCGGTCAGTCTGCTTCCAAATTTGGGGAAGTTGTTTGAATGTATAATTAATAAAAACCTAATGAGAATATCCGCGATGAGATCCGAATCGCTTCCTAATGAACAGTTTCGATTGCAAAAAAAGAAAAATTCCAAAATTCTCTTCCGAAATTAGTGAGAGATTCTGAGGGATTAAAAAATTCTTGGCGGCGTTCCTAATAGATCACAAAAAAAAGAGTCTTTGACTTCGTTTGGCGCAGATGGGGGTCTGTTGTTTAGACTACTAAAGAGACACTTTCCAGTTCATCACACTATGTATTTAGTGGAATATGATAACTAACAGAAAAAAGTTTTCTTTTCATCTCTTTCATAATATATTGAAGTGTTGGTTGAAAATTTAACGCAAACATGAAAAAAAATTTGTTATTTAAAACAAGTTTAAAAAAAAAATGACGAAAATAAGAATTTTTTCCAGTCATTAATACTAATATCCAAGAGGGGATTTTTTGGCAGATTTCTAAAATAGAATTTTTTTTAGTTATAAAAATAAACCAATATTTATCCAGAATATCAAAAATATTCTCGCATTAAGATTTATTCTAATAAAATAATACTCCATTTAAAAAAAAATGCATCAACAGGTATAAATATATTGAAGAAGTTTAAATAGGACTTTGTTTTCCTTCTATTTCTTTCTCCCCTCAAAAAAAAAAATTTATAATCCTAATAAATATTAATAAAAATCCCTAAAATATTTCACAATTTTTGCATTCTTTTCGCATATAATTTAGTCACTGGGTGAACCGGCAAAGAGATCTCGGAATCCACTTTACTTTGGATATTCAAATTTCGAGAATGTGTCTTGAATGAAAATTCTATCATCGCTTCATCTTATGCTCTTATAGAATATTTTGTCGTTTTTTTTCAATGCGAGAGAGTTCTCGACGTGTTCACTTTTCAACAGGTTTAGCCTTCCCTAAAGTTCCTACAAAAATATACGATAATGTAATGCTTGTAAACAATTCATTTCAGTATAGAGCATAGAAAATGGCTTCGTCACCTGTTCGTGTAAAACGTCCTATAATTATTATATATTATAATTCGAATTTAAAAAAGAAATCTTTTTCGCAAGAAATTAACAGTAGCTTGAAATTTTAATGAATTTTAAATTAAAATTAAAATTTTATATTTTATATTTTTTCAAATATAAATTTGAATTTTTGACACGAAATTTTAGTTCTGTTTCAGGGATACCATTTTGTTTTTTCTTTACTTTTCCCTGATTTCAGAAACAAAATTTTTACATTTTTCCTGATCTTTGAGAATAATTCTTTTTCACACAAATTCAGTTTTTAATCATTGAATTCATGTGAAATTTTCAATATTTTAGAAAATAATTATTTCATTATTTTGTCAAAACTGTTTGTAAATGATTTAATTTTTTTTTGGAAAATTTTTGAATATTATAGAAAGACAAATTATTCGATTAAAAAATATTTTTTGAAAGTAATTGAAATTTTGCAAAGAATTTTAATAAAATTTTTGAAAATAATTGAATTCTTGTGATAAATATTGTTATTTATAAAAATAATTGAATTTCTGCAAACAATTTAATGCCTAGTTTTAAAACATTTAATTTAAAGAAAAATTATGCAAATTCTATTTTAACCTTCGGAGAACACACCTCTTTTTTAGGTCATTTTTCAATGCTCAACCAATTTTGAACTGTTCATCTGCTTAACCTACGGATTTTTTGAAAATATAGTTTAAACTCTATAAAATAAGTCTGTGTACTTTAAAATCCTTATAAAAAATATTAAACAATAGATAAAAAGCTTTTCGCAAAAAATCGTGGGGTCAAAATGACCCCATGTGTTCTCCGAGGGTTAAATAATTGAATTCCTGTGACGTTTTTATTTTTTCTAGAAAAATTTGAATCTTCGTGAAGATTTCAGTTATTCCAAAATTAATTTTTTTGCAACTTTTTAAACAAAATGTTATTTCTCTTAAATGAATGAACCGATTTAAGTGAGCCAAGCGGGAATATAAAGGGGATAAAATATACTTTCGTTTAAAATTAGAACATTTTTAAAAAGTTTATTTTTTGAATTATTTAAAAAAAATTTTATAAACAGTTAATTTTTTTTTAATATTCTGCGCCTTTTAAAAATTTTAAAAAAATATTAACATACACTTAAAACTATAAGAAATCAAAATCCGTTGAGAAAATTTAGGAGCGACAATTAGTTTAAAAGTTATAATGAAAATTATATTAAACGGAGATGCGATTTTGATGATTTTCAGAATTAAAACATTATTTTCAACTACGAAATGAACAAAACACTGTCGAACTAACATTTTTATTCAGTTATATAACCATAAAAATTATCAAAAATCTAAGTTCAGCGTTGATGCTCTATCACCGCGCCAATATAAGTTCCCTTATAACTTTTAAAATAATTTTCGCTCCTAAATTTTCTCAACGGATTTTGATTTCTTATAGTTTTAAGTGTATGTTAATATTTTTTAAAAATTTTTAAAAGGCGCAGAATATTAAAAAAAAATTAACTGTTTATAAAATTTTTTTTAAATAATTCAAAAAATAAACTTTTTAAAAATTTTCTAATTCTAAACGAAAGTATATTTTATCCCCTTTATATTCCCGCTTGGTTCATTTAAATCGGTTCATTCATTCAGGAGAAATAACATTTTGTTTAAAAAGTTGCAAAAAAATTAATTTTGCAATAACTTTTATAAAAAATAATTTTCTTTTCTGTTCTTTGGTGGACACATTCCTAAGACAAAATAGAAATGTTTTTTCAACATTTCGTTTAAAAAAAATACTTTTTATTTTCTGTGAAAATTTCACGAATTCTGACTCTAATTGAATTCATATCAAAAATTTTTGAAAATAAATACATTTTTCGAGGAATTCATTTAAAATTGTACTAAAAATTATTGAAATCCTATAAAAAGTTTTATTATTAAGGGCATTTGAAACATTATGACGTCACAGTATAACCAAAGCATATGTCCTAAAGGTGTGACGTCATAATGGTTCAAATTCCCTTAATGAAAATAAGTTTAATTTTTACTATGAATTGTAGTAAATTTTTCAAACTATTTGAATTCATGAGAAAAATTTTATTGTAAAAATAATCGAACTTTTGTAGACGAATTAAAAATTTTTTTTTTAATACTTTCATTTTCCCTGATTTTTCTGACTAATTTTATACTTTCCCTGATTTTTCTGATCTGTGGTAATCCTGAGATTATATCCAGTTGGTAATTAATGTTATATATTAATGTTTTAAAGCGAGAAAATGTTAAACTATTTGGTAAATTTTAGAAAACGTGGAGAAATTTTTAAAAAGAAGTAAAAATAGAATGTTTGGACAATATTCCAACGCGACTGTCTGCCTGATAGAAAATTAAATTTTCTAGAATTTCCTCACCTAAACAAATTGGATATCAATAAAAAAAATTGTTTTTTTCCCCTAAAGCGATACAAATTCTCTATATTCACGGATCTTCGCTCTTTCATTTGTATTTTCCGTATTTAATCTTCCATATATATATATTGCTCCTGCTCAAACATGTTTTGGCTCGCACGATTCATCCGGTTTTATATTACTTGACACTTATCCATTGGCGCTGAGATTGTTAATATAACATTCCATTGTCTATTATGTGTGAATTAATCGCGTCCCAAGTAGCTGCTGATTCATTTCAGTCAGTTCGATAAAAAAAAAGAAATTCTTTTCTCATTGTGGTCGGCTTTTTTGCAATATAGTGCTATTTGTAATCTATGTACGAGAAATATCTATGAAGGTAAAAATTTTATATTGATACAATTGGAGTTATATTGTATGTGTTTTACGAAGATAAATATACGATTTTTCTGTTTGCATTATATTTGAAATACTTTCCAGGAACAGGTTATTTTCGTGGAAGAAAAAAAAATTCTTTTTCCAACTAACTAGAAATTCGATAATAATTTTTATCAATTTCTATACTTGTATTGCGAAGTAATAGGTAATTTTAGACAATTGTTTCGAAAATTAATGGAAACATTTTTTTTTTATTCTAGATTTAAAAATAAAATTTTATAATTTTTAATAACATATAAATCTGGAAAATGTGAAAAAATAAAAATTGTTCGCAGAAATATTTTATTCAATACACATAAAGTTAATACATAATGGAAAAACGTTTAAATTTTTTTTTATATTTTATTAAATAGAATTTAAAATAAAATATTGATTTATTGATTTTATTGAAAGACAGAATTTCGAGTGTATTTTAATATTTCAGTGTTTCAAATTGGTTAACGACGGCAAATTTCTCCATGTAGGTGATTTTCCAATTATCTCTGGTATTATAATATTATCAGAACAAGCATTCGAATATTATAATTTTTTAAGTTAGAATTACGATTCAAAAAAAGTAATAAATTTTTTTAAAATATACTATTTGGATACTTTTTTAGATTTTTGACACTAAAAGATAATTTTTTCGTCTTTACAAAAATTGGCACTACCTTCAATTCCTAATAGTTAAAGTAAAAAGTTATTTTAAAAATTTTTAGTAAAATTGGATAAAATATTTTTGAAAGTCTTTTACAATTGTTTAATACTTTTTTTCGATTTTTAGAAAACGTGTAAAAGGTAAAAAAATTTTTAAAAAAATTTAATTATTTAAATAAAATTTGTCATATTAAGAATTCAATTATTTTAATAAGTTATGAAATTCTGTAGAAAAATTCAATTTTTCTCAATCTACAATTGAAATAAAATTTTTTTGATGGATTTTAAATATTTTTAAGTAGTTTAACATTTGTTGATCGAATTTTCAAAAATTGTAATAATTGTTTTAGAAAAATTCAATTATTTTCAATATAATTTTAATTAAATTCCTTGTACCATCTGAAACATTTTTTCAAAACAGTTGAATTTTGAATTTTTTTCAACAATTTTTTCTTTTTTATTACTCATTTTATCTATGTTATTTTAATAAATAATAACATTTTCCTACCAATTTAATTATTTAATTTTTTTAATTTAGCTTCAATTAATTTTTATTTTATTCTAAATGAATCTTTTGAGAAATGTAATTGTTCTTGAAAATTCTTGGAAAATGTTCTTTATAAGATTTTAATTTTAAGAAATATCCAAATATTATTAATAATAAATTAATAATTTTTGCATTTAATAATTATGAATTCTTGTTGATTTTTTCAATAAGAATTAAATAATAAAAATATTAAACTAACAGTTGATTTAAAATTGAATTACGCAGTTAATTTTCAGAATAGTTTGAAATATTGAAATCATTAAAAATTTTATTTTTTTGTAAAACTGAACTATTTTAAAATTTTTATTTTAAAATAAAATGATTCAAGTTTTAAATCATTTTATTTGCAAATTTTAATTAAAAAGTGTTTGAATTTTGAAAGAATTACAAACTTGTAATTTTTAGAAATAGTTTTTCAAAAACTTAAACTTTTAAAAAAATCATTCATGTTTTCAATAATATTTTATTTTAAAAACTTTTTTGACTACTTTTTGCTACGATTTTAAAAGTAATTCCTGAGTACAAAGCCTGATAATAATAATAATAATAATAATAAAAATTAAAATAACAATGACACTTGTAATTCAAAATACATTTTTTTTCGATATGTCAAGAGTGATGATACTGTAACTTTTAAAAAAATAAATAACGTATGTAAAATTGAAATGCTTATCATTAAAATATTTATGATCATACAAAATAAAATAGAAAAATAACCCTTTATCATTCGGGGGGATTATATTCATTTTATGAATACTTTGCTTCTTCATAGTTGTCGTATTAAAAAATTTATTTTTATAATTATGATCCATTTTCCATTAAAAGCTGTTATTTCAAGTAAAATGTATACGTATTCATTTTATAGATTATTTGTTTTAATATGTATGAAATATAATTTTTTTTTAAAAGAATTAATTCAATTTATATCAATAAAATTTATTTTATAATAGGTAGGGCATAAAACTTTTTCAGGAAGAAATTGTCAATTTAAAAGATAAAAATTTATTTAGTTTTCCATCATTTTTTACAAAAAGGGAAACAAAATTCATTCAGTTTGTCAACAAAAGAAATAAGTTCCCCATTTTTTTCGTACGGTTTTTATTTTCTTATGAGTTTTCCCATTTTAAATTTAAAAAAATTTTTTTTTAAAGAAATAATAGAGTATACATACAAACTATTATTAGAGTGAAAAAAAACTACAAATTTTCCTTATATTTAAAACAAAATTTTTTTTCATAATATTAATCAAACTATTAAAACAATAAATCGTTGGCCATATTGGATCCGCCATTTTGAAATTTTTAAAACTAACGTTGCATAAAAGAAGGTAATAATAATTCTAGAACATGATTTTAATATATAGAAAAAATAATTGTAAAACATTACTTATATTTGATGTGTAAAATAACGTAAATTTTTCTTTTTCCAGGTGAGTTCACATTTTTACGATATATATATATATCTGCTCGAAAAGTTGGTGAGTAATAAAATACTATTTTACTGTAAATTTTATTATTTCTATAAAACTTTATATTTTAATAAATAAATACATTTCCGGTCGTCCTTCTTTAAAATTCCACATGGCGGTTGTAAATTCGAAAAGTTTTTCCTGTAACTTAATAAAAATGTGATAAAAATAATTTTAACAAAATATAAAATATAATTCTGTTTTTTTATTTCAAAAAATAAAATATTAATTATGTTCTGTAAATACTAAAAAGAAAAAAACATATAAATAATGTACAAAAGAAAATATCAACGAAATTTTTAAATAACCCTGTCAAACTAGAGAAGAATGAGAAGAATTTTTCACCAAATATTTTCCTGATCATTAAAATGTATTTTTTTATAATGAGACAGACAATTGTAAATATTTTTGCTTAAACAGTGAAGTAAAAAAGTAACGATTTGCGACAGTTGGATTTATTTATTTCTTGAGTAATATTTGACATTTAATTTTATTAGTAAATATTCCTGACCCACTTTTGCTTTAACTGTCTATCACTCGGCTCGTGTACTATTTACCCTCCTCGCTTGTTACCATTAAGTGACACGCAAAATTCATGTAGAATCAAACCTCAAACCTGTCATATACGAAATACGTATATATACATATTCGTTTCCACCATACGTTTATAGTTGCTTAATTATATGAAAATAATTAAAATGTCATCTACAGAAACATTAGTAGAAAGATTTAAAGTTTACCAACTTTAATAAAACTGTCTTCATGTAGGAATATATATATTTGCAGAAACGAAATTAAAAAAAGAAAATTAGTTTTAAAAAGTAAATATTATTTTAAAAAAATTTTTAAATAATATTTTTACGTTCATTTTTTTTAAATGACAATAATTAATTTTTTTGATATCCATGTCATTTGACATAAAATTCATTTCATATAAATTTTATTTTGACATAAATAAAATTTATTTGGGATAAATTTCATTTGACATTCAGTTGATCTGATTTAAATTTAATTTTTACTTGAAATTTAATTAAAATAAATTTCATTTGACATTTATATTTTATTTGACTTAAATTTTATTTGACATTAACTTTATTTGACTTAAATTTTATTTGACATTAAATTCATTTGACATAAACTTTACATGACGTAAATATCTTGGTCAGAAATAAATCATTATTGTCAAACAAAATTTGACACTTGACAAAAAATTTATTTGACGTGAAATTCGTTGAACTTAGATATCATTTAATATAAATTTGACAAAAATACCATTTAACAGTAATTTTTCAAAAATTCCAATTTTAGATTAAATTCATTTCACGAAAATTTACTTGACGTAAATATCAATATTTTGACAGAAGTTAATCACATTCATCAAAAGAATTTTGATATTTGATAAAAAATGCATTTGATGTAAACTTCGTTTAACATAAATATCATTTGTTCCATATTTGACAAAAATGTCATTTGACACAAAATTTCCAGAAAATTAAATTTGACTAAAATTTTATTTGACATTAAATTTATTTGACATAAAGTTTACATGACGTAAATGTCATTTTACAGAAATTTCATTTGACATTAAATTTTATTTGACATAAATTTCATTAGATGAAATTTGACATAAATGTCATTTGATATAAATTTGATAAAAAAGTCATTTGACAGAAATTTTCAATAAATTTCAGTTCACTTTAATTTTATTTGACATTAAGTTCACTTGACTTAAAGTTTACATGACGTAAATATCATTTCACAGAAATATCATTAGACATTAAATTTTATTTTCCATAAATTTCATGACATTAATTTCATTTGACAAATTTAATTTGATGAAATTTATCATAAATTTAAATTAATCAAATTTGACATAAATTTCATTCAACAGAAATTTAACATTAAACTCATTTGAAATAAAGGTTACATGATTTAAATGTCATTTAACATTAATTTCTTTTGACATTAAAATTTATTTGACGTAATTTTTGTCAAATTATTTCATTTGACAAAAATTTTATTTGACATGGAATTTGTCATTTAACATTAATTTCTTTTGACATTAAAATTTATTTGACGTAATTTTTGTCAAATGAAATAATTTGACAAAAATTTTATTTGACATGCAATTTGTCATTAAACATTAATTTCTTTTGACATTAAAATTTATTTGACGTAATTTTTGTCAAATGAAATGCATGTAAAATAAAATATTTGTCAGATGAAATCATTTGACAAAAATTTTATTTGACATGCAATTCATTTGATAAATTTTTACATACATTACATTTGATAGAATTTTGACATAAATTTCATTGGTCAAAAAATTTATTTGACGTAATAATCTTTTAACTTTAATGTCATAAAATTCATTTGATATAAATTTCAATTTGACGTAAAATTGATTTCACGTAAATTTCATTTGACTTCAATTTTATGTGACAAATTTCTTTTTTATGTCAAGTATTTTTTTATGTCAAATTGGAATTATTGTAATTGTATGATATGTTAAATAAACGTTGTATAAATTTTTGAATTAAATAAATTTTATATAAAGTGAAATTTATGTCAAGTGAAGTTTATCTGTCAATTTTAAATTATGTTAAATAAATTTTGTTTTAAATCAAATTGTTGTTAAATATATTAAATGTCAAATGATGTTTATGTTAAAAGTATTTTATGCGGATAAACAAAAACAGTTGTTTTGCACATTGTAATGTTCATTGCATTTTAAAACTATTTTTAACAACTTCATCCGACATATTGGATCCACCATTTTGAATTTTGAAATTAACTTCTCATTTGTAATCAACGATTTAAAAAATTTCTCAGTCACTATTATTTACAAACGAATTGGATTTAATATAAGAACACAAATGTTAGTTGAAAATTGTCGAAGGTGCGGAATGAAAGTTTTTTCACATTTCAGACAACAATCTCTACCATCATTTTCTTATGTCGGTTGTATTGACTTAATAGAGCGTGTGTCAATTCACCTTTTTCTTCGACTATTTTACTTCAAAGTAAATATTTATCTTTCTTTAGAGGAGAAAAAATATTGAACCCCTTGACTTGCAGGAGGTTGTGACATTATCTTTGACTGATTATTGGAAATCCTTTTGTCCTTGTATTGAAATTTGAAAGCCATTGAGTTGTATTGTCTCGCACTACGCCTCGAAATTGTTCATTATTTTCCGTTAAAGATGCTGACTTGCCTTTGTTGAGCACTAATTGAAAAAAAAACACTTTAATGTACAAATATTATTTCTTCCGCACAAATTGCATGTTGCTTTTAAATAATCAACTTTCTTCTTCCTTTATTTGAATTTATTTCAATCAGTGACTAACTTTTTGACAGAGTAAATAATTTGATAATTTAATAATTAATCTATATTCCACTCTTATTGATTTGGAGA
Source organism: Leptopilina myrica (nomen nudum) (assembly GCA_032872475.1). NCBI lineage: Eukaryota > Metazoa > Arthropoda > Insecta > Hymenoptera > Figitidae > Leptopilina > Leptopilina myrica (nomen nudum). Next base: position 8,330,549 of record CM065466.1, read on the forward strand.
AAGAAAAATTTAATTCAAATAAAATTTACGGACTGTAAATGATTTTAAATATAAATTTGCATTTAGCCTCTTTGACTCGCAATGTGCTCTGCGCAGCTGTGCACAAGGACAAAAAATTCAATATCTCCGAGAAGTTTCGACCGGCTATCAATTTTTTTAAATACTTATAGAACCATTAGGTATCGAAATATTGATATTTAAAAAAAGTGTCGTTTCAATTTTTCTTATTTCTGAACCATAGGCAAAAGTGTAACAAAGAAAAAAACATTTTTTTATTTAAGTTTATTTTTATATTTTTGAACCATAATTTAAAAAAAAATAGTTTTTTCATCATATGGTTCGACATACTTGGCTCATAGTTTGGAAAAATGTATAATATAATTTGATGGTTTTAATGAAAAACTTCTACTCAGGAAATATTTAAAGACACTTGGTGAGTTGGTTATCTGTAATTGAAACAATTATACAGACGTGTCGATTTCGCAATAAGAGCACCCAGACATTCTACAATATACTTTATGATATATCGTTCATAGATATATTGGCACTGCATAGTAGCCACTGACACATTCATAAGCAGATGCGTGAGATCACGATTTGTGTAGAATGAAACGAGCAATATATAGTACTGTGATTAAACCACGTATCAAGTTCCTCGCGGGATTTGCTACACCACCGAAAGGATAAAATAATAATGAATTACATTCCAGTCCCGATGCATTTTCGTTTTACCCACTACATTTGTAATACAATTGTAATCTCTTTCCTAATTTTCATTCTCAGCTTTTGAATAATTTTTTTTTTTTGCAAAACTGCATTTCCAAGCAATGGGTTTAAAGAAATTATTGAATTAGTAAATAAATCCGGTAGTAATTCACCTATACATTCGATTCTCTTGTTAATGATTATGGATTCAAAGCCAAAAAATTCAAAATGGAGGCAACAATATGGCGTCGATTTTTAAAAACTCAACGGAATCTTTAAAAGGTTCTTAATGCTCGGAAGTTTATGGTTACCTTTTTTGTTAAAAGTTTCACTACTTTAAATTCGCTAATTCTAGAAATCAAAGAACTATTCTCAAAAATTATAATCAAATTCTTTAAAACAATTCACTTATTTTCAAAAGATATTCGAAATTCAATTATTTTCAATTACTAGTACTTTCATAATAAATTTCGCAAAAGAATTCAATTATTAAAAAAATAAAATTCATTCAAAACTCACTTATTTCATAAATAATAAAATACGTTCACTGAAATTCAACTAATTAGAAAAGCATTTTTGAAAAAATGTAGAAAAATCAATTATTTAACAAAATTTTAATATAATTTTTCAAAATAATTTAATTACTGTCACTAACAATCACATTTTTAATAGAAACTTAATTTAAGAAAGAAAATTGTTGACGAAATTGTCAGCCAGAATTCAATTATTTTCATAACAAGACTTATCGAAGAATTTTAATTATTTTGTATACTATTTGAAATTAGTTAATGGAAAAGTTCAATTACTTTCACAAATAAAGTTTTGTAGAAACATTCGATTATTATTTAAAATAAATTTTTCAAATTATTTATTATTTTACGAAAAAATTAACTATATGTGACGCGATCTGAAGAAAGGGACCTTAGAAGCAAATCACTTTAAGGTTATGTTAGTGTTACTTTTTTGTTGATTAAAATTTTCATTTTACTTTATTCAAATTAAAATCAGTGTTTATTAAATATTTTATTTGTAATGAAAACTTGAACATTAATGATTTTCATAAACAGTTGATCATTTTTTTGTAATTTTGTTTACAAAATTTCAAACATAACCTATAATTTTTTGCTTCTAAGGTAAAATAAAATTCTTATGAAGAATTAAATTATTTTCGAAAATAACAAAATATTTCATAGAACTTCTATTCTTTTTAATAAATAATTTATAGTTATAAATTAATTATAATAAAAGTTTTCGTGCAATAATTCAACTATTTTTATAAATAATAAAATGCTTCACAGGGATTCAATTATTTTTAGAAATTTTAATAAAATTCTTTTTCAACTATTAAAATCGTTTCATAAATAATACATCATAGGGGTTTGATTTTTTTTTCTAATACAATTTTACAAAAAAATTGACCAAAAAATTGAATTATTGTTAAAAATTAAAATTCAATTCCACGAAAAAATCAATTATTTAAAAAAAAGTCTGTTCTCATATTCTTTGAAAGAATTCAATTCTTCTTTTACATTTTAATAAAATTCTTCACAAGAATTTCATTATTTGTATAAATAATTTTTTGAAAAAATGCAATTCTGTTGCTGAATAACAAAATTATTCCCGAAAATTCAATTATTTTGAAGCATTTTAATACATTTTTTTGACAAATTGAATTATTTTCTTAAATAACAATATTTATTATAAAAATTCAATTTTTTATATGCAATACATATATATAATAAAATTTTTCGCTCAATAATTCAACTATTTATGTAAATAATAAAATTCTTCGCAGGAATTCAATTATTTTTGAAAATTTTTAATAACATTCTTTGCATCTATTGAATTATTTTGACAAATAATCAAATTCATCGCAGGTTATCAAATATTTTTAATAAATTTTTTCAGGAAATACCCAAAAGTAATTATTCTTAAAAATTTTATTTCAGTTCCTCGAAAAAATGAATTTAAAAAAAACTTTGTTTTAGATTCTTTAAAAGAATTTTAGATTTCAATAATATTCTTCTCTAGAATTCAATTATTTGCATAAATAATTCTTTTAAAGAAGTCAATTATGTCGATAAATAAAATTATTTATTATTTAATAAAGTTCAATTATTCTGAAAATTTTTTTTTAAATTCTTTGTAAAATTTAATTATTTTTAAAACTTTTTGCAATTCAATGATTTCTAATATAAAATCTCTTTTTATAAAATTGCCAAAAAGAATTCAAATATTAAAAAATATTTTTTTTTCGAAAGAAATCAATTATTGGTCACTTATTACTACTCTTTTTAGTTTGAAATCTACTTTTTACTTCTTTTTAAAAATATTTATCGAATTAAAAGTTTACGAATGCAATATTTCGCCTATCATGTTTGGAAATTAACAAGATTTGTTTTTAGTTTTTAGCTACAATTTTTGTATTGATCAACAAATTTCGCTCGCAATACCCATCAAAAAACAAAGAAAGAGATTATAAAAAATTACACTAATCATGATTTGCAGAAATTCTTGATTTCTCCTGCAATTTATCAGATTTTTTTTTCCTTCTGGTTTCAAATATCATAACATTTCTTCTTTATTAATGCTTCAACATTTTTCACAAGGGATTATAATTTCTTCGTATAATTTTTTTCTCCTCTATTTTCCCCACGAGGAATCGAAATAGTTCAAAGGAAGAATTATTTTAATTATTTCAAGTTTATTATTAATGGCAAATAATTATTATGCACAGAGTTAAATTTAACGTTTTGTTGTGATAGCAAACAATCAAATTATTTTAACGTAATTAATAAATTTGCACAAAGCAAGAGAAATGATTTTTGGATTTTTTTAATTTCGAAAATTTAAATATTTAAATTGAAACATTTGAAAAATAGAGTAAATTATTTATTAGGAATTTTTATTTTAAAATTATTATTGTTTTATTCAACTATAAAATAGAATTTCTTTTAAAGTTTTACAGATACTTGACCATTAGGTGATTTTTTAAAGATCCAATCATTTTTTATCCCAGAAGGAAGTAGGGTCTGATGGAGACTGAAACAAATTCGTGCCATTTGAACGAGCGCGCCACGTTCGATCACAATAATGTCGTGTCACGCTTCATCGAACTTCGGGTGGGGTCCGATGGAGTTATGACCGCACCGTTATACATATATATATAACAGAAATATGTCTCATTTAAATAAAAAAAATCATATTTTTTAAAAATTGTTTGCGCTAAAGTAAAACTATTTAAAAAAAAATAAATAAATAAAACAGAACAAATTTTTATGAAATTAGAAATAATTTTAATAAGGGGTCAACATTTTTCAAAAAAAGTCAGTATTAGTTAGAGGTCTTTCGATTTTTTCTAAATTTGGAAAAAATGTATTACCAGAAAATAGGTTTTTTTGTTCTTTAAATTATTACAACAAGTTTAATTCCTTTCAATTTCTTTGCATTATATTTCATTATATTTTAAGACGTCGATTAAAAGAAATAGGTTTTATTCCATTTTAATCCGCTTTTATCGAAAGAGATTCGGAAACTAAATTCTTTTTGCTAATCCTCTGTTGTTACTTGAATACTTTCCATTTGTTTCGATTAAAGGAAAAGCGCACTAAAGAGACAAAAAAAATTTAAGAGTAAGTGCGCGGTGGAATTGGTTCATTTACATATTAAGAAAAAATTAAACTTAGCGAAAATTTTTTACAAAAGAATAAAATTATTATTAAATGAAAAAATAATGAAGAAGTTTAATTCAATAATAAATATATTGTTAATTTAGTTTCAAAGAATTGTTAAAAGGAAAGTTCTTTTTATTTAACAAGGTTTACACAATTATTCTATTGTAGATATTAATTTGTTTTTGCCAGTTTTTTAATATAACTGTAAATATATTTTATTTAAAGACATATTTATTTTATTATTTAAATACACTTAAGTTTAAACTTTGATGTCCACTATATTGGATCCGCCATTTTGAATTTTCAAAAACTGACTTCAGATTCGTAATCAGGGACCTTGAAAACCTTTAGAGACAATGTTTTGATTAGATACACTGAATTTTTAATTTTTATGTTCGCCATATTGGATCCGCCATTTTTAATTTTTAAAAACTGACTTTAGACTCGTAATCAGCGACCTCAAAAACCTCTAGACACAATGTTTTGTTGAAATGCACTGAATTTTTAATTTTTATGTTCGCCATATTGGATCCGACATTTTGGATTTTCAGAAAGTGACTTCAGATTTGTAATCAGTGACTCAAAAATTTCCCGAGTAACAATTTTGATAAAAAATTTGATAAAAATTAAAAACATGTCCGCCATTTTGAATTTTTAAAAACTGACTTCAGATTCGTAATCAGCGACCTTGAAAACCTCTAGACACAATTTTTTGTTTAAATACACTGAATTTTTAATTTTGACGTCCGCCATATTGGATCCGCCATTTTGAATTTATAAAAAGTGACTTCAAAGCTCATAATCTACGCTTAGAAAAAAATTGAAAATTCTTTTCTCGATTTTGTACCAAAGAGAAAAGTTTATCCACTTTCCTTAAGTATGTTGTTAACATTAAAAACAACTGTAAAATAATTGTGATTATTTTCCCGGCATTCTATTTGCCAAACGACTATACACAATCAAGTTTTTCGTTTTGCTTTGTTATCGTAACTAAAACTTTAAAAATAAGCGAAATAAAAATTAAGAAGGTTATTTTCTTCGTATCCTTTAGGAGTTTCATTAAATGTGGAACCAATTGAGAAAAGTTTTAATACATTTGGAAGTAATAGCAACGGCAGTAAGGAATGATTACTTTCTTCCGAAACCGTCACTCGGTGACCTTTACTACCCCAGTGAGCACAAACGAGTGGAGGGAATAGTCGAGCTGACGTTCTCTTTACAGAGTACAATCGTAGTTATTGGCTCCAAGTGAGAAACGACGTCAGGAATATTACGAACAGCAGCCAATATCGAAATTGGAAAAAATGTACGACAAGGAATGAAATTACATGAATGTATGTTGCAGTTGAAAATTTTTCATCTGATTTCTTTTTTCTGAAAAAGCGATTTTGCGTCGGGTTTATGTTGCAGTTTATTCTCTGGTCACGCGGAAGGTGGAATTTTAACAAATACGAGCGTTTTACAGCACCTATTTTCCACGTCTATTTATATTTTTTTTTGTTTGAGTGAAAAAAAATTTAATGCTTTTTGTAGAAGCTAGCGGGGGAATATTGAAAATTTTTTATATTAGCGATTATTAAGGGTAAAATGAAAGATATTCACCAAAAACGTGATAGGGAGAAAAGTTTATCATTTGACACAAAAGAGGAAGATCCAAGAAAAAAGGGCGAAATTAGGAGATTTGTTTATAAATCCAGAGACACATTGTAAAGAGAATTTGCTGCTCTGACTTGTAAAAGGATGAAAAGATCTTACACTTACGATGTCTTGGCACGAGAAATGCGAGACATTTTAGTAGAATTTGGAATTTAGAATAAAATTCCTGGTAATGCTCTTCAAAAACATTGCCAAAAGACATTTCATTACAATTAAGTGGAACGGCTGCAAAAACTGTTTTAGAAATTAACAATTTCATTAAATACATTAAAACACAAATCTCTTTCTGTCAAAAAGTTAAGCTATCTATGTTCAGTATGTATCCAAAAAATCAATTTCATCAGATACAACATAGGCCACCCTAAAAATTCTATGAATTAAGGAATGGTTGCCATAATTCGTTCTGTAAGATATTACAGAAAACAATGTACAATTTCTTGTGCTTCTTTTTTTAATAGAGAAATTTATCATTGATAATAACATTGAACAATCAGTGTAATTATTTAAAATTTTTTACATAAAAAGCTGGTCTATAAAGAAATTAAAAAAAAGACATATGATTAGTGCTAACTCGATCCTGATCGAACTGCATAGGCGCTGAATTACCATCTAAAAATTGATACAAATCTTTTGGAGAACCAATCACTTTGTTAATTTTCAAATCATCTAGATAAAGAAAGAAAGAAAGAAAGAAGAATTTTAAATAACAGATTTAACATCATGTAAATAATGAATAATAGAGAACCAAGATATGATCCATGTGGAACTCCGGATGATGCGAAAAAGGGATTGGAATACTGATAAGAAACTTTGGCAAGATTATATCTTTCAGAAAGATAACTTTTCACAAATTTTAGAAAATTATTAGATACTCCAATCCTTTGTAATTTTTATAAAATTACAAAGTGAAATATGATTAAATGTTTAATAAGATGACGTTAAATGTTTTACTTCAATCAGCGTATACAGCATCACTTTGAAAATCCTCTTCAACATTTGTTTTATTTAATTAAAAAATATGGAATCAGAAGAATGGAAAACTAATTTGGAGTAAATAACAAAGACTCAACCTTAATTGAATATGTGAATTTATTCTTTATATCAAAGAATGAAGATAGATCAGATAATCAAACACTTCTTAAAATTACTATAGTTGAACATTTAAATTTAACTTCTCTTCTTTTAAAACCATCAGCAATAAATTCCTCACATCCCTATTAAGTCCAAATGTTAAATTTCATTTTGTATTATTTTGATATTTAGACAATTTATTTAAGAAATGAAACTACAATGTCAATATTTGTTGAAATAATTTTTAAAATGGCTAAAAACAAAAAATTCACAATGAAAAATGTTATTCCAACTGTTGTTAACAATATTTTTAAACAGATACCTAGAAATATTAAAAAAAAGAAAACATTGTTTATTTTTGCTGCATTAATTAAAATAATAGTTTAAACAAAAGTTAGGATAGAAAAATAAAAGTTAATAATAATCATTATTAGGTATTAGTAAATAAATAAAAATTACTTAGGTAATTAAGAGGCTCCATTAGAAACGTAACTATTGGTTTCATAAAGCAAATGAAAAAAATATACTTGTTTTTTGTTTTTAATTTCCAAATGTTTAACAGTTATGTATGATTGATTATAATTAAAGATTGATGCTGACAAATTGTTAACTTCTTCCATCTTTAACAATTTTTTTAAACAAATTAATAAACATTAAAATTTTTTTGAAAATTGATAACGCTAATCGATGCTATATAGATAAAAAATTAAAAAAGTTTTGTATTTATTGTAGTTCTCCCCAAATCGAATTATGTTTATAAAATTGTTATATACACAAATTATATTGTTTAAAGGGCGTTTCACCCCAAGTATTATAAATAAATGGATTTTAAGCAAAATTAACAATTGGATTCATAGGAAAATTAAAAAAACAGATAAACCTGTTGTTTCGTATTTAATTTTCAATTGTTTAACAATTATTTAAACAAATTAATAAAAATTTATCAATTTTTGAAAACTGTTAATTCCAATCGATTCTGTGTGGAAAATTCAGAAAGTTATGTATGAGTCATTTTTTCTCCAAGTCTTTTATTATTTAAAAAACACTTTTTAAAATTATGTTTATTAATTTGTTTAAATAATTGTTGTTAAACAATTAAAAATTAAAAACAAAAAGATAAGCATTAACAGTTTTACAAATTTTTAAAATCTTTATTTATTTGTTTAAACAATTATTGTTAAAATTAATTTTTTTTATTAATTTGTTTAAACAATTGGAAATTCGAGACAAAAAGATTGGCGTTAATAGTTTTTTAAATTTTTATTAATTTGTTTAAACAATTATTGTTAAACAATTGTAAAGTTAAGACAAAAATATTAGCATTTACATCAGTTTCAAAATTAATTTTTTTTTATTAATTTGTTTAAACAATTGGAATTTCAAGACAAAAAGATTAGCGTTAACAGTTTTTAAATTTTTTATTAATTAGTTTAAACAAATATTGTTAAACAATTGGAAATTCAAGACAAAAAGATCAGTGTTAACAGTTTTTAAATTTTTTAAATTTTTAATTAATTCGTTTAAACAAATATTGTTAAACAATTGGAAATTCAAGACAAAAAACTGGTATATCTTTTTGAATTTGTCTATAAATTCAATTGTTACTTTTTTAATGCAATGGCTGGTTTCATAATGGGACTTAATGGGTTAAAAATCTCTTAATTAATTTATTTATTTTATTTACTCATTTATTTATAATAATTATTATTATTAACATTAATTTTTCTATCCTAACTACTGTTTAAACTATTATTTAAATTATTGAAACAAAAATAAACAATTTTTAAAATTATTTATAGGTATTTGTTTAAAACTATTGTTAACAACAATTGGAATAATATTTTTCATTATGAATTTTTTTTCTTCGGCCATATACGTTAAAATACTTAAATAGTTGATTTAAAAATGTTTTTCATAACTATTCAACAAATATTGACATCGCAGGTTCCATTTTTAACAGAAGTAAGAAAAGGAAAATAGGAGACGGAAGATATGAAGCGAAGCAATAAGCAAAAAATTCTTAAAATTTTAATGACTTATTTTCAATATTGTAAGTTAGATTCGCAATTAGCGACCCAAGAACTATTTATTTCCAAGTTACAGGAAACTTGAAGTTTGTTCTAATATGCCCTGAAGCTCTAAGCTAACAATGGAGAATTACACAATTACACTCTTACTGAAACTATAACGTCAGTAGGTACCTATAATAAATTTTATTTGCATAAGAAGAAAATTGTAATATCGATAGGGTCATACAAATTTTTTTCTAATATTCGATTGCTTCAATAAAAAAAAAAAAATTTTTAAGCAATTTTGAAAGTGGTAATTTTTTTCCAAGTGCGAAAATACTTTCTCCTCTAGGTCTATGAAATGGGATAAAGTTCAAAAGCAAATAACAACAAACAGCAAAAGAGATAACCAGCAAGAATATACGAACAATGAGAAGGACCTTTCAAGTAGTTCGTGTAGACGCTGTGGTCAGCCTGGGAGTCAAGCATCGAGTGTAGAAAACTCAACGGGTTGACGTTCGGAAGGCGCGTGTCACTAAGTTTACTTTCTTGCGTAGAAAAAGATTGTAGGAAGTTTTTTGTTCTCTTTACAAGTAGAATTCACTTCAAAAATTGTAACTTAAAAAAAAAATTTTATAGTCAAGTTTATTGAAATAGTGTATAAATAGTATAAAAATAGTAATAAATATATGAAAATAGTAATAAATATTATATAAGTGTTGACAGAAAAATAAATTTTAACCAAATTTATTTTATTAGGTATAGAAATATTAACAATCGGGAAATATTATTAAAAAATTAAAATTATCAACATTTTATTACTAAACAAAAATTAAAGTAAATAATAATAAAATATTATTAATAATAATTATTATTATTATAAAATTAAAAGAAGTGTAATTAATTCATTAATGCTTGAAATCTAAAAATTTATGTTCTATTTTCAAGCTACGTTATTATAAACAAAAAAAGAAAACTTTTCACCAGTGGAATAATTTTTATAGATTTTGAGTGTGTTCTTTTCCAATCTGAAATTAAAAATTAATTTTTTTCAAACCAAAATTAAAGATGGCGCTTTAATTATCAAAAAACGCAACAAAAGTTTTGATTTTTCAAATTTTATTTTTTTTCCACCCAAAAAAAGTGTAAGAATATAATTTTCTTTTCAACCAAAAGTGCATAAATGTTGTCCACTTTAAAAATATATGTACATCAGAATTAAAAATTTCAAGATGGCGGACCTAATATGGCGTCAAATCGTTGTAAAATTTTCAAGTTCGTGCAAATATTTTACTATTCACCAAAAAGTCGTTGGATTTGCCCAAATTTTTTGACTTGAGGATTTTTTGGGCCGCTGATTCCGAACCTGACGTTGGATTTTCATAATTTAAAATGGCGGATCCAATATGGCGGATGGGCAATTTTTATTTTCGTATTATTCAGTTCAAATTGGTAACTCGGGGGTTTCTGGGGTCGCTGATTGTGAATCTGAAGTTAGATTATCAAAATTCAAAATGGCGGATGAGAATTTTTATTTTTTTCTAAGTCAGTTCAAATTCGTTACATAGGGGTTTTTGAGGTCACTTTTTTGCGAATCTGAAGTTAGATTTTTAAAATACAAAATGCCAGATTAAGTCAACTTTCGACTATAAATACTTTAGAGTTGGGAATTTTTTTAGTTTTGGGTATTGAGAGTACAAATATTAAGTTTTACTTTAAAGAAAAAACAAGAAAAAATACGTTTTTGCAAAGAAGGGTAAAAAAAATATCTTTGATTTAAAAAAACCAAGTTAAATTTTAAATTAAAGAACAAAATAATTTGCACTATTTGAGAGAGGTGGAAAAAATATTTTTAAAAAATGGTTAAAATTTGAGTTTAGAATAAAGTTTAGAGAAGAGTTTGAGTTCCAAGTAATCAGCTGACGATGAGTTCGCTTTTAGAATTCAATAAGATCAAGAGATGAATGTCGAGTATCTCTTTCGAAGAAGTTTGAGTTTCAAATGATCAGCTCATCAATATTATTATCCATGCTAAACTGACTTCGATTTTATCGAATTTCCCAAAATTTTCACCTACATTTATGATTCCACTTTCATACATCAATATAGAATAGAAATTGCAAAATTAGGCAACTCTATATAAAGTATAGAATTATATTTATTATTAATATATTTTGATATTTATTTAGTTTAACGTTTTTAAATAATACTAACATCAGTTAGTATTATTTTGGAAACTTTCATTAGATCTCAGTCACTAAAAGCTACTTATTCTGGTTTTTCTTAAAAATTTTCACTACTTCAAATTTGTAAATCTTATAAATCAAAAAAATATTTCCAAAAATAATAATTAAATACTTTAAAACGATTCAATTATTTTTTTTTTAAATATTCGAAATTCAATTATTTTCCTTATCTAGTATTTGTCTGAAAATTTCACAAAAGCATTTAATTATTTTTAATAAATGATAAAATTCAACCAAAATTCAATTATATTCATAAAGAATCGAATTTCTACAGATATTCAATTTAATTTCGAAAAAATCAATTATTTAAGAAAATTTTTATACAATTCTTCACAATAGTTCAACTTTCACAACTAATATTTTTTATGGAAATTCAATTTTTAAAAAAAATTTTGATAAAATTCATCCAAAATTCAATTATTTTCATAAATAATAAAATTCATCGAAGAATTTCAATTATTTTCTATACTATTTTAAATTGATTAATCGAAAAATTCAATAATTTTCACAAATAGTTTTTTACAAGAATTCAATTATTCAAAACATAAATTTTGAAAATATTTGTTATATTTCGAAAAAAATAATTATTTAAAACAATGTTCATAAAAATTTGTATAGAAATTGAATGATTTTCAAAAATAACAAAATTTCTCACTGAAATTCAATTATTTTTAAGCATTTCAATACCAATTTTCGCTTTATTTCAATTATTTTCATAAATAATAAAATTCATCGTGGGATATAAATTATTTCTAATACAATTTTACAGTAATTAATTAAAATAATGTAATTATTGTAAAAAATTTAATTCAATTCCTGGAAAAAGTCAATTATTTAAAAAAATGTTTTTTTTAATATTCTTTAGAAGAATTCAGTTATTTACAAAATCATTGAAATATTTCAAGAGAATTCCATTATTCTAAATACAATTTCAATTGAATTATTTTAAAAATGCAATTATTGTTTTAGATTTTAATAAAATTTTTTCCGAGAATTCAATTATTTAAATAAACAATTCTTCAAAAAGAAATTTAATTTAACCAATAAATACCAAATAATAACAAAATTGTTCACTTAAATTCAATTCTTTTTAAATATTTTAATAAAATTTTTCGCTATAATATAATGATTTTGGTAAGCAATAAATTTTTTCTTAGGAATTTAATTATTTAAAAAATGTTTTTTAAAAATTCTTTAGAAGAATTCAATTGTTTACAAAAATATTGTAATTTTTTTTACAGGAATTCAATAATTTTCAAATATTTTAATAAAATTGTTGCAATGAAATAAATTATTTTAAGTACAATTTTAATTAAATTTTTTTGAATTAATTGAATTATTCTTTTAGATTTTAATGAAATTCTTCTTAAGAATTCAATTACTTGCATAAATAATTCTTTAAATGAATTGAATTATATTGATAAATAACAAAATCATTCCCGAAAATTCAATTATTTTGGGCATTTTAATGAAATTATTTGCAAAATTTAATTATTTTCAATTATTTAAAAAAAATCCGTAATAATCTTCATAAGAATTCAATTCTTTTCATGAAAAATAAAAATTTCACAACAATTCAATTATTTATATTATGTGCATAAAATTAGTCGAAAAAAATTAATTATTCAAAAATTTCTTATAAAATTCTTCGTAAGAATTAAATTATTTATTTAAATGGAATGGAATATTTGTCAGTTTTGTAACATATTTATAACAAGTTTTTTTGGTCGTCAAGTTTAATTTTTCGATACTTAATTTTTTAGCACTTTTTTTTAGTTTGAAAGCTACTTTTTGCTACTCTTTGAAAATTAATTATTCAGCACGAAATCTGTATTTAATAAATTATGAACGTTATCAAGTTTTTTCGAAGGGGTTCAATAACTTCACTATTAAAGTTTGTAATGATTTTTTTTTTTTATTAAAGTTCAAAAGATCTGTAAGTACAGAAAATGTATATAGAAAAAGGCAATAATTTAAATACATAACAAAAATTTACAGTTTCGTATAATTTATAAGCGATAGGAAGAAAAAATTAATCGCTTTCAATTTATTCTAGGATTTTATCCTATGTATATTTTTTATACTTAATTTAAAAACGTATAAATTCAAAACATCGGTACAGACACAACATAGTTTTTTGTTGTTGTTATTAACGAATGTATTTATTGCGCAAATTTATTTATCTCCGTTATTACTCATATAAATGCAAACAAATTGTGTACACTTAATTTCAATGTCTTGTTTGATTTTTATTTTATTAAAAACTGTACTGCATTCACTTGAGTGAGTTTCGCTCTAATTGCTTAACGATATTAACATCTGTATTATGATGACGTACCATTGATGGAATATCTGCGTAAGTGCATCTCCAGATGTAGGTCAAATTATAAACTTGCCTTCTATTACTTTCCTTCAAAGTGACGTAGCACATCCATTTATATGTGTGACGAAGCTAATTTTCTGCGAATCTATTGAAACCTTCATTCGGACATCATTTTCAAAACTTTGTTTACATCCAGCGGCCATTAATCTTCACTTTTGCACTTTATAACATAAATCTTCAAAATTATCACATTTTAAGGCATTGTAACGTTTTTCTAACATTTTTGTTTCATTCATTAACAATAAAACGTTTTTTTTCGTTGAAAACAGTAATTTTTTGATGGGCGAATATTTTTTAAGATTATAACATTTTTCTATTCTATATGATATAGAAAAAATAAAAGTTGCCCAGTTTTGCAAAATTTTTTTTTTTTTTAATAGTTAAACTGTTAATAACATTTTTTCCTATGAATTTTGTCATTAATTATCTTCTACTGTTCTTTAAGAGGAATCGAATTAATTTTTGGTATGAATGATAAGAAATAACACCACTTTTGATTAATATTTGTCATTATAAAATTTTTTTTAAATTGTTAAAAATAGAAATAATTTATTTAAACAATTGAAAATAATTTCATGTTCTTCCAACGTTTTTTAGAATTTTTTTAATGAATACTACTCCTGATTAACAATATATTTAATAAACTTTCTTTAAAATTAAAGCTTATCAAATTGTGCATCGATTCCTCAAGGAGGAAATTTTTAAAAACAATATCTGAAATTTTTTATTTGTTAATGTAAATTACAATAAACATTTTTTTCATAAAACATGTCATAATTTTTGTAAAATTTACATATTTATTAGCAAATAAAGGTTATTGAATAGTATTATAACAAGTTAGTTTTTATTTCATTTTAAAGTAGAATTATTTAAAATTTTATTATTTAAATAATTTTAAAACAAATAAATAAACAAATTAAACAAATAAACCAATTAATCAGCAAATTAAAAAGCAAAACAAATAAAAAGTAACAAATTTATAAATAAATAATAAACAAATTAATAAATTAATTAATAACTTAAAAACTTGTTTATAAATAATGTTAATTAATAAGTACCAGACATTATTCGTTGCTCTTAATAATTATTTTCTTGCAAAACCATTTCCATGAAATTAATTTAATCTGATCTTAATGAAATACTTTTAAAATGTAATTTGACAATTACAATTGACAATTGTTTCGTGAAAAATTTTGAAAAATTTCAAATACTTTTTTATTATTTTTTCAAATGCAAAAATTCTTATTGTTATTAATTTTTGTGGAAAATATCTGTTTTTTCATAAAATCAATACAACAGAATCACTTTATAGTGTTATACATATAATTCTATTTAATTGTAGCACATTATTAAACTAATTACTAATAATGATTAAAATTTTATATAAATGTAAAGTAAAAATTATTTTTGTTTTACTTTTAATATTATATAAACAATTAATAATATTTTTTAGTTATTTTACGGAACTATAACTTTATAAGTGGATTCTCCTAGAAATAATTTTAAAAGAAAAAACATTTTATGACAGAAATTAACAAAGTTATCCTTTTTCGATTAAAATTATTTTAACGATAAACTTATGAGTTTTAAATAATTATTATTATAATGTTGTTCAATGACAGAAAAATTTTAATGAAAAGATTCATCGGAAAAATCATATATTTTTCATTTATTTATATTTGTTATTACAAAACTTATTAAAAAAATATGAAATTATTATTATTATTTAGTATTTTAATAAGTTTTATATATTAAATATGTTTTGTAAACAATAAAAATTATTCGGAAATAACAAAATATAGAAAATTTGTTCCGTATTAAATTTTTAATAACAACTAAGAAACATTTTTTAATTAACTTTCTATAGTTAAAAAATGTTTGTAGGAAATTCCTTAATTATTAACGTCCGTTTATTAATAAATATGTGAATTTAAAAAAAAATTATCACTTGTTTTATGAAAAAAATGTTTTTTTAAATGTTTATTAATAAATACAAAAATGTTAGATATTGTTTAAATAAATCGTCCTCGGAGAATTAATGCACAATTTAAAAAGCTTTAATTTAAAAGAAAGATTATTAAATTTCGTTAATCAGGAGTAATATTCATTAAAAAAAATTCTAAAAAATGTTGGGAGAATATAAAAATATTTTTAATTGTTTAAGTAAATTATTCATATTTTTAACAATTTAAAAATTTTTTTATAATGACAAATATTAATCAAAAATGGTATTATTTCTTACAAACAAAATTGATGAAGATTTGAATGTACTTCTACAGATTTATAGGGCCATTATGTAAGATATGCCCTGTTTGAATTAACGACAGTGGGTAATTGTAGGAACATCTCAAACTGTTTGTCTAGACATCGATTTTAAATAATTTTCTAAACTATTAGTAATTAGAGACAGGAAATGAAAAATTAGTAATTTATAATTATTTTCTCTTACTAAAAACTTCAGAAGTGTTCCAATTTCTCTGTTTTTTATCTCAATTAATTAAACCCAATTAAAGTTTATATAGTATTTCGACTCAACTTTATCATTCGTAAATATTCATGTCACTTATTTGACCGCATCGTTTTATTCGCCGAACTAATTTATTTATAGATGTGTCACTCAGATTATGTAATTTTAAAGGTACATATCACTTTCAATTTTTAAATTCTGTAATATCCTTTCAATAAGTAAAATATTGACACTTTTAAAAAAAGACACGTTTGATTGAAATGTCGATTATTCAGAAACTAAAACAACTATCTGAAATTTTGATTCTGCATTTAGTAATAATTTAATCAATGAAAATACAAATTTCTTGCCTAAGAGAATAATTTCAATAAAATAAAACAATAATTATCTCGCAAATAATGAAAAATTAAATTTTCTAAAGATGAATTTTTCTAATTCTAGATGAAAAATTTTCGACCCGATTTTCATTTAATTGTCAAAAAAAATCCGAATGCAAATATAATGGAAATCGAATGAAAGTTAATGGCAAAACAGTTTTATTATTTATTAGTGAAACTGAAGCATTAATGTCGAGCCTAAAATTGCGCATAACATAGTGTTAGAGCTCCATTAAAATCCTTACCCATAAAGTATTTTATCATGTTCATTACTATTATCTCGATAAAGGGCTAATATTATTTTAGATACTGTCGATTATTTGGCTGAATTTTCAGGACGACTCAATAACGAAATGGTACACAGGGCCAGGAGAGTGCTATCTGCGGTGAACACGTTTGCCACTTTTGCACGTGTGTACAATGTTAATGATACGGTATAAACGTGGTTTGGACACTCCACACCTCGGGAGCAAAATGGTATCGTGAAAACAGAATAAATTGGTTACGCACTAATAGTTCACAAAGACGTGCCAATTTTACATCTAAATTCATCAGAGCTTAAAATCCATTTGTTTCGCGTTTCCCAATTTATGTTGAATATTAATGAGAGAGGAAGTTGATAATAATATTAACATTCAAATATTTTCCCTATCATAAATATTGTAAATTTACAAAATTTCTTCTTAAAGGGTAAAAAAACATTTAAAAAATTTAGTTTTCTAATTTTTTTGCAACATCCCTTTTATGTAATAAACTCTAATAAACCCCAAGTAACCAGTTTTAGGCCAATTCGATTAATTTTCAATTTTATTTGTTCGCCATATTGAATCCGCCATTTTGAATTTTTAAAAACTGTTGCAAGATTCGAACTCTGCTACCCTAATAACTCTCGAGTTACCAGTTTTAGGTCAATATGATTACTTTGTATTTTGGCGTCTGTCATTGTGATGTCTCTGATAAATTCTGATAGTTAATTCTCAGAAATATATTTTTAATGTAAATAAGATTAGGTTTCCATAAAAAATTTGTATCTTAGCGCGTTCTCTTGTAAATAGCTCTAAACAAATTATACATGTAAATATATGTTAAAGATAGCAGAACGATTTGCGGATTTTCTAAACTTTGTTTCCAAAAGATAAAACAATTTTTTTTATTATGACTCAAAAATCAACAATTATAAAAAGTAAGGAAAAATTATCTAAAGACATTCTTCTGATATCTTTTTTAAATAAGCCAACATTTTCCTGTCATCTAAAATAATTATACAAATCTTCCTAAAGTTACTCAAAAAAATCCTTATCTTAACTACGCCTACGCAACTCCTAATCTTTCAAGGCTGGGCCTTAAAAGCCCAATGCCATCCTCGACTTACTGAGTTTTTCTCCATTTTCTCTTTCATGGATCCAATCACTACTTTCCGAAGGATAGTAAAATTAATAGAATCATCTAATTAAATTTTTCTGATTGGTGGAGTACTTTATAGAAGGAGGACTTGGTCATTAAGATGTCTGCGATGCCAACATACAACATAAATTTTTGAAAAGCTCAAGAAAAAACCAAAGTAGGCAGTAGTTAATGGAATATCTAGTCGAAACGGAGTTGAATATTGGTACTCGACTCTGATTCTCCTTAAATTGTTGATCTTATTGATGATCAATTAAGTTGTCTGGGCAGAGCTCCGATTTGCAGAGCAGGCAAATTATCTAAGCGCAATTCTGGGTACTAAAATATTCCGCTATAGCAGGGATCTTAAATCAGATACACTTTTGTCGATCCTTAAAGCCTAGAGATCTATTTACCTATCTAAGAAGCGGGATTCTTCCTTGCCTTTTAAAAAAAATTATGATTCATGTTATTATTTTTGCAAGAAATGGATAAAATGCTATCATTTATAAAAATTTTTCGTCACCTCGGGTAAAGTATGACATTATTAATGATCATCATTTTTATCACTAAAGCGTTGAAGCTTTGAGATATTGTTCTATAGCGTTTAATGATAGAATCAAGTACATGTCCAGAACTAACATTAGTAAATAAAGATAAAACGTCAAGACTAATTAAAATATGATTATCCGGAATAATAAAATTTTTAATTTTTTCAATAACGTTACGTCAAAAACAAGACACCTTTTTAAAATATACCTAACGTTCCTCGTTTTAAATTAGTTTCATAAATGATTTTAATTTATGATGAGGATAAGTCAATGAGCCTACTAAATGTATTGAGAGAATAATTTATTTAAAAATCAACAAGAAAGAAAAGAGTTTGACAAAAATACAATGAGTATAATTAAAATTATAGATCTTACTTAAAGAATAACGATTACTGGTGGTGTGATGATTATCTGGTAATACAATCTCAATGGTATTGAGCAAAAGACGTAAAGGGGCCTTGGGACTGTTGTCCTTAAGGGTTTGGTATTAGTCCTTTTGTTTATATTATTAAGGTATATATTGTATTGTGAAAGTATCTGCTTTCTTTCAGACGGTTGTCGTCTCTTGAGCAAATTTCGATAGTTCGAGATTTGGAATGTGTTGTTTCAAAATTAGACCTTCGTTGATAGTTGAGTTTATTTCCAAATTTATATTTTTGGAAATTCTTAAAATTTATACTTTGCAAATTGATGAATTATAAGAGGTTGATTTAAAATTCACTTCAAATTCAATACTTGGGGAAATAGTTAACTTTTAAAGATGTTCATTTAAAAATTAATACTTGGGGATATACTGTGCACTTTAAAGATGTACTTTAAGTTCACTTGTAGACGATATGATGTGTACTGGTTGATTTTCAACAAATTACCCTGTGTTCTAAACAAAAAAGGTACCCCTTTTTATATCAAACTTCCTCTGTCGCGCGTTCCATCGACAGTTTTAAACGGCTATGATTCCTCCTTGCGCGACAAGATTCTCCATTCAAGTTTATTGAGTTTCCTTACTGCTCCATGACTTAATTTATAGAACATGTATGTAATATATATTTTGCTATTCTTCCATGTGTCGAAGATCGTTGAACTGATGCACAATTATTATTCTGATTACGTGATTCCACATTACTTTTCTTCTTTCATGTAGTTAAGCTTGTGGTAGGTCGTCTAGCAAACAAACAATTTTGTGTCATTCAGCATTTTAGCGAAAATTCTATCATTAATATTAATGTGACGTAATTTTTACTGACAGTGTTGATATCATACATGAAATCGTTACCCAAAGAAATAACATTTGACACATTTTCAGGAATTTCAAAATTAGAAAGATTCATACAACAATATGGTTGTGTGCTGAAAGGATTATGAATGTTTATATTGAATTTTTTAACAATGAAGCAAAAGTAATTCAAAAGAAAAAAATTTAATTAATAGTAATGCGCATTACAACGATAAAAAGAATGCGAGCCAGCGCATTAAACTCTCATATACCTTACACCACGATATTTCGCGTTTACGGAAAGAGATCTCTTTTGTGTACGAAGGCACGCTTCTCTCTGATGAGAATTTTCACGTAATCGTCATTGTAAGAATAAGACCATTCGTCTTTCGTCCGATAACACTCGAACTTATAATTCCAATGACGATCGAATAGCTACCTATTCGGATAACGTCTAACGCGATAAATTATGAATTTGAGAAACAGTCAAGGACGGCATATTTAAAGAAAAGTAAGAAATCGATGTGGATCGTAGTAATACCTACCACAATGGTCTGGATCATGTTTGATTTTCTTAGTTTCAAACAGAATTTACTTGATGGTGGAAAATTTAGACATTCTCTTACATCATGTACCCAATTCACCTTGAGGGGTACAAAACGAAAGTTCCAGTTGTAATGGTTATTTTTGTTATTTCAAATTAGTAATGAACCTTTGTAATGAATTTTTTAGTAATGAAAGCTTTGAATCTTTAAATAACTGTGAGAGCAAACAGATCCAGATCAATATCATGACGATACCCTCTGATGCTGATGAGGACCTAAAAAATTTGTCACAATTTTGGAAATGCAAACGAATCATCTAAGCTTTACTGGCGTCATTAAATGTAGTCAGAGCATAGTCTTTGAAAAATATTCCAATATTTCACACAACTCCATTTCACTATATATTTATATATTATTATAAAATGCGAACGAAAGTGTAATAGGGTGTGAGGATGGAAAAGAGGTAATATTATTCCATCTCTCACATATAGGTGTACGTAGATAAATATATACATATTTTCCTTCTAGTTTTGTCGGCGTCTCATTCTCCGTTCTCTACGTGCGCGCGCACAAACTGGAGCAGAGTGATTTACGAATGGAGCAAAGGAAGCTTTGTGGAAGCTCTTGCTTTCAAAAGCCTAAATTAGACGAATGGTATAAGCCCGCCTGCAGATGCACTCGGTGGCACGATAATTGTTGGCGATAATAATTTAGATCTCGTTACAGTGCAGCATACGATAAGACTATGACACTTTACATAATTATAACAAAAATTATATTTTACTCTCGTGTAACACGTGCAGTGTAAAATTAAACAAATTTTTTTCTTGGTATCCAAATTACGTATTTTTAGAATATCGCCCGAATTTCTGTTGTACAACTTTTATTTAATTATTAAAACAGGACAAAGAAATATAAAAAAATCTAGCCTATCGTTATATGTGTTAGCCATTGTAGCAAGACTACTGTCTGTTATCAAGCACTGGCTTCTTCGGACAGACTTATTAATTATTTTTCAGATCATCCAACTCAACAAAAAAAGAACATTGTTTAGAACTTAATTGACATAACAGCTTGATTCGTCAATAAAAAATACAATTTTACATTTGAAGAACATTCAAATAATTCTGGAATCTGAATCCTCACTATCTTGTAATCAAAGCAATATTGATCCAAAATCTTTGTTTGAATAGCAAATACCAAATATGGTCATCCGTATTTTGTCAATCTTCTATTGGGTCTCCACTCACATGTAATAAAAATTTTATGATTACCTAAAGGTGATAAAAGCTGGTGGTTTGACGTAGTTTCCTTTGCAAAAAGAATCTACAGAAAGCTTCAACCCTTGACGAATCAGTAAGTTCTGGAATCGCCACCAAGTTAACTAGTTGTGTACTTATCCTAACTGCCATCTTCGACTTCAGTCAGGGAAAACACCTTCAACTTAACTATTCCAAAAGTCACCACTAAATCAACTTCGAGTCTTTTTTGCATTAGTCTAGAACTCGCCACCGAATCAACTGTTTGTGTTCCTCATGTCACCCTTAGATCGCTATCGTATCCAGATTGTGGTGAATCATCACCAAGAATTTTACCCCTAAACATAGATGATTTCAACTCCAAACCAGCGCATTTCTGCGAATTGGATCGTAAAAATAAAAATAGCCTGGGAACATAGGACACCTGGATTCCGGACCGTACCTTTGGCTGTCCTGAAAGTATTTTGATTGAGGGAAACCTTTACTTATAATTTGGATCTAGTCGGTGAAAATTGTTTTCCTAGGTCAATGATCTCAGATTAAAATTAAGGTAAATATTGAAATCAGCTTCGTAATTGTTCTTTGGCAAATTTGAATTTGTTCCAGTGTTCCAAATAGACTGAAACAGGAATTTTAATTACTTTAAAATGACAAATAAAATTCCACACCACACGCGGCCGGGTTCTGAGCTGTGTGGGTTCAGCAACAACAATTTAATAAATAAACAATTAAAATAAATAACATCCGCGGGCGCCAGTCGACATAAGGTCGACGGTATAAAATAGTAATACTTAATTTATGAGACTCTTTAGCAAAAAACAAAATTGGGGTGGGGGTTATGTTGCGCGAACCCAAATGAGCGTCTTAATAATAAAAGTAAGGAATCAACTTACGTTATTTCTAGTCGACATTATTCATTATTTTAATTAACTCCAATAAAATTATATACAAGCGATATAACTAATTCGCATACTCACTTTGTGGCCACAACAAATTATACTTTTCTCACACACTTATTACAGCATGGACGACCCAAGAATGCCGCATTGGCGACACCGCATGGGCCTCAACCCAAATTTGAATGAGGCGCTTCAGGGGCGTCCCAGCAATTTAAAACAATTAGAATTATACGTCACGAAAAATATACCACCCGTTACAAGACATCTGGAACTGTTTGCTCTCTCCAATTAAATATACATAGTTTGGGATATGTTGGTTTCATTATGGGACATAACATTGTTATTAATAAAATATTTCCCTTGGTTCTTAAAATCATTTTAATTGATTTTTCGTCTTGTCAACTAAAACACACGTTGAAGACTGTCAGTAGTTATTCCTTGATCCTGTTTTTAATTTTCTCCTAGGCATTCCTTTCGTTTGTGAGAATTAACCATGCAAGTGCACTTGCAGGAGAGTCATCAATCATGATTGATGACTCTCAATTCAAATCCAGTGAAGGGGTTTCCTAATATCATTATAAAATCCAAAAAGAAACAAAATACACTTCTTGGGAGGTAACGTTATTTCTCCTGTGACAAAGTGGTTTTATCACGATATGTTTATTTACTTTCTTTTTATTTTTATAATTTCAATTAATAACTATTTGATTTTTGGGTTAGCGAGCTAGTCCTTTTGACTTAGGACGTAGGGAAAATGTAAATTCCCCTTTATGTGACAAGTGTGTAACGGCGTTTCACGAAAATTGTAGCAGACGACGAAAGCACAGTTTTGTAATTAAGTTTAATTTTGGATTTTGATGTGTGAAGACGTTGAGTTGTTGCTGTACAGTAGACAAGGGAGAGTTGTGTGAGTTTTTTTAAGTTGGAGATTTTTCGTTTGTTATACGAACAAAAGTAAGAACTTAAAATCCATAAGCAGCAAACCGAAAAACCTGCATGTATTATTAAAATCCAAAGAAATTTTTTGTCCTCAACTCCAGTTACATTTTTGAAATTGTATCCGTAGTTAAGAAGTTGAAAGTATTAGAAATAAATTACTAAAGAGAAAATCCATCATAAACAAGGAAATATGAAGACAAAGGAGGTGTTTATTGACATACAGTCTCTTATTTAAATCCAGTTGAAATAAGATACTTTTTTGTATTAATTAAAATAAATTGATAATTTTATTTTAACGTTCCACATTATACACACACATAAATTTCCTCTAAATATAAGTTCACTACTATAAAGAACTAATCATTTTGGAAAAGTGTGACCCTGTGCTCTATTTATAACAATATATGTTTAAAGTAAAAACGCATTTTGTTGAAACTTTCTTTTTTCATTTAAAACAAATCAAATTTTCAAAAGGGAGGCTATTTTTTATTTTAATCATGTTTTCCAAAAGTTTTGGATTACCCAGTCACAGAGCAATTAGGTGAAATATTTATCAAGTGACCGTATTACTGAAAAATGAAAATACCAAAAGCATAAAGTTTTCATACATTGTAGCACTATTGGTCTCTAAATTAATAAATAACTTTCAAACGCTATTGCAGGTCGGGTTTATACAGTGTGTTTAAATTTTTCCCTTCCTACATTAAAGGTATACGTTCAGTATTTTTTTTTCTTTAACACTTTTAAGGGATTTTAAAATTACCTCGATTAATATTATTCCAATTTTCAAAATTTTTAAACTGAATTTTAATTGAATGTTTAAAATGAAAAATAAATATTTATTTTCTCCAAAACGGATAATGCAATCTGTTATTAATTGCGATAGATTTTTTTTATTATACAAAATTTTTTTAATTAATTCAACGTTTAATTTTTTTCAACTACTAAAATAGTTTAACCAATATGAACAGTTATGAGAAAAGGAAGCATTATTCTCACAAATTCTCAAGATTAGGAAGAGGGATTAAAAATGCTTACTTGGGTTTTCTCCTGCAAAGCAGATTGAATCTCCCGGCAGATGCAATTAGAGAAACTCTTAGCTTGTGTGAAAAATAGTGTCACAGAAGTTTGATTGTGTATGTTTCAATTTACTAAAAACACATGGAGTAATTTTTTTTTTTGAGAGTGTAATAGTGAAACAAAAATATACGGATTTTTATAGAGTAACATTATTTACTAGCAATTAAAAAAGCACTTTAATCTTGTTATGTGTTAAAAAACTATTTTAAGAAAAGGTTTTTAAATTTTAAACAGATTTTTATTTAGCTCAGATATATCGAATTTTAAATTCGATAATTTTTTTTTAATTTGGTGTGAATTATTGTTAATTTTTGCACACTATGAGTAGTATTGGATAGTGATTTAGAATATAAACAAAATTAGAATATTTGAGAGTGATATTTTTGTCTTTTGGGAATAATTACATTTTTGTAATCAAAATTACAAAAATTCAAAATGGCGGAATCAATATGGCGGATGATGTGTTAAAAACTCGACGACTTAGCTTAAAACTTGTTACTCTGGGGGTTTCGGGGTGTCGGTTATTATGTAAATTTACTTCACTTTCACTAAAAATTTATTGTCACTCGACATTCACATTCACTCAAAATTTTTATTTCATTCATTTTCTCTTCTCTTTCACTACACTTTCATATTCACTTAAAATTTTTATTTCATCCATTTCCACTTCACTTTCACTCCACTTTCACATTCAATCAAAATTTTTCATTCAATCCATTTTCACTTTACTTTCACTTTTACCTACAATATTTTTCACTCCATTTCCACATTCATTCAAAAATTTTATTCCATCCATTTTGACTTCACTTTCACTCAAAATTCTTTTTCCCTTCATTGTCATACTAATTTCACTTTTACCCAAATTTTTTTACCCTCCACTTTCAATTGTACTCAAAATTTATTTTCTCTCTATATTCACTTCACTTTTACTCCACTTTCACATTCATTCAAAATTTATTTTCACTTAATTTGCACTACACTTTTTCGTTGGTCAACGTTGTGGACTTTAACTTTGAATTGGAGAAAAGTGTAAGAGAAATAAAATAATTTTGAGTGAAAGTAAAATAAAAAGAAAATACATTTTTAATGAAAGTAAAGTGAAAATGGAATAAAAATAAATTTTGGGTAAATGTGAAAGTGGAGTGAAGTAAAATTGGAGTAAAAATAAATTTTGAGTGAATGTGGAGTGAGAACAGGATGAAAACTAATTTTAAGTGAGAAAAAATTTTAACTGTAAGGGAAGTGAAAATTGAGTGAAAATAAATTTTGAGTGAATGTGAAGTGAAAGTGAAGTTGAAATAGAGTGAAAATAAATTTTAAGTTAAAATAAAAGTGAAGTGAAAATAAGAATGTAAATACATTTTGAATGAAAGTAGAATGAATGTGAAGTGAAAATTGAGTGAAAATAAATTTTGATTGAAAGTGGAGTAAAAGTAAAGTTGAAGTGAAGTGAAAATAAATTTTGAGTGAAAGTGAAGTGAAAGTGAAGTTGAAATGGAGTGAAAATAAATTTTGAGTTAAAATAAAAGTGAAGTGAAAGTGGAATGTAAATACATTTTGAATGAAAGTAGAATGAATGTGAAGTGAAAATAAATTTTCAGTGAATGAGGGATGAACCTTTTAATGAAAGTGAAGTGAAAATGAAGTGAAAATAAATTTTGAGTGAAAGTGAAGTGAAATTACATAATCGACCCCTAGAATCGCTGATAACGGATCTCAAGACAGATTTGAAAACTTCAAAATGGCGGATCCAATATGGCGGATATTAAATTTCGAGTTTTTTCCGTTTTCGAAATTTTAAAATGAGTTTTTTGAAATATTGTTCGAAACTTCTAGCAGGGCTTCTACCTTGAATGTAGTGTAATTCTCTTTTCAATGTCTATACGATTAAATTTCACATTTTCCCAATACTATATAGGCCAAAATTGTCAAACCCAAT
Organism: Leptopilina myrica (nomen nudum); assembly: GCA_032872475.1. Lineage (NCBI taxonomy): Eukaryota > Metazoa > Arthropoda > Insecta > Hymenoptera > Figitidae > Leptopilina > Leptopilina myrica (nomen nudum). The sequence continues at coordinate 8,356,945 of CM065466.1, forward strand.
AAGATATGTAGCGTGGCTACAAGTAGGGCATACATTGGGCGGATGATGAATGCCAAGGAATGTCCCAATTGTGGTCTATAACTAGGAACATGTATTTCCATCTTTGGTCTCAATTGAAAATTCTTAGCCGCCCAATTCTGACACACAATGATTTGTTTACTGTCTATATTTTTGATGTTTTATACTTCAATAACCTAGATTTAATTATAATTTATTACAATAATTCAAATATAAATTAATTATAATAATTTAAATATAAATTAATTATAAATTATTTAAAAAATTCGGTTTTGTAAAAATATTATTGAACTACAGTTTCCTCCTGTCGCATTTTCTCCATTAGTTTCCTCATTATAGGTTATCGCGTGAAAGCATCGACAACTTCCGGCGATATTCAGGAATTTATGAATATATCTTGTCGTAGGGTCAGCTATACCGCCCGGCGGATTTGTAATTACACAGAAGGAAGTCTTTGCAATGAATTAATTGTAAGCGTAATTTCCCGATGTATATTGTCGACTTATCTGCAATAATTCTTCCTTCGAAATCTTATTATTTCGATTTGTATCGATACGATTATAATTAAATTAAAACAGGGACCGCTACTAAAACGAAACTAAATATAAAATTACTTTCGTTTTAGTGTTTGAGTTGACACGAAACTAAATTAACGAAGTGACTTTAGTTTCAAGTCGACACGAAACTAAATTAACAAACTGAGTTTAGTTTCGTGTCGACCCGAAACTAAATTAACAAATTAGATTTAGTTTCGTGTCGACTCAAAACAAAATATTGAAAAACATAATTATTTAGTGTCAATCAGAAACATTGTTTCCCCTGACTTACGTAACTATAGTAACTTACATAATTAAAGGAAGATACGTATGTTACATAACCATAACAAAATAACGTAACTTACGTAAATGAGATTATTTACGTAATTTAAGTAAATTTGACTATTTATGTAAGTTACTGTACGTATGTTACTTACGTTAGTTTATTTAATTGCCTAAGTTATTCTAGTTGTGTAAATTACGTAAGTTTATTTAATTGCGTAAGTTATTCTAGTTGTGTAAATTACGTAAGTTTGACCATTTACGTAAGTTACGAAACATACGCAATTAATCAACCGCACGCTATTAAACGAACTTACGTAACTATAATAACATACACAATTAAGTGAATTTACGTAAGTTACGTAACTTGCGTAAATGTGATTATTTACGTAATGTAAGTAAATTTGACCATTTATGTAAGTTACTGTAGGTACGTAACTTACGTAAGTACATTCAATTGCGTAAGTTATTCTGTTTACGTAACTTACGTAAGTTTGATCATTCACGTAAGTTCATTTAATAGCGTAAGGTTGATTAATTGTGTAAGTTACGTAACTTACGTAAATGGTCAAACTTACGTGAGCTACACAACTAGAATAACTTACGCAATTAAATGAACTTACGTAAGTTAGGTACATACAGTAACTTACACAAATAGTCAAATTTACTTAAATTACGTAAATAATCTCATTTACGTAAGTTACGTTATTTTGCTATGGTTATGTAACATACGTAACTTCCTTTAATTATGTAAGTTACTATAGTTACGTAAGTCAGGGGAAACAATTTTTCTGATTGACACTAAATAATTATGTTTTTCAATATTTTGTTTTGAGTCGACACGATACTAAATCTAATTTGTTAATTTAGTTTCGGGTCGACACGAAACTAAACTCAGTTTGTTAATTTAGTTTCGTGTCGACTTGAAACTAAAGTCACTTCGTTAATTTAGTTTCGTGTCCACTCAAACACTAAAACGAAACTAAACTTTCGAGACGGTCCCTGAATTAAAATATTGTTTCATAGCGCATGTTTTGAATTCTCATTATCATTTTACATTTATTAAACTTTGTTTTCATCTTTGTGGATTTTTTCGATAAAAAACAGAAACAACTTTATTTAACTTTTTTTTATTGCAATGTTTACAATCTCTTATTGGTTATGTAGGAAATATTCCCTTAGGGGATTTTTAACAACGTTGGGGAAAAAATTTAATTTTTTTTTTCTATAAGCGATATTTTTTAATCTCTAGAGTTTTAAAGTTTGATTATCTTGACAAAAGTTAAAAGTACCGAATTGGGAATGATAATATCCAACGATTACAAGATGTAAAAGAACCCACGTGGACAGTTAGCGGGAGTATTGTTAGGCGAAAAAGTTTTCAATGATTGTCACTTTGGCGCCTATGATGGGGTAATAAAACATAAATTTCTAGGCACACGTACACCATATACACGCACGCGACCTCTTATTCCTAAAAGTTTCGATAGCTTTAACAGCTTTTGAAAAAGCGAATAGGGGTCCCTAAAAAGTCGTTATAACTCCCAGGACGCTTTGCAAAACTCTAAGTCGCGAAAAGCCCTATCACATTTTCTCATCCCATGATAATACTTTTGTTCAATTTATACTTTAATTCATTGAAGACTATATATGATTTTTTGTAAAGATTTTAAATTTAGGGAAATGTTTATAAATGGAGGATAAGAATAATATTTACCAAAACATGTATACCTTGCCTCATTATTTGGTAAGTTTTTCAGAAAAATCAATAGATTTCTCAAAATGAATTAGCAGTTGATAGTTTGACGCGTGCATCATTGTAAGAAAATCTTTCAAAATTTAGAAATATTACGACAAATTTCGCAATCGAAAATTAATTTTACAAAATAACTAAAAGCAGCTATCATACCAAAAATATAGTAAAATGTAGCTAACAAAAAATTAAACTTGACGACCAAAAAACTAGTTTTAAACACTGACAAAAATTCCATTCTATATAGTTTACTTTCCAAAGTTTTCCTAATTTTCATAAAAAATATTTTGTCCAACGCCTTCAGGGAAATGGAGTCATTGTGCACTAGGCACCAGTGGAGGAATGTACCTCATTCCTCCACTGGCCGTTTGTCCAGTGGAGAAATGAGTTTGCCCAGTGGAGGAATGAGTTTGTCCAGTGGAGGAATGGAGTTATATGTTTATCATTATTTGTGTTTTGGCTTACAATTCATTTATTTCTCTAATTCATTTTTGCAAATATTGTTTTAAGGAAGTATCTAAATAAACAAGTTGCTTACTTCAAGTAAGTAAGCAAGAGAGTAAAAGTAAGCTTAACATTGCTTACACATGTAAAAACTCAATAAATTAAATTTAATGTAAATAAAATAAGTTTAAACAGTTGTTGGACAAAGTATTATGTGCAATTCGTGGAGAACAGCGATTTTCGCTTGCTTGATTGCTGCTCTCGCTGCGCTCGAGCAGCAAACTTCAAGCTCGCGAGAAATCGCCCTTGTTCTCCACTAGTTGCACAATATACTATTCTCCTTTCTTATAATGCTAATAAAATGACTTCTTGTAACGAACTTTATTAGAAATTTTGAATTATTGTTCTTTTTTGACTAATTTTCTGTCAAATATAATTTAAATTAATTAAATTGAGAAGAAATGTTTAATACTCATGAAAAAGTTAAATTCTTACAAAAAATTCTATAAAGAAATTTTTAATAATTGAATTCTGTTTGGAAATTTTTTGAAAATAGTCGATATTAAAAATCATTGAATTGCGAAAAGATTTTAAAAAGTAATTAAAGCTTACAATGAAATCTTCTTCTGAGAATAATTGAATGTTTGTATTGTATTTTATTAAATCTTTTGAAATTAATTGAATTCTAGCGAACTTTTTTTATTAAAATTTTTTCAAATAATTTAATTTCCAAAAAAATATATTACTTTTAAAAATAATTGAATTCTTGCGAACAATTTTATTAGAAGTTTTTTAAATAATTGAATTTCTAATAGAAAATTTATGATTTTTAAAAATATTTGAATTCTTGTGATGAATATTAAAATTTATAAAAATAAATAAATTTTGCAAAGAATTTTATTAAAATCCTTCAAAATAATTGAATTTTCCGAAATAATTTTGTTATTTATCGACATAACTGTATTCTTTCCAAGAATTATTCATGTAAATAATTAAATATTTTTTGGAAAAATTTTATTAAAATCTAAAAAAGAATAATTTAACAATTTCAAAAAAATTAAATTTAAATTGTATTTTAAAAAATTAATTTCTTGTGAACTATTTTTTTGAAAATATTTGAAAATAATTGAATTCCTATGAAAAATTCTAATATTTTTGTAAATAATTGAATTTTTTTAAGGGTTTAAAAAATTTTTTTTTTTAATAATTGACTTTTTCAAGGAAATGAAAGAAAATTTTTAGAAATAATTAAATTTTTAAGCAATTCCTTTAAAATTGCATTAAAAATAATTGAAAACCTGCAATTAATTTAATTATTTTTTAAAAATATTTTAATAATTAATAATTTTTAAATAATTGAATTCTGTTTGAAAATTTTATGAAAATAGTAGATATTGAGAATTATTGAATTGTGAAAAGATTTTAAAAATAATTAAAGCTTACAATGAAATCTTTTAAAATTCTTGAGAATATTAATTGAATGTCTTTGTGGCATTCCATTATTTTTTTTAAAGTAACTGAATTTTTAAAAAGCATTTTATTATTAATGACAGTAATTAAATTCTTGCAAACGATTTTATTAGAATTTTTTTTCAATAATTGATTTTCTAATCAGAAATGAATTAGTTTTAAAAATAATTTATTTGTTAAGATGTATATTGTTATTCATAAAAATAATTTAATTTTACACTGAATTTTATTAAAATACTTCAAAATAATTGAATTTTCAGGAAGAATTTTTTTATTTATCGACATAATGAATTCCTTCGAAGAATTATTTACATAATAAATTAAATGCTTGAAATTAATTTCTTTAAAATCCAAAAGAATAAATGAATTATTTCATCAAAAAATGTAATATAATTGTATTTACAATAAATGATTTATTTAAACATTTTTATTAAAATATTTAAAAATAATTGAATTTCTCTCAAAAATTCTAATATTTTTGTAAATAACTGAATTCATTCAAAGAGTTGTATAAAACATTTTTTTAGATAATTGATTATTTCAAGAAATTGAAGTTAAATTTTAAGGAATAATTACTTTTTTTAAGCAATTACTATAAAATTATAGTAAAAATAATTAAAATCCTGTTAGTGAATTTTAATAATTATTAGAATTAAAATAATAGAATTGTTGCAAAGAATTTCATTTAAATTTTCAAAAATAATTGAATTCCTGAGAAGAATTATATTATTTGTGAAAATAATTGCATTATAACGAAAAATTTTATTAAAATTTAATTAAAATTAAAAATTTCTTAGTTTTCAAAAATTATTTGTATTCTTTATAATAATTTTATAAACATTTAAATAAGTTACTGTTTCGAAATATAATAAATATTATGAAAAATTTATTCGAAATAATTGAATTCTTGTGAAAAACTGTATTTGTGGATTAATTCAATTTGTCGATTAATTAATTTAAAATAACTTTTAAAATAATTGATATTCTTCCATTATTTATTATTTATAATTAATTTTATTTTTATTCTTTATTATTTATAAGAATAATTGAATTTTTACTTAGAATTTTATCAAAACAAAATTTTTAACAATTGTATTTCTATAAAAAATGATATTATTAGTGAAAGTAATTGACTTATGAAGAATAATTGTATAAAATTTTTGTTAAATAATTGATTTTTTCTAAAAAAAAATAATTAAAAAAATAATTTAATTCTTTTGCGAGATTCTATAAAAATAGTAGATATTGAAAATAATTGAATCCTTTTAAAGAATTTGATTTTAATTTTTGAAAATATTTTTTTGAATTCTAGTATTGGCGAATTTAAAATAGTGGAAATTCTGAAAGAAAATCAAATAGTTTCTTTTAGTGGATAATTTTTATTTCTAAAGAGTTTTTTTATAGTTATCGGAATTTCTGTATCAAGAAAATTTTTCATTTAATAGAGAATTTCCATTAAAGAGAATTTCTATTTAGAGGAATTTTTATGTGGCAGAAATAATCGTTTGACAGAGGTAAATTTATCATATGGGTCTCCGATTTATATGTTTCGGTAAATGTAGACACAGAAAGCACCAGTGAACACCCCCATAATGAAGGTGTTCACCAGTGCCTATACTGTGTCTACATTTACCGAAACACATTGATCGGAAACTCATATCACAAATTTCCTTCTGTCAGACGAAAGTTCTGCCTCATAAAAGTTTGTACAAATAGGAATTCGATTAGAAGCAAATTATTCGACATAGAAATTCTGTAGGGTAACATTTTTCCAAACTATTGCAAATTTAGATGGACTGCAAATTAATAAAAGTAGGAAAAACATATTTGAATAGAATCAATTTTTACGTTTTTCTTTTGTCAATAACTGCAATTTTTTTCACAACTATTATCATTTTTATAAATTACAATTTTATAATTTATAATTTTACTATTTAAAATTTTATAATTTGTAATACAATAAATATTAATCGGAGACATTTTCTGTTAAAGGTATGAATTGTATTACAATTGCTGATTATTATATTTTGTTAATGAATTGTTGAAAAGCATAATGCATCTCGAAACAGTCATTATTATAAACGTTATAATTAATGACAATTGTAGAATAGATTTCTGATTCAAGTACATTGTTAATATTATAATTTTATATTAAAAGTTTAATTAATTATTCACTCAAACTGTGATTCTAATTATTATGCAATTATGTTAATTACTATAAAATTAATATAATCACATCTGTTATTAAATGTTTTCCGTTTTGATGAGAATATAAGTTAATCAAACAATAAGAAAAAGAATGTCATAACTTTCACTCAAATTTGAGTGAAAATAAAATTCGAGTAAAAGTGGAATGAAAGTGAAGTCCCATTTTTTCGTGAAACTGTTCGCATTCGGGTTCAATTTGTAAATTATTTATTTAAATAAAAATTTATCCCTTTTTCAGAAAATTAGGAATACAGAAAAAAATAAGTTGCAATACAAAAAATTATGCAAATTTGAAAAAAAAATAGAGGAAAGGAAACTTTACATAGCGGCATACATATTCATAACAGAAAAAATAAGATGACTCAGCGCTCCAGTAAATTTCGTAATAGAAGGTTCAAAAAATTCTATACTATTACATACTGCATTAGCCTACCTGCCAACTCTCGTTAAAGAAGAATTTTCACCATAATGTTTCACAGTGTGAGAAAAAAAAATAGTGACATGTACCACTATATTTATTTTTATGGCTCATAAAAATTAAATTTCAAAAATATTTATTAATAGACCAAATTTGATGCCATTGATTTGAAAAATTAATGTCTTGGGACATTTGAGACTGCATCATCAATTTTGCAAAAAAATAATTCTCATGCAAATATTTGACCTTAAATTTCAATAGCGAGCAATTTACAATTAAGTGTCAATGAAAACCAACATTCTGAATTCTTTTTTTTTATTGATAACAAAATATGAGCTATATCTGTGTTATGTAAATCAGTAGTGGGATCGATTTGCTATTCAAAACATACTGGGTTTACTGTTCGTGTCAGGTAGGGAATCGTTCAGAGGATTGCTCATGGGGATTCTCGACAAATATAACTGGAAGTGAATTCAAAGTTTGTCAAAGAGATGAAATTATTCTCATGGGCTTTAAAATATCGTCATTGGAATGAAAAATGTTGTTATATTAAACTAAGATGTCTAACATTAGTTGAAATTATGATTATCGCACGCACATTATAATCTAACAGCTCGCTCATTTCCAACAATTAACGTTAATAAAAAAAAAATTTTTTCGACAGCATTTTAAAAATATTTTCCCCAAGTTCTCAACTTAACAGAAATCAATAAAAATCGTTAATTCAAGAATAGAAATTAATTCATTAAAGGAAAAAAGATAATCATCAGAATGGGAATTTACATAAAAGTGTTTGCATATAAAATAATTCTGTTTGAAGAAGGACGTCGTAAATGTGTTTGAAAACTACAGTCAATGGATTAAGATAAGCGTTGCTGTTGCATTTCAAATGTCGAGTACAAACTAAACGTGAATTAGAGAACGAAATCGAAGCAGTCAAGAAAACAGGGTCAATGAACTATTATTACAAGTCAATGAACCCAAATATAAACAATCAGAGTAATTGTTGGGGAATTTTTCAATAGAATTAAACGAGTGGAAAACAAATAGGAAAACAAAAAAAAGTTCTGGAATTAATTTAATTGGAGCAGGGAGAAAAGTTTTATTTACATAAAGAGAGTATTTTTTATTTGAATAAATCTAAATTTATTTAAATTTACATGATATGACATGAAATTCCAAATTTTTGTTATCTACGATAAAAAATTCTCTTTTTTTCAATTCCATTCAATTTAATAATATATCGTAAATAATTGCATAAAAATATTATTCTTGATCATTTTTATCCGAAATAAAAAAATATTATTGTTGTCTACAAAAATTTTTTTTTCATTCATGATTAAATTCAGTTTCTCACTTCTTTCAAATTAATTTCACATTCAAGATTTTAAACTCCACATTCTGGATTCCGTATTTTTAATTTCATTTTCAGAATTTCGAATTCCACATTTCCCAATCCATAATGTGGAATTCGGAATCTAAAAAGTATGAACTGGGATATTTATTTATGGAATTCGAAATGTGGAATAAGGAATTCGGAATCCTAAATGTGAGGTTGCAATAGGGAATATGGAATTTGGAATCATGAAATTAGAAATACAGAATCGGGAGTGTAGAAAATGGAAATGGGAATAAGAAATTTTAAATGCAGAAGCCGGAATGTGCGGAATTGGCATCTAAAATGTAACATTCAAAATGCGGAATATGGAATTCGGAATCCGGAATTAGTAAAGCAATTAACACACAGGAAGTTTTAATGAATCTTTTAAAGTTGTCAAAATCATACTAAGAACTGTCATTTGTTGTGAATATTAGTAATTTTACAATTATTTACAGAAACGTTACTCATTCCACATCCAAATTGAACATTGTTACGAATTCCATATTCTGGAATGTATATTTCGGACTCCTCATTTCATATTTCACAGTCCGGATTCCATATTTCAAATTTTATATTAAAGATCCCTGATTCCACATTTAATATTCCACATTAAGGATTCAATATTCTAAATTTTACATTCCATATTTTTCTTTTTGCATTATACATTCCAAAAACCATTTTCCAAATTCAACATTTCAAATCCCACATTTTAAAAATTATTTTTCAGATTCCACATTCCAGATTCCACATTCCGGATTTTAAATTCCACGGTTTACATTTCATATTATACATTTCAAGTTTCTTATTTCACACACGACATTTAACATTCCGGGTTTTTCATTTCAAATTCCACATTTAGAATTCACCATTTCAAATCAACGTTCTAAATTCCTGATTTCGCATTTGCTATTCTACATTGTAGATTCATTATTTCAAATCTCACTTACAATTTCTACAATTAGTAATCTACATTCAGGATTCCATATTCTAAATTTCACATTCTGTATTCCCCTTTTTGCATTTCACATTCCAAAAATCATTTTCCCAATTAAACATTTCAATTTCCTCATTGAAAAACCATTTTTCAGTTTCAACATTCCAGATACCACATTTCGCATTTCTTATTTCAAATTCCACAGTTCACATTTCAGATTTTCTATTTTATGAACTGCATTTTACCTGCTTCATTTTTCATTTCAAATTCCATATTTCAGAGTTCAAATTTCAAATCCACATTCCAGATTCCATATTCTAAATTCATTAAAAAATTTTCATTACAAAAACCATTTTCCAAATTCTACATTGTAAAAAGCATATTTTTCAGACTTAACATTTTAAATTCCACATTAACAAAATCTACTTTCCAGATTTAATGTTTCAAATTCCATAGTCCACATTTTATATTATACATTCTAAGATTTTTTTTCAAAAATTGAGAGTTAGAAATCATCAAACATTTAGAAACATGAAATCCGGAATGTAGAAGGCGGAATTTAGAAATTTAAAGGTAGAATTTGAGACGTGAAAACTGGAGATTGGTTTTCGTAATTTGGAATGTAAAAAGAGGAATGCGGAATGTGAAAGTTAGAATGTGGAACACAGAATGTAGAATACGGAATATCGACATTGTATGTGGAATTTAAAATAATTAATCTGGAATAACAAGAATGTAAAATCTGGAATGTGGAATCTGGAAAATGGTTTTTGGAATGTGGAATCCGGAATGTAGAATACGGAATGGTGAAACCGTATTTCGGATTTCAATCAATGAATCCGGAATGTGAAATTATTAATACTGTGGACTGTGGAATATGAAATGTCGAGTCAGAAATATACTATCCGGAATGTGGAATCCGGAACGTGGAATGTTGAATAAGTTACGTTATTGACTCCCTGGTGGACAATTTACAGCAATGACATTATAATTTACTTTCTTTAATGAAAAATTACTAAATGTGTTAAAAATTTGAAAGAGACTTATTAAAAATCTTCTGGGAATGCATTTCTCTTGAATTTTGCCAGTTGGAGAATTAAAACAGCATTCAAACTAATGGAAAAATGTTAATGTATTCATCTTTAAATTAACAAAGTTATTAAACTTTCTCGTCCCTCGTTTAGATTGCGGTAAGTATAAATATTTAAAAAGTATTGTACTAAAATAATTTCTATTTCCTCGACATTCATTAAAATTCAGTCAAAATTCACTCTATTTGTATGAATATTTTAATCTCTTAACCTTTAGAGCAACATTTAGCTGCGAGCTACCGCAGATCAGAATTCTGATTAAACCCAATGCTTTTCGAGCTATGGTTTAATTCTAGAAGGAATAGACTATGAGAAGAAGACTTTGTAATATCGAGATAATAAGTGGGAAGTAAGAGTAGTAAAATCGAAGGTTTGTCTGGATCCCAGGGGAAATCGTAACACAAGTCCATATGCTAAATTCAAAGTCGAATTGTTTCGCTACTGGCGAGAAAAAAAAACAAAGGCGACTTATTCTCCCTCTGTGTCAAACTATTGGAAATGTTTATCAAAAATTATTATTATTATTTTTATTATAAATTTCTTTTTTGCCAGCAATTCTCTTGAATATGTTTTACTGCGAGTTTAAAATCCTAAAAGTATGGAATAAAAGTTTTACGTATCAAAAATTGCGTACATGGGTAAAATTTCTCTTCTGCCATTGAATATTCTCTTCAGTCGAAATCCACATGGGAATCTGCGCAAGTTATTCTTTATACAGGTTTCCATGTGGGCATCCATACAAAATCATGTAAGAATATCCAACCTGAATTGAAATATATCTTCACGTAAATTCCCCAGTAATCTGTAGTTTTAAAAAAATTTCCCCCACAGTTGCAAATAATTTTAAATAATTGCAAAATTTCGGTTTACAATGATTGTGTAAAACTGGAACTGGACTTTTCATTTTTTGTTATCCATAAACTTGAACCTTTAACTTTTCATCATAGCACCCTCCTTTTTTTTCCCCAACCTATCCGAAGGATTCTGAAGTCTCTTATCGAAATCTCAAAACGCAATCTCGGATTAAGGTTCGTCTTACGTCTTACGAGCCTCGGGCATGCGAGGAACGTTCGCACACATCAGAAATAAATCATACCGACCGCGAAATCGGTCTACAGCTTGCTTCTGCAAAACGAAAGACGCGTGAATTTCAAACTTTCATGTGAGGAAAAGAGAACGAGTGAAGATATAACTCAACGGCAAGAGGGAATGGGCGACGGGGGGGTTAGTGAAAAAGGGCAAATGGAAGAACAGGCAGGAACAAGTCTGGGTTATGATAGAGAATACCTTCGGGATTCAAAATGGTACTGTCGCTTTTCTCCGCTACGTGACTTCACCTTTAGAAAAGTTTCAAGAATATCATATAGAATCTTCAATTGATGAGCTTATTACAAGGAACTGTATAATAGGAAAGTCTCCCTTTTAGGAAGTTTTAAATTTTCCATACGAAATATTAAAATACTTTCCGGACAGAAAAGTATTTTTGAAAATTTAGTTTTTTTTTTATTTGCATTTAGAATTTGAATGAAAAAAGAAGTCTCAAGTGTGATGCCTATATGACTCGATAATTTATGTCTAGAGAGTTTGCGATTGGGACAAATTTTTCCACAGCGATATAACGTCTGTGTGTATCTTTGTGTACTTTCAATGTTCCTGAATCTTTTGTCTTGCAAATTCAAACAATGAATTCCGTCTGTTATTGATCGGAATTTTTAAAAAAAGTCAACCTCGCCACTTCTCTGATCATTCACGTAGTTCAGTGACAAAACACTTTAATCAGTAATTAGCCTTGCCTGAAAAATAATGATTCAAAAATCATGGATACGGTATAACAAATATTTAGAAGCCACACATTCTAAAATTTGTCTGAGGGATCAATCAATAATTTTGTAAAAGGAATCCCTTCTGGGATCTTTGGTTTGAATTTATCATCTGCGCATTCAGGAACGGTCTGAAATCGCCATAGGTACAAGTGGAGTTTGAATTAGTTGGATTGTTAACGCATCTAATTGTACGGATCCTTACCGCCTATTCGGTATATATTGCTGGGTGATATTCAAACTCAGAGCCTTTCATTTCGTATTATAAGTTCCAGACCATCAAGAAAATTGGCTGATGTTCTAGAGATTTCAATCTTGTTGCCTTAACAGACCTGCAGAGGGTAGATAATGGGGAAATAACGGCTCTTAGTTGACCACTGAAATCTACACCCTTTGTTTGCTCTATTCTTCATCCTATCGAAAAATTGTCAGGTTTAGAATTATGACCATGATCTCAGTGGACTGTATTTTTGTTGTCCTCCTAAGTCTTCTTCCTTTCATGAACGTTGATTGAAGAATATTACAAACTTTACTTCTTACGATTTAGGTTACTGTAGGAGACTACAAATTAAACGCTTTGTTGCAACTTCTTATGGAATAAAATTAGGTTAATTGACATCTTGCAACGGTCCCATATATGAATCATGGCTCTTTAGTTCTCCCATTAGAGTCCCAACATCAATGATGAATAATTGTCTGTACTTGACAGCATAAGCATAATTAAATCTCAGATTGCAATAATTATTACAAAATAGATAAATTATTACGTTCTTTGCCAATGTAAATTACCTCGGATTATCACTTTAACTTATTAAGTTTAATAGGAAAGGGAACCATTCGAATAATAGATATAAATATAAATGGTAATGCATTATCGATTCCAAGGAGATACTGCTATATGTCAGTCACACACTAACACAACTTGAAGGGACTCGTCAGGAAGCAGACATACACATAAGCACGTAAAGTCGACAACCTTCGGCTCTTAAGAACCCCTAAAAACACTCCAACTCAAAAACACATAAAAGGGTGATCCATCATATGAAAACGTGTTTTTTTATCCCTAAAAGAAATTCAATACTAGTAGGAATATCTTTACTTTCTGAAAACCTAGAGGAACAGATCATTGCACCTTAATTTTTAAAAATTAGATGTAATGGGGTAGCCACAACAACACATTTTTATATCTTAGCCTAGCAAAAAATCAAATTCTTTTCCCAGATTTTTCTTATTGGTTGGTAAATGTAAGAGAATTTTTCTATTAGAAGAATTCAAATGATTGTTTAAGCCATTGCTTGTAATTATACTTCTATCTATTTAATTCTTGTTTTTGTTTTGAATTCCTGTTACTGGCAGGTAATTCACTTCAATGGTGATATAACTACAAAAGGTCGACCTCTTCTATTTTGACTACTATTTATAAATCTTTGTTTACATGAATGTTTGCCAATAATTGTTTGGTCCAAACAATGCTATTCCTTCTACATGTCTTCAGAGAAAGTGGGAGAATTTCCTTTATTTATTATGTGAAGATAAATTCGATCAATAGGAAGGTATCAAACATAAAAAAGGCTTATGTCATATTTAAAGTTGCGACGTTTCGATGGTGTGGTTTACCATCCTCTTCAGGCTAATTTATTTAATAAAACACCAAAATTAATAAATTACAATCAATAATACATAACACAATCATATAAAAATTATAATACCTGAATATTACAATTTAGAATACATTGCAACTAGTCAAAATTAAAAAATACATAAAAATTAAATAAATAAATAACACGTAAACGTGAACAAAAGAAAGACAAGCACACAACGAATGCTGTCATTTCGATACGACGATCAAGTCAAACTGAAGTAAAATATTAGAAAAAGCCATCTCTGCTATAATATGAAGTCAATGAACTCATAGGTAAACACGTAAGATACACTCGTGGAATCTATTTTGAATTTAATCTCCTAATAAGGTCATTCATGAAGAGGAACAAACAACATTATTTTTCTTTACTTCTTCTTATTTTAATTAGATTTTAATTAAACAGTTATAAATAAATAAAAGACTAGTTCTATGAGTAGAAATGCTGTGTTAGCACTTTGTATGTCGGGAACAATTTATAAAAGTTTATCGGATTCAATTAAAAACTTTGCCCTAGGGGATTTTCGAGATCGTTAATTGCAAAACTGCAGTCAGATTTTAAGAATGCCAAACATGATGGATGATTATTTTAAAAATTCTTCAGATTCAATAAATTGTTAATTGTTTTCCTAATTTTGAGATCAAATTCCATTCTTCCAATATCTTTCTTTATGCATATTAATCTTTTCGTGAATTTGGAAATATCATACAAAATGCCAGTTTTTCATATATAAAATTAGCTGGCGTATGACTGCAGCGTTGGTATTAGAATTTTTGAATTTTGATTTGTGTCGAATAAGATAAAATAATTGATTGGTCTTTGCATAATGTTTGATTCATCATTAAACAATCATTGTTTTAGAAAAAATTTGTAGAAAAAGAAAATCTTGTCCTTATATTGGTATCTGTACCCAAGAGGGTACCCCCAAAGGGGTCCCGTAATTATCAGAAGAATTAATTAATTCTTTCAATTCTCTTAAGAGATAAGAAGTCATCATCCACTGTACCACAAGCTATATCATCAAAGGGTGTTTTTTAGAAACAACTTATACTTCTATCTAGATAATTTTTCGTAAAACTCTATTTCATGTGAATCATGATAGATTCTTCTGTATTTTGGTATGAAAATTTCATTCCTCATGGGAATTTAAATATATTCACTTCCTTTATCAAGAGCATGGCAGTATTTTTCAGAAAAGAGCTTTTTCGTAAATGTAATGAAAACAAATCCTTTATTCCCCCCTTTTGTGCAAGTTTAACTATACATATATCTATCTATCCATCTATCTCTGGGAAATCTTTTTGTGCATTCGATTATCCTGTTTCAGTTGAATGCTACGCGTCGTTGGTCGCATGCTTCTGCAAAAAAAAAGAGGTGCATACTTTAATCAATGGAGAATAACTTGAAAAAAATAGTGACGAAAGGCAAATATCCGTCGTCAAATGCAAAAATTCTGTCCCTACGCGCGCGCGACTATCCATCGGCGATGAGGGATTTTTGCGCGAGTGCTCTGTCGGCGATGAGGGTGCTTTGAAATTCAAATTTGCACAAACCGTGGCGATAATGACGAAACGTGATGGTTGCGGGGAGGGGGCGGGAAGGTTTTTCGTATAGACACATACGAGGTCGAACGAATCGTTAAAGTTGCCGTTGGATGTGTGCAACAACGCTGTCACGGCGGTTATATCAGAGCATTCTATTTCAGTGTGGAAATTGTTCGAGATATACTACAAACCAGTTCGTCATGTCGCGTGGCCAAGGCAAGTGAATGTAATGAAGGAAGCGTAAGAATCAAGAGGAAGTTGTGTCGCTCGAAAGACATCATTTGAATAATAAACTGCATGTCAGGTTGCTGCTCTCACTCACTCACTCCTTCTTTCTCTCCAGACACAAAGATAGTGCATAATTTGCTTTCAAAAAGACGAAATTGTTTCTTTACTTCGATAGCAAGATATTTCCACTTTATAACAATAGTATCAATCCGCTTCAGAATAAAATTCTTATTCGAATTCTTTCAAGAATACCGTATTCCACATTCCAAATTGGACCTGAATTGTGCAATTTGTAATGTGGAAGTCAGAATGTGCAAGTTGAGAAATGGTTTTTGCTTTGTTTTACTTGCTGTTGTTTTACCGGCCGTGGATAATTATCGACCGCGGATAAGTAAAATCTGTAATTCAGCAGTTAATTCACTTGGATAGGGGAACGGTGATTCTCAACATCTTCAAACGAATCTTTTCAATAGTTTAAAAGTTTATATAATGTGTTAATCTCCTTAATCAACATCTTCAAACGAATCTTTTCAATAGTTTAAAAGTTTATATAATGTGTTAATCTCCTTAATCAACATCTTCAAACGAATCTTTTCAATAGTTTAAAAGTTTATACAATGTGTTAATCTCCTTAATCAACATCTTCAAACGAATCTTTTCAATAGTTTAAAAGTTTATATAATGTGTTAATCTCCTTAATCAACATCTTCAAACGAATCTTTGCAATAGTTTAAAAGTTTATATAATGTGTTAATCTCCTTAATCAAACAAAAGTGTTACGTCATCGTAAAGTATTTTTAATAATGCCACTAAGTTATAATAGTATAACAATCGATAGTAGTAATAATTAAAACAGTGTCTCAATATTAACTATTAATTTAATTAAATCGGAGAACATGGTGGTACTTTTTCAACGTATCATAAGTAATAATTTTAAAAAAATATTTATTTCCTTGATATAAGCTCATGTTAAATAAGATAATTACTGTTTGTTTACCGCATCTTATTATACATGTGATTATAATTGCATGGTTAGTAGTATTTTTTGCCGAAAGCCTCTCCTGAAGCCAAATAGCCGTATTTTAAATACAGTGCATATGATTATAGAAATTCATGAAAAATAGATTTCCAATATCCAGCTGCATTTGAGAAATAAAATATAGTAATTTATGTTTCGCGAGGCAATAAAGTAATGACATGGTCCCAGAGTAGTTACCTTTTTGTTAAGAGAAAAAATAAAGTGGGAAATTTTTTTTTAAATTCTCGATGGTCTTCGAAAGAAGAACACTGACTTTTCGCCACCTCTATGTTTATAGTCGAAAAAATAAGAGACTAGAAATTCAAAATTGGTGTTTTTAAAAAAAACTGAATCCTACAATTCTTTTAAACGCAATTTTAATTGGGATAGTTAAAAAATACCATACAAAAAAATCTTTTTATGAACACTTAATTTACGATCAATAAATATTTACAATTGGATTTTAGCATTAATTTTGCGAATTAAGATAGAATTTGAAACTCGGCTTTCGGTTTACGGTATGGTTAAATAAATCATGGTTCATTTGAATGCGGTATACCACCAAGTTGACTGTAATTGAATTGACAGCTGTACCTATCCTGACTTGCGACAAACTTTGTGCCGACTGGTTTGACCGTATTATAGTATGCGGTTCGTCGATCGTATAAATGGAAACTGTTACGGTCTAACGGTCTATACATTTCGCTGAGACGTGTGCCCCCTTGCTGTCGATGTGGAATGAGGGCGCGAATTCCCCGAGATTGGAATCCAAACTGGAGAAACGGGAGTTTAATTCGCTTGAGGGTAATCCAAGGAGATGAGTACGTCGACGTGCTTTCGTGTTTCTGTCGTCCCCGAAAATTTAGACTTTACGTGCCTCGTCAGCACTAAAAGTTTTTAAAAAAAAAACTTTCTTGCACGAACAACCATAATCGGAAAAGAGAAGCGGCCAAGCAAAATTATCCCATGCCCTATTTTAATTGAACGTCAGCAGTTATTTTGCCTGCGAAAATAAATGAGATATTTTTTAAATACTTTTTCTTTCTAAAATCTTATACGAAAGTTTCTTGTGGATTCTTGAAAGGTGAATTAGGAAGATGTAATAATTTTATGTAGACAAAGGTTTTGGTTACTTTTGCATTTATTATTTTTCATTTGCTCACCTCATTTTCACTTCAATTTTAATTTACTTTACTTTCACCTCAGTTTCACTTCACTTCGATTTTATGTTAAGTGAAAGTGAAGTGAAGATTAGGTGAAGTGAAAGTAGAGTGAAAATAAATTTTGAGTAAAAGTGGAGTGAATAAAATTTTTTAGTAAAAATGAAGTGAAGGGAGACTGAAAATAAATTTTGAGAGAATGTGCAATGAAAGTAGAGTTCAAATGAGATTTGAGTGTAATTGAAAGTGAAGTGAATGTAAATCTTTCGTAAAAGGAAAGTAAAAGTGAAGTGAAAATTAAGTAAACACAAATTTTGAGTGAAAGTAAATTTTGTAGTGAAAGTAAAGTGCAAGTGGAGTGAAAAAAAACTTTGACTAAATGTGAAGTGAAAACAAATTTTGAGTGAAAGTGAAGTGAAATTAAAGTGCAAGTAGACTGAAAATAAATTTTGAGAGAATGTGCAGTAAAAGTAGAGTTCAAATGAGATTTGAGTGTAATTAAAAGTGAAGTGAATGTAAATCTTTCGTAAAAGGAAAGTAAAAGTGAAGTGAAAATTAAGTAAACACAAATTTTGAGTGAAAGTAAATTTTGTAGTGAAAGTAAAGTGCAAGTGGAGTGAAAAAAAACTTTTACTAAATGTGAAGTGAAAACAAATTTTGAGTGAAAGTGAAGTGAAAGTAAAGTGCAAGTAGACTGAAAATAAATTTTGAGAGAATGTGCAGTAAAAGTAGAGTTCAAATGAGATTTGAGTGTAATTGAAAGTGAAGTGAATGTAAATCTTTCGTAGAAGGAAAGTAAAAGTGAAATGAAATTAAATTTTGAGTAAAAGTGAAGTGAAAATAGAGTAAAAAACATTTTGAGTGAAAGTGGAGTGAAAATAAATGTTTAGTAAAAGTGAAGTGAAAGTGGAGTGAAAATAAATTTTGAGTGAAAGTGAAGTGAAGGTGGAGTAAAAATAAATTTTTAGTAAAAGTAAAGGACAACTGGAGTGATAATAAATTTTGAGTGAAAGTGTAGTGAAAGTAGAATGAAAATTGTAATTAAAAGTAAAATGAAAGTAAATTTTTAGTGAAAGTGGAGTGAAAATATGTTTTGAGTAAAAGTAAAGTGAAGATAAATTTTGAGTTAAAGTGCATTGAAAGTGGAATGTAAATAAATTTTGAGTAAGAGTGAAGTGAAATTAAAGTGAAAATGAAGTGAAAACAAATTTTGAGTGGAAGTGCAATAAATATGGAGGGAAAATAAATTTTGAGTGCAAGTGAAGTGTAACCGGAGTGAAATTACATAATCAACCCCCATTGACAGCAACAAAAATATAATTAAATTTTACACTAAAACCTTTTTCAATTTTTTTCCCACCCATTTGTCGAATCAGTTTTTGTTGATCCACAGCTCAGCACTTTCGACTTAGCTGAAATATCAGCCACTGCATGTTGCACAATACAAAATAGAACAAACAGGAGCTTTTCAATTTTCTCTCTCAACTTGAAACGAGAGTGAATTCAGGAAGGAAATTGTGACAGTGTCAATCCAAGTTGTCAAGAATAGAAAAGATCGAAATCTTTAATATTTAATGGAAAACAAACTTTTAGCAGCGAAGAAATTCATTAAGAATGAAATTTTTTTGAATTACAAAAAGTTTTTTGCAACACCCACACTACTTATTTCAAAAGATTCAAGAACACTTTTTTCCAAATAGAATAAAGTAACCAATTTGCAGATTTACCAAGCAGATAAAGAGTGTCTGTTGTAGATGTAAGTTTATCACAGCGATTCGAAAGTTTTCTGAATGGAATGAGAAAATGGAAAAAGTCAATCCTATCTAAACAAAAAACTCTCTCGTCAGCTGTAAATATTCTCGCGATAGTTTTTTAGCGATCTCGAAGGGAATTTTTTTTAATTAATTGTTTTACGAAAATTTTAGTTTATTTTTCTTTTTTAGTAAATAAATATTAATACTCGTAAACGCTAATGGAAAAAAAATTTATAACAGATTTTATTAATGCTCATTGATATTTAAAAAAATTTTAAACGTATTATAAAAAATATTTTTTGACTGAAAGAGTGGAAAATTATTATAATTTTTCTCAATTTTTACAATAAATTACAAATTTTAGTAATCTCAAAATTCTAATAAGCAGCATCTTGACAGTTGTAACGATTTTTTTTATAATTGTCTTGTATTATTAAACTTTTTATGTCTATTTACTTTTAGACGTATTTTCAATAAAATTTCCTTTACAAGAAAATTTCCCATAATTAGTAAAAATGAATTAAAAATTACTCAATTACTATTATTATGTAGTATTTTCTTAAAATTTCTCAATAGAATTCAATTATTTAAAAAAAATTGTTAAATTCATCAAAATTTTAATTATTTTCATAAATAAAAAATCTCTACAGAATTCCATTAATTTAGAATAGCATTTTCAAAAAAATTTCGAAAAATGAAATATTTATCAAACTTTTTATGTAATTATTTACAATAGTTCAATTAGTTTCCCTAATAATAACATTTTTCATGGAAATTCAATTTTATTAAAAAAAAATTTTAATAAAATTTTAAGAAAAAATGTAATTATTTTCATAAATAATAAAACTCAACAAGAATTTTAATTACTTCTAATACTATTTTCAATTAATTAATCGTAAAATTCAACTACTTTCAGAAATATAGTTTTTCACAAGTATTCAATTATTTAAAATAAAATTTTCATAATATTAATTATATTTTGAAAACATTAACTATTTAAAACAATGTTTATAAAATTCTTCTAAAGAATTCAATTATTTTTAAAAATAACAAAATTTTTTACAGTTATTCAATTATTTTTAAACATTATAATAAAATTTTCCCTAAAAATTCAATTATTTTCATAAATAATAAAATTGTTCTCAAGAATATAATTATTTTTGTAAATTGTAACAAAATTCATCGCAGGATTTCAATTATTTTTGCTATAATTTTAAAGTAATTGCTAAAAAAAAAGTTTTAAAAAAAAGTTTAAAAATTTAATTTCAATTTCTTGAAAATATGAATTAAAAAAAAAGGTTTTTTGAAATTGTTTAAAGAATTCAGTTATTTCCAAAAATATTAGAATTTAACACAGAAATGTAATTATTTTGAAATATTTTAATAAAATTTATCGAAAGAAATTAATTATTTTAAATACAATTTTAATTACATTTTTTTTGAAATAATTCAATTATTTTTTTAGATTTTAATAAAAGTCCTCCAAAAAGTATTGAATTTTTTACAAAAGTATTTCTTCAAAAGAATTCAATTATGTCGATAAATCACAAAATTATTCCCAAAAATTTATTTATTTTGAGACATTTTAAGAAAATTCTTTGCAAAATTCTATTATTTTAATAAAATTTCGCAAAAGGATTTAATTGTTTAAAAGAATTTTTGAAAAATTTTTCGTAAGAATTCAATGCTTTTCAAGAATAATAAAAATTTCTCATGAGTTCAATTATTTTTGGAAATTTTAATAAAGTTCTTTGCAACTATACAATTAGTTTCACAAATAACAAATTTCATCGAAGGATTTCAATTATTTTTCATACAATTTTATAAAAATTGCTCAAGGAATGTAATTTTTAAAAATTTAATTTCAATTTCTTAAAAATATTAAGGTCCGGATAATAAAATATAAGATAGAAATTTTCTAAGCTTTGTAAAGTGATAGGTCCTTTTTTCTTCTTTTTTTAGTTCAAAGCTACTTTTTGCTACTATTTTAAAATAAATTATCCAGTGCGAAGTCTTATTGATATCGTGATTATTAAAAATATTTACTTTTCAGACGATTTGCGATTTTGTAATTTTGAATTTTTTTTTTGAATTTTCGTTCTTTATGGTTCTTCTTATTGTTATTCTTCTCTTATTTTTATATTCGTTTTTACTTCGATAGATTTTGTTTTTTTTGCTTTTATATCTTCTTTTCTACAGTGACAATTTTTTTTTCTTTCATTTTCACATTAAAGAATTTTCAAGAAAATTCCATAAACATTAAAAAAAAATTGTCCGCCATTTTGAATTTTGAAAAACCGACACCGAGTTCGTAAACAGTGACCCCTAAGACCCTGAAGTAAATAATTTGAACATAATCTATTATAATTTTTGTTGACGTTAACAATTTTTTTGTAAATTTAATTATTTGCTAAGGTTATTTATTTATTATTGTTTATTTATTAAAATTTTTACCTGTTCAGTTTTTTTGTCAATTTAGGGAGTACTAGGGAGTGTATTTTATTATGTATTTGATAATAATTTTTTTAGAATTGTGTATTTAAAAATAGTTTTTATAGCCTCTGCAATATTAAATTGTAGAGACTAAATATAACTTCCTTTTTCTAAAAAGTTGACTGGTTTGTTAAACTTTTTAAAATTAGGATACAACATTAGGGTGTACATCAGAATGTAAAAATTATTTTTACTTATTTCCAAGAAAAGAAAATTCTTATTTCTAATATTTTTTCTCTCGTGTCAGAAAATTTTTTTTTTCCTTTTTGCAAAAATATTTTTAAAACCAACAACAACAACTTGTTTTTCATTATATATGAAAAAGAAAGCTGCTATAGTGTTTTTGCTACTAACTAGAAGTCTTCATCTGACAATTAAAGGTAGTATTCATTTTTATTAGAAAGGCAAGCCGCATACATTTATGTAACTGTGCCAGGCTAAACTAACAGTCTCGCTGGAAGCGCCATGCTTGCAGTAGCAGGAGCAGCAGTGTGGCAGAAGCGCAGTGGAGAAAACTTTTTGCCAATTTCGCAGCTACAGCAGCAGTAGCAGCAGCAGCAGACCTCCCCCTCCCCCTCCCCACCTCCTCCTTCTCTTTTCCATTTTTCTTGGCTAAAACCTCTTTACTTCTACCCTTTATTTCCTCTCTTCTTCCTATCTCTTACTTCCATTTCGTCCTGCTCTAAAACGAAATCCCTTCTCTCCGAGACTAGGGTTCTGACTGCGCGTGAAAGTTTGACTAATTGCAGCGAGTACAATTACTAAAATTAGAGGCAATTACCAGAGGTTAATTCGCGAACTGTTACCCCTAATTGCTGGGCATTAATGGGTCAGAGATAAGACGTCTTGATGAGCCGAGCACGATCGACGCTTGTTCCAGATTATTTTATCACTGATTTAATCATTCTGAATTCACAACTGTTGAAAACAAGTATCGTGTATATTGCATTTGGGTAATCCAATAGGCTTTTATATGCTTGAAAATTTTCTTCAGAGTTGGATTTTCTAAAAAAAAAAACAGAAAGAAAGAAAAGAAAATTTTCTCGTATTTTCGTGTAAAATAATTTCATTTTTCTAATGAATCAGTGCCTAATGAATTAGATTTACTTGGATTGAAAAAATTGTATATTTCTTCCCGATAATATTTTCTCGAGAGAAAATTATTTCACGATGATTCTTATAAACATAATTTCAAACATATAGAAAATTAAATGAAAATTAAAATAAAAATCTATCAAAGTAAAGAAGGAAATAAAAATGATAGAATGTAAAATAAAAGTTAAAAAAAAAGAAAATAAATGTATAAAAATAAAAGTTTCGTCGAAAGTGAAATTGAAAATTTTTTAAAGCGAAAGTCAAAATGAAAGTCAAAGTACAAAATCAAGTTATACTTAATCGACCTCCAAAATAAGGGTTTTCGCAAAAATTTGTTGTTGCTTTTTTTCTAATTTAAATTAGTTTTGATAAAATTCTGAAAAATTTAAATTATTACACTGAAAAAAAAATTTATTTGATTCAATTTATTTGACTGTTATCAAATATATATTTGATTTAAGTAAATATTTATTTGATCATGTAGTCAAATAATCGGTTATTTAAATCGAATACACTTTTTTCCAGTGTACTCTGAGTTTAGATTAAGAAAATTTCAATTATTTAAAAAAATGTTTGACTGCTCTATTAAAAAAATACATTTTTCTTTTAAAAATAAAACTAAAATATTTAAAAAGCATAATATTTTACAATTTTAAGAAAAATTCTTACAAAATTGTACCGGGTGGTCGATTATGTAATTTCACTTCACTTTCATTTTCACTCCATTTTCACTTAACTTTCACTCTAATTTTAATTTCACTCAAAATTTATTTCACTCATTTTTCACTTTCACTCAAAAATTTTTTTCTATACATTTTCACTTAACTTTCACTCAAAACATTTTTTTCACTGCATTTTCATATAACTTTCACTCAAAATTTATTCTCACTCCACTTTCACTTCACTTCTACTACTATTTCACTTTCACTCTATTTTCAATTTGACTAAAAAATTATTTTTATTACACTTTTACTTCACTTTCACAAAAAACTTTTTTATTACATTTATGCATACTTCACTTTCACTTTACTTTCACTTTGATTCAAAATGTATTTTCACTTCAATTTCATTTCACTTTCACTCAAAATTTATTTTCACTACACTTTTTTCTTTCTCAACGTTGTGGACTTTAACTTCGTTTTTGAAAAAAACAAGGAAATAAAATTCGTATGATGGTGAAATTGAAGTAAAAGTAAAGTGAAAATATATTTTGAGTGAAAGTGAAGTGAAAATATATTTTGTGTAAAAGTAAAAGTTTACTAAAAAAATTGTAAGTAAAAGCAAAGAGGAGTGAAAGTGAAGTGAAAATAGAGAGAAATTTTTTTTTGAGTGAAAGTGAAGTGAAAATGAAGTAAAAATAAATTTTGTGTGAAAGTGAAAGTTTAGTAAAAAAAAATTGTAAGTGAAAGGAAAGAGGAGTGAAAGTGAAGTGAAAATAGAGAGAAAAAATATTTTGAGTAAAAGTGGAGTGAAAATTGAATAAAAAAATTTTGAGTCAAAATGGAATAAAATTAAGGTGGAAATGAAAGTAAAGGAGTAAAAGTAAAGCAAAAATGGAGTGAAAATATATTTTGAATGAAAGTGTAGTGAAAATAATTGTTGAGTGTAATTGAAGATGAAGTGGTAATTCCATAATTATGTAATTACATAATCGACCAAGCTTCAAATTTAAACTATTTGAGATGAAATTTAGATCTTTTAATTCTACTATTTGAACTGAAAAAACATACATTTCATTTTTTATTCTTTGTCAAGTAAATCTTTTTTTATTTGCCAACGATTAAATTAAATTTCTTTGAAAATTTGTTCTTTTTGAATTTCTAATTAAATATTTGAGTTCGAAGAGTGAAAACGCTCGTACCATGTCGTTGTAAAAATTTTTAAGAATTTTTTTACATTTCTGAAGAGGAAAGCTAATTTCATTTAATTATTTAAATGTAAATTAAAGTAATTGAATTGGAATTTAAATTTATTTATTTTATGATATTATTCAAGATTTACTATTTAAGTAAAAAGAAATATTTGTCAGAAATTAAAAAAAATTGAAAGTTTTTTATTAGAATCCATGGTTATTTTATAATTTATGAGTGAAACAAAAAAGGAACAAAAAATCAGAATTTTCTTATGAATTCTAAAAAATTAATTTTTTCCTGCTCTTTCAATAAAAATGCCTAAATTTTTCCTAAATTCTCTCTGTCAGAATATGGTTATTAAAATTATAATTATAATTATAATAATATTAAAAATATATTCTAATTCGTATTTTATTTTTATAAATAGGAAAATTTGAACTAAAAATGTTTTAATTCTTTTTTTTTTTAAATTGACAATTTTATTTTAAAAAAAGCGATCGAGAAATCTGGAGTTTGATTATTTAAAGTCAGTTTAATTATTCACAGAATTAAAAAAATTAATTAAATTAAAAATCAGTTAAAAACCAAAATTTAACAGAATTATTTTTCGGTTAAATAACTTTTTGGTTGTTTTTCAATTGGGGAATATTTATGCGTCTCCTTTGCGTAGAGTTTTCTAAATACTTCAACTTTCCGTTCCAGGGTTAATATATAATTATAAAAATATATAATTGTAAAATATATATTTAATAATTACTTATTATTAATAATTTTCAATTAATTATTAATTACCAAAATGTGAAATTATTTTCGTCGCAATGTGTTAGTATTGATTTTTTTTACTTTAAATTCTGACTGGATTCTTCTATTTATGTGCTGTGAAAAAATAAATGTTTACTCTCAACACTTTTCTTCTTGAGAATCTGCTTTTGATTGAATTGTCTTGTTTCATTCTTTTAGGGTCTATTTTTATTTTATTTTTTTTTTGTTACGTGATACGGAATTTCCCTTAAAATTGTTTTCCTCTATACAGTTGTTCAAATTCCCTGAAGCATGTTCCACAAAGTAATTATTTATTCTTGTGACGAATATATCATGGGAAAACACTCATCTGTCTGACTGTTCAAGGATCTCTACTACTGAGAAACAAGTAACCTGAAATTCGTCTAAAGGTATCTCACAATCAGTACATATATAGATATATATATGTGCACATAAGTTTTGTTATATAGCTTCTAATCATATTAACGACGGAGAAAGATACATTGTCATTAAATTACAATAAAGAATATCAACGTAATAATTTTAGTGAAATAATTTAAATGTAATAAAAATTAATTTTTTAAATTTTGTTATTTTAATATGAAACTATTCACGAGTGGTTTAATTCTTAACTACTTTTTTTAAAAATAAAATTGGCAATTTTCAAAATAATTGAATTACAAAATTTGTAATTTTAATTTTTTTTCATAAAAATTAAATTTGAATTGGAATATAGTTTTAATACTAATATAATTATAATAATCATATATTCTGAGATAGAAGATTCACTGATTTTTGTTAAAAGTTGTACTAGAAAAAATTAATTTCAAAATTTATATGAAAATTCTCAATTTTTGTTTATACTTTGTTTATCTTACAAACTATGAAATTACCACGATTTTCAGTACAATGCCTTTAAAATTTTTTATTCCTGACAATAATTTCCTTTTACATAACTTAAATCTTGAAGAACAGTTATAAAATTTTTAGTTATAAATTATTTAATGAATAATTTTACTTAAAATATTTCAAAATTAATTGATTTTTAAAAGTCTTGGGGTTAACATTTTTATAAACAGATGAATTTTAAAAAAGATTTAATTTGAAATTTTAGACAGTTTTAAATGCATTGAATTACAAAAAAATTGTAGATTGTTGAAAAATTCTAACAACTCAAATTCTTCTGAAATTAGTCACATTTTTTAATATATATTTAATTGCTAATTAAAAATAATAAATTTATAGAAAAATTTAAGGGCAAAACTATTATAAATAAAACTTGAATTTTGATAAGTTACTAATTATTACAGAAATTCAATTATTTTCAAAAACAATAAAAGTTTTCGTAGAAAGTCAATTACATTAAATTTTTTTTAAATTTCGTCAACATTTCAGTTATCATTAAAAATAATAAAATTTTCTAAAGGAATTAAATTAATTAAAAATTTTTTTTTGAAAAATTCTACGCTAACATTTAATTATTTATAAAAATAATACAAATTTCCAAAGAATTCAACCATTTACAAAAAAATGAAACTCATAGCAGAATTCGAATTAATTTTAATACAATTTTTAATCGTAACCCGTCAAAAAAATTTATTAAAATTCTGCAAAAGAATTCAATTATTTAAAATTTTTTATAAAAATTGAGGTTTATAAAACATTGAATTTTAATTAATTATAGGTATTTATTTTTAAATTTAAATAATTTATTTCTCGTGTAATTTTCTAACAAAAATTGATTATGAAATGAATTTTAGTTAAAACTTTAGATTTTAATTGGGTATTAAAAGCATTATACAGTGAATTATTATAAATAATGTAATTTTTAAAAAAGTTTCAAATTAAAATCTTTGAAAATTTTAATTTTTCATTCATTTAACTGACTATTCTGTAGAATTAATTTTTTGAAAATATTTCATTCAATTTCTGTTGGAATGATTTGAAGTTTTTATTTTCTAATATATATTTAATTGAAGAACTTACAAATAATCGAAATTTCATAAAATTGAATAGTGAATAAATATATTTAATAATTTTCAAAGAATTTTTTCAAAAATTATTAAAAATACTTCATTTAGAGAAGAATTTTAGTTAAAAATTGTAGAAAATAGTAATTTATTATTACATGTAATATTTAATTATTATAAAATTATCTTAAATTATTAACAGTTGTTAAATTGTAAAGAGGTTTGAATTCATTAATTCAAATTTCAAACCTATTTAATTAATAACTTTCAAATAAAATACAAAATTTAAAATTTTCGAAAATCGTAATTCCTACAATGTAAAAATGATAATACTTAAATCTATTTGTCAAAAAAAGAAGTTATTAATGTTTTTGAACAATTTTACAATGAAAGAAATTTGTAAATAAATACAAGAGGCCATTTTTTTACTAAAAATTTATCCCCTTATTGCCTAAAAATTCAAAAAATTTCAATTTCATTTGCAAACAAAAATTTATAATATTGACAAATAGAAATTATATGCATAAAATGGGTATATTTTTTATTTTTTACTCATAAGATTTTAACAACTAAGATTTTCTAATTTTTTTTATAAATTAAAAGCAAAAAGATTAGATCAGTCAAACGAAATTTCTTATTGAAAAAAACATACAATAAACAAAGGTAATTTTTTTTTGTTAATCATAATTTTTTTTAAATTTCCAAATTTTCTAATGTCTAATATTTTTTTTTATAAATCATGAAAAAATACCTGCATGTTTTCGATTTTTCAAGCAATATTTTTTAAAGAAAGGAAAACAAAAGCATACGCAAAAATTGATTTCAAACTGCCGACAGAATGAATAAATAAATAAAAACCAGAATTATCAAATTATTATTGAAAATTTATGTTTTTATAGCAAAATTATTTTTATTTTGTATTTAAAATGCATTTTAGATCCCATGATAATATTAAGAATTGCACTTCTGTTGGACGAATATTTTCTTTTCATTCTATTTAGGGTTTAAGCATATTTTAATGTATTTTTAATTAAGGAAGCTTTGTAAATAAGTGACGGTGCAGCTGTTGCAAGTGATGCTTTTACAAGGAAGTTCAGTTCCTGTTGCTGCAAGTTGGCCATTTCTGCTTAAATTCGAACGAATAAAGAATGAAAAGAGATTTATGATTTTCGAGATATTTACGAAATATACAACAACTTGCAACTAATTAGTAATAATGGAATAACGAAAAATGATTATTAATTATCAGATATATTTGTTTTTTCCCTCACAACAAAAGGATATTCCAAAACATCACTTTGAATCCTAGAGGTGTCCTTGGGATATCCTTGATATATCTTTGTAATAATCTAGGATATCTTTCTGATTTTTAAGGATAACCTATGACATCCTTGGGATATTCTTGGAAGAGACTAGGATATCCTTAGAATTTAACTCAGATATCCTAGAATATATTCTGGATAGTCATTTGGTTATCCTAGGACATTATAAGGATGTATTAAAGATATCATTGGGATATCCGTAGGATATTTTTGAGGATAAACTAGGATAACCTTATGATATTTTTAAGATAACTTAGAATATCCTTAGGCTTTCTTTGAGATGACTTAGAATATACTTGGAATAACTTAATCATCGGGTTAACCTAGAATATTCTAGAGAAATCTTAAAGATGTCCTTGGGATATCCTTAGGATATTTTTGGGACATTTTTCTATCCTTATGGGATAATCTTATGATATTTTTAAGATAGCGTAGGATTTTTTTAGGCTTTTTTGAGATGACCTAGAATATACTCGGAATAACTTATTCACATAGAATATTCTAGGTATATCATAAGGATGTCGTCGGGATATTCTTATGATATTTTTGGGGTAGACTGGGATATTCTAAAGATATTTTAAGTATGTTCTTATGATATCGTAGGAACATTCTCGTGATACCTTAAGGATATCTTAGGGATGTTCTCGGGATATCCTAGGACTTCATAGAAATATCCTCGAAAACCTTTTTCATCATAATATATATATATATATATATTTCATATAAAATTTCTGGAGTTGAGCCAAAATTCTCAATTCCATTATTATCAGAATCGTTATCTATCCATCGTAATCGTGTAGGAATTGTATAGTGGAATTCCAAGCGAATCTCCCGAGGGATCACTTTTTGGAGAATCTTTTCAAGTGGGTGTTGAAATTGTAGCCACTTCCTTTTTGGTTTCAGCCCTCACAATTCGTCCCAGAGTTAATTGAGCAGCGATCGTTTCGAACTCTGATTGCTCTTTCTGCAACTCATGAAGTCGTGAATACAAATCGGAGTAATGTTTTCCTTCCCTTGGTATTTGCCGATTAAGTGATTTTCCGAAACGGTAGAAGCATATTGCCAACAATATAAGGTGTGCTTTGGAAAACTAGATTTTCATAAAAGTTTTTGATTTATATTCTAATTCTAATATAAACTTTTTTTGTACCACACTTTTGGATTAAAATTGCTTTTCAATATTATTTTTGAAACAGAATTTTAGAATGAAATTGTAAATAATAAATTTAATAGGTTTTTTTTTCAAAATTCGTCCATCATATTTGATCCGCCATCTTGAATTTTTGAAAACAAACTTTAGATTTACAATCAGCGACCTCGAAAATCCCTAGATACTATGTTAAAAGAAGATCCGATAATTTTTTAAAAATTCGTCCACCATTTAAAATTTTTAAAAACCGACTTCAGATTCAAAGTCAGAAACACCGAAAATTTCTAGATACGAATTTACACGAAGTTTAAAATTTAATTATAGGTAATAAATTTAATAATTTCAAAGTTCGTCCGCCATATTGGATCCGCCGTCTTGAATTTTTGAAAACGAACATTATATTCGTAATGAGCGACACCAAAAACCCCCAGATACCTTTTTGTGAAAAATACGGTTTCAAAGTAAATACTAATTTAAAAGAAAAAAAAACTCTCGCGGAAAATGGTAATTAGAAAAATGTTGAGGAATTCAAATATAGAATTAAAATTTCTTTTTAAATTTTCACGTCCTCGTGACTAATCACCGTGAAACTTTTACGTGAAATTGAATTAATATATTCTGACACTTAGGAAATCAATATAGCAAAGGGTTAAGAGAGAGCTGAATTAACATCAAAGAAAAAGACAATGAGTTGTTTGATCTTGGTTGAGCCATTATTGAACCTGCGCCGTGACGGTTTACCAAGAGAGAGAGAGAGAGAGAGAGAGAGAGAGAGAGAGAGAGAGAGAGAGAGAGAGAGAGAGAGAGAGAGAGAGTTTCGGCACCGATAAAGACATTACCGTGACGTCGAGAAAAACATTTTAACGCTGTGGCTGTTGAGGTCGCGAAGGACATTAATGTGGCGCCACCATGGTGATTAACGTCAATGCGATGGACGAAAGTAGGGAGAAATAGTATCAGAACATAAAAAAACCCCTAAATTTTGGAGAAAATCTAATTCTTCAATGGCGCCAGAATTCTTTACATCTAAAGTTTCAGTCCTTTATTTATGATCAATTAGAATTTTATAGTTAGTCTTCATTTTCTCCTCATTCATTTACGTCGAAATACTACATTTAGTTCCCTATTTTCCTTGAGTTTTGATTTTATTAGTCAAAAATCAAAAATTCAAAATGGCGGCTTCAAAATGTCCACAAAAATTGTAATTTAACCCCCAGGGAGTCGATTATGTTATTTCATTTCACTTTCACTCCACTATCACTTCACTTTTACTACGATTTCACTTTTACTCAAATTTTATTTTTATTCTACATTTACTTTTACTCAAATTTTATTTTCACTCCATTTTCACTTTTACTCAAATTTTATTTTCACTCCACTTTCACTTTAACTGAAATTATTTACTTTCACTCCACTTTCACCTCACTTTCACTTTTACTCAAATATTATTTTCCCTCTACTTTCACTTCATTTTCACTTTTACTCAAATTTTATTTTCACTCCACTTTCACCTTTACTGAAATTATTCACTTTCACTCCACTTTCACCTCACTTTCACTTATACTCAAATTTTATTTCCACTCTACTTTCACTCCATTCTCACTTTTACTCAAATTTTATTTTCACTTTAACTGAAATTATTCACTTTCACTTCACTTTCAAACAAAAATGGTTTTTACTCCACTTTCACCTCACTTTTACTCAAAATGTTTTCAACGCAATTTCATTTTTCACTTTACTTAAATTTTATTTTCACTCCACTTTCACTCAAAAATGATTTTTACTTCACTTTCACCTCACTTCTACTAAAAGTGTTTTCAAAGCAATTTCATTTTTCTATTCACTTAAATTTCATTTTTACTCCACTTTCACTGAAAATGTATTTTCAATTCACTTGAATTGCATTTTCTCTCAAATTTTACCTCATTTTCACTCAAATTTTATCTCATTTTCACTCAAATTATATTTTCACTTCACTTTGACTTCAATTTTACTTAAAATGTATTCAATGCATTTTCATTTGTACTGAAATTTTATTTTTTTCACTTAAAGTGAAAACTGAAAGTGGGTTAAAAAATGAAATTTGCGTAAAAAGGAAAGGAGACTGAAAATCAAGTGAAAGTGGATTGAAAATAAAATTTGAGTTAAAATAAAAGTACTGTAAGAGAAAAGTAAAAGTGGATTCAAATAAAATTTGAGTAAAAAATGAAAGTGAAGTGAATAAGGAGTGAAACTAGAATTTGAGTAAAAGTAAAATTTTGAGTAAAAGTGAAAGTAGAATGAAAATAAAATTTAAGTGAAAGTGGAGTAAAATTAGATAATCGACCTCCTGGTTTAAAATGCTTTCTTGAGAGTTTTCAGGGTCGCTGGACATTGAATGTTTAGTGGAAAATTCAATTTTCAAAATGGCAGCTTAAAAATGGCGGCAAACAAATTTTTAATGTCAACGAATTTGGCTTAAAATATTTACTTGTGAATTTTTTCGGTCGCTGAATTCAACTTTTTGTAAGAAAAGAAAAAAAATAGCAGCTTAAAAATTGCGGATGTTTAATGAAATTTTCAGAAGGCCTCTTTTTAGATTTTCTCCGCATATTCAAGTATCTTCTATTTTTAAGAAAGATACTGTTCTAAATTGTAATGGAAACACTGAACCGAAGGAGGAATAGTGTAGTCTATAAATTCACTTCTCATTGACATTACGAACTACTAATTCCCATAAAAGGGTAAATTTACACTGCAGTAAATTATCTGGTGTATTCTTTTTCTTGCCGGATACGTCATTCATTGTTTCCAGTTGAATAACGACTAACAATAAATGATTTGGATAAATTTTCTTTCTCTCTCTCTCTCTCTTCAATTTTTACCGTATTCTCATATTTTATTAACACACTTTAAAAATATTTAAAGGAAAAATTTTTCAAATTTTTTTTATTTTTTTCGGACTTCCATCAGTTTTGATAACGGAGCTCAAATAAAATTATCGATTGAAATTAAAATTTCATTGAAATAAAAAATTAGATGGAATTCCGATAGAAAATGCTCTCAGAATTTTCGTAAAATACTTTTTGTGAAATAATTCCAAATGGATTTTTTTCGAATTTTCTTTTTTAAATATATTTAGGTATTTTAATACACTAGGGTTACAAATCTGGGGATCAATACTGTACATTCACTTTAGTTTCTCTTTACTCTCACTTCACTTTTATAGTTGTCACTTCACTTCACTTCACTTTCAATTCACTTCAAATTTCACTTCACACTGGAATTTCAACTCTAGGGTGATACTTTAAATTCACTTTACTTTCACTTCACTTTTTTTTAACTCTCACTTCACTTTGTCTTCACTCTCACTTCCCTTTTACTTGAGTCTCACTTTACCTATATACTTTAATTCTACTTTACTTTCACATTATTTTCACTTCACTTTCAAGACACTTCCACTTTATTTTCTAGTTACTTTTAATTTACTTTCACTGTAACTTTATTTTTGTTAAATTTAACTTTCTTTACATTCCATATTTTAAAGAAACTTTGAAAATCAGTATAATTTAATAGAAATGAGGTAAAGTGAATGAGAAGAAGTTATAAAATAAAAGTAAAAAAAAGTATACAGAAAGTAAAGTTAAAATGAAGTTTAAATAATAAAAGTAAATTAAATTTGAAGTGAAAGTGAAGAAAGAGTTAAGT
Organism: Leptopilina myrica (nomen nudum); assembly: GCA_032872475.1. Classification (NCBI taxonomy): domain Eukaryota; kingdom Metazoa; phylum Arthropoda; class Insecta; order Hymenoptera; family Figitidae; genus Leptopilina; species Leptopilina myrica (nomen nudum). The sequence goes on from CM065466.1 coordinate 8,390,976, forward strand.
GAAAATGAAGTAAAATGAAGTGTGAATGAAGTGAATGTGACTTAAAAGTGAAGTGAAGGAAACGTGATAGTGCTGTAAGATTGAAGTGAAAGAAGTAATGTTATTGAATCGGAAATGAGGTAAAATAAAAGTGAAGTAAATATAAAAATGAGTATAGAATGTTAAGTAAAGTGAGAGTGATTTGAAAGAGAAAAGAGAGTGAAGTGAAAATTAAGTTTCAGTGAAGTGAATGTTTAGTAAGTGTTAATTAAAAATGAGTAATAAGTAAAGTGCAAGTTAATTGAAAGTGAAGTGTCAGTAAATTTTTAAGTTGAATAAGAGTGAAGTGACAGTAGTGTAAGTGAAGTAAGAGGGAAGTGACAGTAGTGTAAGTGAAGTAAGAGGGAAGTGAAAATGAAGTGTAAGTGAAGTATAAGTGGCATTGAATGTGAAATTTGGTTAAAGTTGGAATGAAGTAAAAGTGAAGTGAAAATAAATTTAAGTAAAAGTAAATTGAATGTGAAGTGAAGGTGAAGTAAAAGTAAAATTATAGTGAAGTGAAAGTGAAGTGAGTGTCAAGGATATGAAATGTGAATTCACGAATGAACGTAAAAACGTTTCAAAGTACTTATGATCTCATGATTTGCACTAAAAATTAAAAAAAAAACTTTTTAATAAACAAAAAAAATTAAAAACTTACAAAATTGATAACTTTCATAAAATTAACATCTTAAACTCGGAAAATAATGTTTTTCCCCCATTGTTCAAAAGTATATCTGCTTTAATGCATCACGACATTAAAAGAATAATTGTCCAAAAAGCAATTCTGATTTTACATATATACCAAGAAAATAGCAGGAGATTCAGTCTTCTTTTTTTCATACTTTCACACCCTATAGTAGCTATTAAAGCAACTTGTCAGCAATTACATTCTATAGTAGGAGGTATTATCTCAAAACTTTCTTGAATGGTACGCGAATTCCTCGCAACTCTCAACATTGCTGAAAATTACTTATAAATGCTTTCAGCAATAATAGAGAGAGAGAGGGAGAGAGAGAGAAAGAAAAAAAGTATCTGCAAACCATTAAAATTTATACTCATTAAATGAAAACAGAAATTAATGATACATATACGACATAAAAAGTCCACTATTTCAATTTATAAAAGTTTCAACGAAAATATAAAAGGATAATGAAACAAGAATGGGTAAAAAAATCAATTTAAAATGTACACATTAAGAAAGGAAAATAACGGTTGGAAAAAAGCAAATGAGAGAAACAGCGAGAAGGCATTAGAGGGAAAAGCGAATCAAATGAGACATTTTAATGAAATTTAAAACAAAATGGGAAAATCGATATGAAGAAAGAAAACTAAATTTATAGAAAAAAGTTTACAGTTCAGTGTCAACGTACTTTAAATAAATTGAATTAGGAAAAATTTTTATTTAACAATTATTTGAAAGAAAAATTCTTTTAAAAATATTATATCAAAAAATAAAATTTAAACAGTTGTTAATAGTTTAGTATTCGTTATAAATCTTTACGAACATACGTAAAAATTTATTTCATAAAATATTTCCCATCACTGAAATACGAATTTGATTATATTTAAATTTTCAAGAATTTAAGAAAAACTTTAATATAGTGAAAGAATTTCAAAAATTGCACAAATTTTCTTCGAATCTGTTACTCAGGATTTCTTGGTATTTAAAATCATTTTGGTTTTATACAACTTTTAACTTTTTGTATTTACAATTAAAAGTGAAATAACAGGATGTACACCTGAGAATCATCATGGAATTCAAATAAAGAGACAGAGAACAGTTTCTACCAGAATGCAGTAGAAATTAAGCAATAGAATTTTCGGCATCCAACTGAAAATAACTCAACAGCAGTATTCAAGATTTAGTGATGACTTAATTAAATATTAGCTTGACAAAGACCAAAGTGTGGTGACCATCTTGTAATCAAACTATGCAAAAGGGACGAATGAAATTTTATTTGAGAAAGTTTTTTCCGGTGTAGAAATTATCGACGATTATAAGATAGTATGGAGAATTTTGTGAATATTGTTTTGGGAGTTACACATGTGTTTCAAAATTTGGTGAGAGGGTCAATTTTATAACATTCCTACTTCTCTTTACCCACCTCCCACTTTTCACTTCAAATTTCTTAATTTTTATTAACAATTTTCCACTTTTCAGTTGAAAAGTTTCATTAGCCACTTTCTCTTTTTTAATACATACTTTTTATTTTCCCTTTCCCACTTTACACGTACCATTTCCTACTTTCCATTTTCCACTTCATTCATTCATTCATTCTATTTTCCAACCACTTTACAATTTCATTTTTTATTACTTACTTTTTATTTCCCACCTCCTATTTTTACTTTCCATTCTCCACTGCTAATTATCCATTTCCTACTTTCTATTCTCCACTTTTCATTTCCATTTTTATTACATGCTTTTTAGTTCCCACCACCTATTATCCCCTTCCCATTACCCATTTTGCACTTCTCATTAACCGTTTTCCACTATTTATTTTCATTTTCATTACTTACTTCTTAGTTCCCACTTCCCATTTTTCTCTTCTCATTACCCAATTTTCAATTTTCATTCCCCACTTTCCACTTATTTCTCACTTTTTACTTTTAATTATCCACTTTTCATTTATGTTAATTACTTACTTTTTGGTTCCCACATTTCATTTTCCATTCTCATTACCCTTTTTCCACTTCTCATTACCTATTTCCTACTTTTCACTTTTAATTACTCCTTTCCCATTTCCGTTTTTCGTAACTTAATTTTTATTTCTCACCATCCATTTCCCCTTCTCATTACCTGTTCCAATTTCCACTATTTATTTCCTACTTTACAGCTCCCATTTCCTATTTCTCAATACCCACTTTCCACTTTCTATTTTCTATTTCTTTACCCATTCCCCACTATTCATTTCCACTTTTCATGACAATATTTCCTTTTTTAATAATGGTGCCCTTTAACATTATTCATTACCTATTTTCCACCATGCACTTAACATTTCCCAATTTCCACTTCCTATTTTCCACTTCTCATTACACATTTTACTTTCCATTTTACACTAATTACTATCCATTTTCAACTTTTCACTTTTAATTACCAGTTTCTGATTTTCATTTTCATAACTTACTGTTAATTTTCCACATCCCATCCCCCCTCTTATTACCCATTTTCTACTCCTCTTTACCCACTTTCCACTTTTAATTTCTCATTTCCCATTTCCATTTTCGTTGCTAACTTTTTAATTTCCCTTCTCGTCTTTTCTTCTGTTCATTACCTATTTTCCATTTCCCGCTTTTAACTCGACAATTTCAACTACTTATTTCCTACTTTCCAGTTCTTATTTCCTATTCTCATTACCCACTTTCCACTTTCTATTTTGTTTCTTTACCCCATTTTCACTTCCTGTTTTATATTTCTTTACCCATTCTCCAGTTTTCAATTTCATTACTTACTTTTTATTTCCTATTTTCCACAATGCACTTTACATTTCCCACTTTCCACTTCCTATTTTCCACTTCTAATTACCCATTTAACTTTACGTTTTACACTTCTTACTATCAATTTCCAACGTTTCACTTTTAGAACCAGAAATTACCAATTTCTGATTTTTATTTTCATAACTTACTGTTAATTTCCCACATCCTATCCCCCCCCTTTTATTACTCATTTTCCACTTTAAACTTTTCATTTTCCTCTTCTCATTACCTACTTTCCACTTTTAATATCTCATTTCCCATTTTAATTTTCTTTTCCTATTTTTTATTTCCCTCCATCTATTTTCCCCTTTTTATTACGTATTTTCCCCTTTTCATTACCTATATTCCACTTTCTATTTTCCAATTTTCTATTACCAATTCCAACTACTTATTTCCTCATTTTCAGTTCCCATTTCCTACTGTTCATTACCCATCTCTTACTTGTACTTCAATGTGAAGGTAAAAAAAAAGAAGTGGAAAGTGGACAAGGAAATGTGGGAAATAGTAAATGGAAAGTGGGAAATAGGAAATGGAAAGTAGGAAATAGGCAATGAGAAGTAGTTCGTGAAAAAAGAGAAGTGTAAAGCGGGTAATAAGAAGTGGGAAAGTTACAGAATCTCAATTTTTCTCTAAGCAGAATTTTAGAATGTCAAAATTTCTAGAAAAAATTTAAATAACTTTCAAGTTCACTCCCCTTTTCAGGACAAAAATCAGTCATCATATTTACGCCCCATCTGCCTTGAAAACGGCGCTCCATTTTCTTTTAAGGTCTTGATGAAATCGTTCTCCCTCATATTCCTCACTGCACTCGTCTCCTCCTGAATTGTTGGCAAAGTAATCCGGATGTGAGTGTAAGAAATGCAGCATTCAAGTTCATAAAGCAACGTAGTGAAAAATTTCGTACCTTCTGTGAAATTTGTCGAAACCTGATAACCAAATGAATTTGGAACAATTTCCTTCACAGAAAATTGAGTTTCTAGCAAATCAGCTGATTATGAGTTTGCTTTTAGGGAGTCGACATGATCGAAAAGCTGAATGTAGAAATTTTAGTTTCAAATGATCAACTAATTGAGAAAGTTTGTGATTTCCGGATAATTGAGAACACAATTATGGTATTGTGAAATCGGTTCTATCAGTTGATGAAGCTTAAAGAGTTACTTTGGGGATGTTGAAATTCAAAAGCTGATTCTAAAATTAATTCTACGGGTCGACAAGATTATGAGATGTAGAACAAGACTTTCTCTGATGTTTTAATTTCAAACAATATCAAGATTCATTTTGTTATGAAATTGATACTGCGGCACTTGACCACCTTGGGGGTCGGAATTCACTTTTTTAATTCCACATTCCGGAATCATCATTTATTCCAAATTCAACATTCCGGAATTAGCTTTTTACATTCCGGATTCGATATTTTAAATTCCACATTCCGGATTTAACATTTCATATTCCAGATTTAGGTTCTCTAATAAATTAACGAAATGATAAATTCTCGTGAGAGGGTTGCTACAACATTTAAAAACGTCTTTATGATATGTCTTAGTGATCACGGGATAGGAATCAGTCTATTGACTAATTAATCAATTCAAAGTTTCAAGAAACACTAATGCAATTCTCAGTCACGTCTTAAGCAATCTTGAACAAGTTTTAAGTAATGGTCGTCCAAGTTATCAGCCATTGCGAATTCTTCACGCGAAAAAAAATCCTTTCGTTTAGTTTCGCATCAAAGATCCCTAAGAATTTTTGTTACAGACACTTGAAACTTTTTCCTTTTATCATCTGAGAACTTGACATCATTGTCTTAATATCTCAACGGATGAAAAAAGACGTCATCTAGGTATAATGTCGTGGTTTAAAAGTATTAATCGATGGCGCGTTACAAGTGTTGGATAAGTAATAATTCCCTTTCTCTAAAGAATTTGTACTAAAATTTGTAATACAATGTCTGCACACCATGTAAATCAGATTAAATCTCTCTTACAATGCGGCATTGTACACCTAGGGTCAACAATCGACCTAAGCGAGCGAGCATTGACGACCAAAATTGGTTTGCTATCTAATTGTTTACGATCTACAAACAAGATGACGAAGAACAAAATTTTGAATCAAGGGATTTATTATCTCTTCTCCATCTAAAAGTAAATAACAGTTGTCGTACAATAATGTATAGACAATTTATATTTTAACTTATTCTACTGAATCCAAGCGTATCGCTTTCTTGCACGTAGCTCCTTAATTATGTACTAGTTGAACGTGCGACAATCAGAGATTAAATTAGCAATTAAACCACCTATTATTATACGTCAGGGGGTCGATAACATAACTCATTCCAGATTCCACATTCTAGTAGTATACGGAATCCGGAAAATGGAATCCAGAACGTAATACAAGGAATATGGAAACCGAAAAATGGAATTGGAATAGAAGAATACGGAATCTGGAAAAAGCTACCCATTCGATAAACTCGAAGTAGATTGAAAGGGCATAATAGTTACTGTACAAAAAGTTTTCACAAATAAATTATTGACGAAATTGCTTTTTGAACATAGTTCGACATGGTTGGTACAAATCTATTTCTTATATGAAAAAAGTAGATATGCAAATTAGATAAAGGAAGACATCCTTATGTTATTTGTTAGGGCCAAAGAATGAAAATACAAACAAAAAAGTTTTTCGTCACCACCTGAATAACGCTTCAAGTTACATACTTTTATCTAAAATCTTCCATGTGAAAAAGGGGGAGAAAAAATATTACATGGGGTCAATTATGAAATTTCATTTCACTTCCACTTTCACTCAAAATTTATTTTTCACTTCACTTTCACTCTACATTCACTAAAAAATTATTTTCACTTCATTTAAACTTCACTTTTACTCCACTTTCGCTCATAATATATTTTCACTTCACCTTCACTCTACTTTCACATTCACTCAAAATTTTGTTCAATCCATTCTCACGTCATTTTCATTTCCCTTTCACACAACCAAAATTGTTTTTTAACTTCATTTTCATTTCACTTTCACTCAGAATTTTTTATTCTTTATTTATAATTATTTTTTTATTTATTTTTATTCTTTATTTATTTTTTATTCTTTATTATTTATTATTAAATTTATTTTTACTACTTAACTTTTAATCAAAATTTATTTTCATTCATTTGCACTTCACTTTCACTTAACTTTCACTCAGAATTTTTTATTCTCTATTAATATTTATTTATTTTTATATTTTTATTCTTTATTTATTTTTTATTATTTATTATTAAATTTATTTTTACTACATTGTAACATTACTTTCACTCCACTTTTACTTCTCTTTTAGCTTCTTTTAAAATTTATTTTCACTCCACTTTCACTTAACTTTCACTTTCACTGAAAATTTATTTTCACACCATTTTCTCTTCACTTTTACTCTACTTTCACTCATAATTTACTTTCATTACACTTTCACTTTACTTTTACTCAAAATTTATTTTCACTCCATTTGCACTTCACTTTCACTCAAAATTTACATTTCCTCCATTTTCACTCCAAATTTATTTTTACACCATTTTCACCTTTACTTTTACTCTACTTTCACTCATAACTTATTTTCATTACACTTTTACATTACTTTCATTAAAAAGTAGTAGTCACTCCACCTTTAGTTTCTTTTAAAAAAATTTTTTCACTCCACTTTCACTTAACTTTTACTTTTACTCAAAATTTATTTTCACACCATTTTCACTTCACTTTCACTCCACTTCACTCATAATTTATTTTCACTACACTTTTACTCCACTTTCACTCAAAATTTATATTTCCTCCATTTTCACTCAAAATTTATTTTCACACAATTTTCACTTCACTTTTACTCCACTTCACTCATAATTTATTTTCACTCCATTTCCGCTCAAAATATTTTTTTATTACATTTTCACTTCAGTTTTACTCACAATTTTTCACTCTTTATTTTCACTCCACTTTCACATTAACTAAAAATTTATTTTTACTTTACTTTTTCATTGATCATCGTTGTGGACTTCAACTTTGTATTAGAGAAAAGAAAATAATATTATAAAATTTGTGTGTATGTAAAAGTAGTCTAAAAGTGAAATAATAGTGGAGTAAAAATAAATTGTCAGTGAAAGTGAAATGAAAATAAATCTTGAGTGAATGTAAATTAAATTAATGTGTAAATAAATTTTGAACAAAGTGAAGTGTAAGTATTATAAAAAAGTGTGGACTGAAAGCTTAGTAAAAGTGGAATAAAAATAAATTTTAAGTGATGGTGGAGTAAAAGTGAAGTACATTTGGAGTAAAAATAAATTTTGTGTGAAAGTGCAGTGAAAATGAGAAAAAAAGAAAATTTTGAGTGAAAGTAAAAATGGAATGAAAGTGAAGTAAAAATTAATTTCGAAGGAAAGTGGAGTGAAAAGAAATGTGAGTGAAACTGATAGTGAAATGATATTGAATAGAAAAAGTTTTTAGTTATAGTGAAGTCACAGTGGAATGCAAAAAATTCTGAGTGAAAGTGAAAGTAGAGTGCAAATGGAATGAAAAAAAGCTTTGAGTGAAAGTGGAGTGAAAGTGAAGCTAAAATTAAAAAAAAAGTTTTTGAGTAATAGTGAAAATAAATTTTGAGTGAACGTAGAGTGAAAGTGAGTGGAAATAAATTTTGAGTGCAAGTGAAAATGAAGTAAATATAAAATTGTGAGTGAAAGTGTAGTGAAAATAGAGTGAAACATTATTTTGAAGTAAAAGTAGAGGGAAAGTGAAGTAAAGATATAGAATATTTTCGATGCTATACGTTCATTAATATTATATTTTTTCAAAGGCAAATTTTTGCTCATAATTTAGAATTTTGTTTAGATTTGTAAAAGATAAAATTGATTACATTTGATGATGATAAAGTTGGAAAATGGTTAAATTTTGAATTTTTCTTGACAAATGTAATCTTCTGTTTAATATAATGCGTGTGTATTATTTTCCGCATGTTCATGAGCGAATAAAAAAAATAACTTATGAAGTCAAACGAATTCTCTCCCTCAACTATTTATATGTTATATTTCTCTAGTCTTTTTTACGATTATGACAAAATTTCACAATTATAAATTATAAAGGCGCCGATATAGCTTCTATAATGGCCTTAAAGTGGATTATTGAGTAGAAATTGTTTTCCCCCGTACGAACATAAAATTAAATAGAATGAATATTTTATATCCAAATATACCTGAAGGGACAAATTTTCAATTTAATATTTAATTGTCTTGTAAATAATCCACGACGTTTTATCGAACCTAAAAAAATTTTAATTATAAAATCTTAGGATACCGTCAATATAAGAGAACTAAGCGCAAAATTGTTCTTTCATTTCGTAAATATCGATGTAAAACTAAAACTCCTTTTTTTGCTTTTAGAACGAATAACAAGGATGGAATTCATTTCGTGATGAACGAAATTATATAATTTTAGAAGTCTTCCGTCAAGTATATGTCTTAAAGTTAGCATGTCGTCTTTGCATAAAAATGTCGGAAAGTAACAAGCCAACGTCCAAGATGAATTTTAACATATTTGGTAAGGTGGAATATTTTCACAAATATTGATTTCAATTTTCGTACCGCATTATGTGGAAGGGAAATCGGATAAAAATACCCGATTTAATGTGGTGGAAAATAGAAATACAATCAGTGGATATAAAAAATTTCAAGTTGAAAATTAAATGGGAATTTTGTAGAAAGTGTGACGGTTGAAACTGAAATGTGAGAGTTTTTGTACATGGCATATAATATTTATTAATTTGTGAATAATTAAAGAAGCTTTTAACCACCCATTTGCGGACCTCGTTATCCTCTTATACTGTATTAAAATTTATGTTATTGTTATGGTATCCGGAAACCTCAATTAAGAATCTAAGTGTTCTGATTAGACTACAACTATATATGCACGAAATTCGATTATCAAATGAAGATTAATATTATGTCCAACTGATAATTAGAAATAGTACCATTCGATTTCATTTTGCTTCTCAGTGATAAATTCTCGAAAGGAAACCGATACATTTTAGAATCATAAATTTTTACATTCTACGCGTGACGATAATAAAGATAAAAAGTAATTAAAATAAAAGTTGAAAGGTTTAAATGTTGGCGTTGAGCGTTGCACTGAACAGCTTGAGCAGTCATTACGTAAGACAAGCACGTAATTCGAACCCAAAAGCAGGCAAAGTATTTTCCCAATATGAGCTCTCAGTCTCATGGAGTAAAGTAAATAAATAATGTATCATCCACCTGCAGGATCACACCCACGTACTGTCGCTATAGAACCTCGTGAATATATATATATATAAAAGCAATGGTGTAACATGTATAGACTTCTTAGTGACCATCTCGAACTTTAGGGATTGCTAACCGTCGTAAAACGTGATACTAGTCAGATCCGCAAATAATGTTGAGCTAGTAATTTCTTAAGAGAAAGAGAGCAGGAAGCACAGACAAAAAACGAATTTCTCTCTCATTGCACTTGATTCCTTCTGGTAAATTACTTATTGAGTTTCTTTTAAGAGAAGAATTCTGTATTTTATCTTCTTCTTATTGATCGCCATTGATAGTTCATTCCTTGAACATTGAGCAAAGTTTTAAAAAATGTATATCAATCCTTTAGTATTGGAAAATAATTATAAGGATTCCGCTACTTGATTGTAATCGTTGAGTTTCCGTGGCTAATGCTTCTTTGTTAAAAACTATAATTCTTTTACAATTGTTATAGAATTTCTGAATGACAATATATTGTAACCAGGGGTGCTATTCTGCAACTTTACTTCACATTTACTTTACTTTCACTTTACTTTCACTCCACATTCACTTCATGTGCGCTTCACTTTCACTTCACTTTCACTTTCACTTTACTTTCACTTCACTTTCACTTCACTTTCACTTTACTTTCACTCCACATTCACTTTATGTTCACTTCACTTTCACTCAACTTTTACTTCACTTTCACATCACATTCACTTCGCATGTAAAGTGAAAGTAAATGTGAAGAGAAAGTAGAGTGAAAGTGAAGTGAACGTGAAGAGAATTTGGAATGAATGTGAAATAACAGTAAAGTGAATGTGATGTGAAAGTAGAGTGCAAGTAAAGTGAATGTGAAGTGAATGTGGAGTTAATGTGAAGTGAAAGTTGAATGAAAGTGATGTGAACATGAAGTGAAAGTAGAGTGAAAGTGAAGTGAATGTAAAATAATAGTGAAGTGAAAATTGTGAGAAAGTGAAGTTAAAGTTGAGTGAAAGTGAAGTGAAAGTGAAGTGAAGTTACAGAATAGCACCCCAGAAGGCCGATTATATAATTTCACTACTCTTTCACTTCACCTTCACTCAAAAATGATTTTTACTCCATTATCACTGAAAATTGATTTTCACTTTGACTCAAAATTGATTTTCTCTCTATTTTCACCTTATTCTAACTCAAAATTTATTTACACTCCACTTTTACTTCATTTTGACTTTGACTCAAATTTGATTTTTACTTCACTTTCACTTAAAATAAATTTTTACTCCATTTTCGTTTTTCACTTCACTTTCACTATGACTCAAAAATTTATTTTCACTTCATTTACACTTCATGTTCACAAACAAATTCTATTTACCTTCCATTTGACTTTATTTGGACTTTGACTGAAATTTTAATTTTCACTTCACTTTCACTTAAAATTAATTTTCACTTTATTTTCATTTTTCACGTCACTTTTACTTTCACTCAAAATTTATTTTCACTTCATTTCCACTTTACTTTTACACAAAATTTAATTACACTCCATTTTTACTTCATCTTGACTTTAACTCAAATTTGATTATCACTTCACTTTCTCTTAAAATTAAATTCCACTCACTTTCACTTTTCCATTTTTCACTTCACTTTCATTTTGACTCAAAATTTATTTTCACTTTATTTCCACTTCACTTTCACACAAATTTTATTTGCACTACATTTTACTTCATTGCCACTTCACTTTCACATTCACTCAAAATTTGTTTTCATTTAATTTCTACTTCACTTTTACTCACAATTGTTTTTCTCTTCATTTCCACTCCACTTTTACTATTATACAAAATATTTTTCACTTTATTTTCACTTCACTTTTACTCCACTTCCACTATCACTTCAATTTCACATAAAATTAATTTTCACTACATTTTCATTTTTTATTTCGCTTTCACTTTTACTCAGAATTGATTTTCCCTCCATCTTTATTTTACTTTCACTTAAAATTTATTTTCTCCTTATTTTCACTCCACTTTCACACAAAATTGATTTACACTCTATTTGCATTTTTCACTTTACTGTCACCTTGAATCAAAATTGATTATCACTTTACTTTCAATCAAAATTTTTTTAACTTGATTCTTACTTCACGTTTTCGTTGGTCAACGTTGTGGATTTATACTTCATATTAGAGATAAAAAATAATGAAATCAAATTTGGATTGGAGGTAAAAGTAACCTGAATGTGCTGTGAAAATAAATTTTGTGTGAAAATGAAATAAAAACGAAGTGAATATAAAATTTGTGTCAAAGTGAAATTAAAGTGAAAGTGAAGTGTAACTGAAAAAAAAGTGTTAAGTAAAAGTGTAGAAAATGTGTAATGATAATAAATTTTGACATAAGAATGTAAAAGTAAAGTGAAAATGAGTTTAGTTTTTTTAGTGAAACTGAATGTGGTGTGAAGTAAAGGAAAATACATTTTAGTGAAAGTAAAGTGAAAATGAAGTGCATCAAATTTTTGAGTGAAATTGAAAGTGAAAATAAATTAAAAATAAATTTTTAGTGGAAGTTCATGGAAAGCATAGTGAAAATAAATTTCGAGTAAAAGTGAAGTGCTAGTGAAGTGAAAATAAGTTGAAAAAATTTTGAGTGAAAGTGAATGTGGAGTGAAATTAAGTGAAAATAAATTTTAGTGAAAGTAAAGTGAAAATGGAATGCATCAAATTTTTGAGTAAAATTGAAAGTGTAGTGGAAGTGAAAAGAAAGTGAAGTGAAAGTGAAATGAAAAAAAATTTTGAGTGAAAGTGGAGTAAAAGTGGTATGAAAATGGAGTTTAAATAAATTTTGAGTACAGTGAAATTACATAATCGGCCTGTAGAATAAATTTTGCCTTCTTTGAATCCGGAAATTATTAATCATCACAGAAGTAGTTTAGAAAAAACAATGTTTATTTAGTGTGTCTTCGAAACACATTCAATACATTTATAATTGAATAACACATATTTCTTAGAACCAATTTCCAACTTTCCGCTTTATACAATTTAACCAATTTCCAAGTTTTCCTTTTATCCAATAAATATCAATTTTTATTAATTTCCAATTTTACTTTTTATCCAATTATAAACAATTTCCAAATTATAAGCAAAAATTTAACTTTGTGAATCTGTACAAACAATGCGAACACTTTGCAAATGGGAATTAGCTTTTAGAAACTAGGTAATGTTTTCTATCTCCCTTTATCGCATGGAAGACTGTAGATAAAAGTATGAAATTTGAAGCATTACTCAAGCAGATTTTTTTTATAAGAATATCTTTTTATAAAATTAAATATATATATAAATGCGGATTCGCATTTAATTTTAATTTAACGTGGTGAATGATCGTGAATGAAACCCTTTATAATCTAATAATTAAGAATGAAATTATACGAGTTAAAATTAATTTTAAGTTGTTGTGAAAGACGTTTAATTTAATAGATCGACAATTAATAATAAACTTAATCTTAATCTGGGAAAATTTAAACTTAATATTATTAATTAATTATAATGAGGAAATCTGTTTATTGAACATCATATCACTGAGTTTTATAATTATATTATATTTCAAACTTCGAATTTATAATATTCCACCTGTAATTTTTTCTATGGATCTATTTCGGAACAAGGTAGAATCATCCCCTTCAACTTGCAGATTATCAAAACCTGACCCTTTGTGAGGGTTGCAAGGTGCCTCGCTACCTGACCAGTTATACTTTCCCTTTCTGACGCGTGACAATGCTGTACACTTTATTGTGTAAACGAACGATTAAAAATATTTTAAATGTTCCTATTTATTTCTTACTAACTAATTATTAATTAATTGCATTAATATATTAAAGGATTAAATGTATTTTAAACACTTGTATAACATTCTCTTTTTAGATTTAGCGATGTCTTATCGACTCGCTTTTTTTAATCGTCAAATATTGGAAACTCTATTTAAATGCTCCAATAAATGAAAAAAGATTAATTATATAAATACCAAAGTAGTATTTTCATAATTATTTAAAAATCTTCTCCATTTATCTTCTAAATGTGAACATAATTAAATTCTTCTTATCGTTAAATAAAACGTATCGTAAAACAGATCATTTAATATTATTTGAAGCGACGCGACGTGACACATACTAATTTGATTTGCTTGCTGGTATCAAAATGGATTAATCGGATCAACATTTATTAAATTTTTTTTTACTTTCTTAGAGATTATGTTTTATTTTCAAACTCGAATGAAATTCTTAAATTCCGTTAGCAAAATTCTCTCTTTGAAACTCAAGACATTAGCGGTGAATCACTAAAGATGACCGCATGCAAGAAGCACGAGATAAAAAGATTAAGATATAAATAAGATGAAAGAAGAATTACGAATAAAATATAGAAGATGAAGGAGAAATAATACTAACGTACTTTCCAGAAATTGGCAAATTAAATAAATTCTCGTTTATAATACCTTAACAATTAGAATTTAATTAATGAAGTAATTAAATTGTTGAAGAATGTTCCTTTCGAAATTGGATAATTATTTTCTTCAGTTGCATGGAGTATGGAATGTTTAAAAATAAATAATCGTTTTATCAAGTTCCATAATTCGATGGATAACAAAAAAAAACTACCAAAATCTGATTTATAATCTAGATTTATAATCTAGATTTATAATCTAGATTTATAATTTGCTGATATTTCATGATTGAAGAGTTTTTTCTCGGTGATTACAAATCTAATGCCAGATATTTAAAATTTGAAATGGCGGATCAAATATGGGAGACAAGTTTTAAAAAACTATTAAATTTTTAAGAAACTACTTACAATTGTTTTTCACTCCATATTCACTCCACTTTTACTTTCATACAAAATATATTTCACTCTACTATCACTTTCATACAAAATATTTTTCACTCTATTTTCACTTCACTTTCATTCCACTTTCACTATCACTTCACTTTTAGTTTCATTCAAAATTTATTTTCACTCCATTTTCACTTACAATTGTTTTTCACTTCACTTTCACTACACTTTTATTTTCATACAAAATATATTTAACTCCATTTTCACTTCACTTTCCCTTTCATGCAAAATATTTTTCACTCCAATTTCACATCACTTTCCCTTTTTATTCAACATATGTTTCACTCCATTTTCCCTCCACTTTCACTATCACTTTACTTTTAGTTTCATTCAAAATTTATTTTCACTTCATTTTTACTTCAGTTTGACTTACAATTGTTTTTCACTTCACTTTTACTCCACTTTTACTTTCATACAAAATATATTTCACTCCATTTGAACTTCACTTTCATGCAAAATATTTTTCTCTCTAATTTCACTTCACATTCCTTTTCATACAACATATGTTTCACTCCATTTTCCCTGCACTTTCACTCCACTTTCACTTTTACTTTACTTTTAGTTTCATTCAAAATTTATTTTCACTTTACTTTCACTCCACTTTTACTTTCATACAAAATTTATTTCACTCCATTTGCACTTCACTTTCACTTTCATGCAAAATATTTTTCACTCCAATTTCACTTCACTTACCCTTTCATACAACATATGTTTCACTCCATTTTCACTCCACTTCCACTATCACTTTACTTTTAGTTTCATTCAAAATTTATTTTAACTTCATTTTTACTTCACTTTCACTTACAATTGTTTTTCACTTCACTTTCACTCCACTTTTACTTTCATACAAAATATATTTCACTCCATTTGCACGTCACTTTCACTTTCATGCAAAATATTTTTCACTCCATTTTCACTTCACTTACCCTTTCATACAACATATGTTTCACTCCATTTTCACTACACTTCCACTATCACTTTACTTTTAGTTTCATTCCAAATTTTATTTTATTCCATTTTCACTTCAATATCACAATTGTTTTTTACTCCATTTTTAGTCCACTTTAACTTTCATCAAAAATATTTTCTACTCCATTTCTACTTGACATTCACTCTACTTTCACTCACAACTTTTATATTCTCTATTTTCACTCAAAAATTTTTTTTCTCTATTTTCACTTTACTACTTTACTTACTTTCACTCTACATTCACTCAAAATTTATTTTCACTAAATTTTCACATAACTTTTTCGTTGATTAACCTTGAGAACTTTAACTTTGTATTGGAGAAAAATAATAGTGAAATGAAAATTGTGTGCAGGTGAAAGTGAAAGTGAAGTGAAAATGTTTTTTAAAAAAATTTTTGAGTAAAAGTGAAAGTGGAATGACAGTGATAGGAAAATTTAGTAAAAATAAATTTTGAGTGAAAGTAAACTGAAAATGGAGTGAAAATAAAATTTGAGTGAAAGTGAAAGTGATTTAAAAGTATAGTAAAAATAAATTTTTGAGTGAAAGTGAATTGAAATTACATAATTCCCCGAAATTACATTTGGGATTGTAGATTGATATCTGCTATTAGTTTTACAAAATTCAAAATGGCGGACAAGCTTTAAAATATAACTGAATGTCAATGGAACATAGAATGTGTGTGTTTTTGGGGAGTCTGACATCAGTTTTGCAAAACTTAAAATGGCGGATCCAATATGGCTGATGAAAGTTTATAAATTACCTGATTTATGTATAAAAATTAGTATCTAAGGGTTTTTGGGGTCGTAGATTATGAATCTGAGGTCAGATTTACAATACTCAAAATGTCAAATCCAGTATAATAAACATAAAATTTTTTTTTGCTTGAATATAGCAAAAAACAACCAAAAATTCGTATTTTATGGGAAATAATACTTTCTTTATTATTTAAAAAGTGTGAAAAAATTTACTTAGATAAAAATTGAAAAATTTCTTAGTTAAAATAAAGTAAATATGTTAATGATAGAGCATTTTATACGGCATGTGGAATGTTTCCCAGGAGAGTTATATTATTAATTCATAGGAAAATATCACCTGTTTTCCGGTCGAAAAGAGTAAATCTTAGCGCCACCAACCATGCGAAATTACGGATTACGCCGAGTTGAAACTGAGATTTTCCTTAAAAACTTTTCGCCTATCTTTTGTTTCACACTGTACTATATAGTAAAAAGGTTTTTTGCATTTAAATTCATGGAATAATAATGCGTCAGCGTCCATTAGTAAATACTTTTCACGTCTTTTTTTCTGTGCTTATATGTTTCTTAAAAATTAAAATGCAACAATTTAAATTATTCTTCAGAGGATTACGTAGCAACGTTCTTTTTTTCCAACAAACATGCATTTAATTACTGTTTAACTGCATTATTAATTATTATATAGGTTTAAAATCGAAATAACATTCTTTGACGTCTTTAATATTCTTATCCTTTGTGTCACTTTTAATAGAATATTTCAACAACAAAAAAATGTGAAATTAATTCTAATAAGTTTATATTTAGCGTCAAATTTTAATCAGATTTTCTTCTTGTTTATCTAGTGAAAACAAATAAGATTGTCAGCTCTTAGACTTAGTGACGGTCAAAATATTCTTGCATAATAATCTCACTTCGCCACGAAGCACGTTCTAGCTTCGGGTCTAGAGTTAATCAAACTACCAAACTCGCTTTCTCTAAACCTTTGTAGTCTGATGAAGCTAGTACGTAATTATGTCGCCTTTGCTTAGAATGTTGAGTGACCGAACGGTAACAATTATTCTACAGATTTTCCGCCTACAAACTTCCCTAACTGTTTAAAGAATAGAGGTCCTCTTTTAAACCAATTAAAGAAAAATGTAATCTTCAAGATTTTTTCAAAAATTCTTCAAAATAGTCATAAAAATGATTTATTTTACTCTCCTGATTGCAAATCTATTTAATTATAAAGGAAATCAAATATTTTATCTTGACAATCTAAAAATATAATTTAAATAGTTCACTTGAAGATTATGAAGACAAATAAAATTTCTATTTTAATGTTGTCTTAATTTCTGATAAGTTTAAAAATACTCAAAAAATTGTTGGAGTATTTTTAAACTTGTCAGACGATCAGAAAATTAATTTCAACTAAAATAAAAAATCACTTACATTCGTTAATATAATTTGACTTAATTACATTCCTTCAACGAAGGGAATTATACAAAATCTATCTTCATGCCCATCATTCAAATTGAATAATTTATTTCCCCACATGAATTATTTAGAAAATTTATATTTGAAATTTAATATTTTTCAATATTCAGTTTGTGGAATAATCTGAAAATTTTACAAAAAATACCTTTCAGGAATGTAAAATAGAAAAAACCAAAAATTGCGATTTTGAATGATTATTAACTTTTATTATGAATTATAAATTTAAATAGGAGAGGAATCATTTATTTATGGAATTATCTCAAAAATTCTTCTAAGAATATTATTTTATAAATTCCAATTAAGCTTTAAGTGGATTAATTGAAGATTAATTTGTCTAATGGCTTTTGAAAACTTTCTAGGGAAAAATTAAAGGAAAACTGTGAAATCGATCGAATACTTTCGCTCAAGTTTACTTGAGAATATTTGAACAACTTTCTGTAAAGTATAACAAAATAGTTACATTACCACTTTTGTTGTTTTAACTCATCAGAAACCTTCTAGTTCAAATTGTGGTAAGGAAAATATTATATCCAAACGGTAGAATTATTTTCATATTGTACCACATAAAATTATTCTCTTAAATGAAAATAATACTGAAAAGTAATTAATTATTATTTATTATTATTTGTATTTTTAATTATTATTGTTAATCGAAATTTAAAGTTTCAAATTGTTTGATTAAAATGAAATTCGTTACTCGGGGCTATTTGGGATCCAATACGAATTTTAACTCATTTTTCAAAATGCAAAATGGCGGACAAGAAAACTAATATTTACGATTTTGTATATACATTTTTTTTTAATTAATTGTTTAATATTGTTTCATAAATTTTTCATGATTTATAATAAAATAATACATTAGAAATTAGAAAAATTACAAATAGTTATGATTAACAAATAAAAACTATCAACTTTTGTTTGTTATATACTGCTTTCTATAACTAATTTTGTTTGACTGATCTAAATTATGCAAATTTTTCTCCATTTTAATACTGTAAAGTTTTCAAAATTATTTTTATCAATTCAATTCAATAATTATTTTCTAGAATTTTTACTTAAAATTCTTCTAAGTAAATAAATTATTTTTAATAATTTTTGAAAAAGTTCATTCAGAATTTTTAAATTCATTTGTTTACAAATCAATTTTACGAAAGTTCGATTATTTATAAATTCCTCAATTAAATTTATCATAGAAAATAAAAACTTCAAATAAGTAAAAAAAATTCAACTAAGCTTTTTACAAAAAAATTACTTTTTTCTTTTTAGTCAGTTAAAATTATGAAAAATTCGGATTTTTAAATATTTTAATTTGAAACCGATTACAAATATAATTATTTCTAAAAATTGATAAAAATTACTATCTAAAATTTCAACTAAAATTTATTTTAAAATCAATTTTTGTTAGAAAATTTTACGAGAAGTTCAATTTTTTTATTTAAATAAAAAATTTACAATTTATTGAATAATTGAATGCTTTTCAAAATTAAATTCTCATAAAGAATTTTATTAACAAATTTTTTTTGACGAATTTTTTATAAAGGTTTAAAGAACAATAACAATTTTTAAGTAATTCGATTATAATTCTTTTAAATATAAATAAAATTCTACTATGAATTTTTTAATTCATAAAAATAATTTAATCTCTATATAAAAATTTCTTTTATATATTCAAATAATTTCTGTGAAATTTTTATAAATATGAGAATAATTTAATGTTTAAAATTTATTAATTCATTATTAATTATAATTATGAATTTATAATTTATTGTTTAAAATTTTATTAAAAATTTTTTAAATATTATTAATATCATTCGAAAAATTTAATTAAAATAGTGGATATTGTAGATTATTAAGTTGCAAAAAATAATTGAATTTCTGAGATGAATTTTATTTAATATTCAATTTTTACCTAAAATTTGAAACAAATTCAGTTTAAAGTCAATTTTCATTAGAAAATTCTATGAGAATTCAATTATTTAAAAAAAAATAATTTATTGAATGTTTCTTAAAGTTAAAATTGAATTCGATTAAAAAATTTTATCAACAACTTTTTAAAACATTGAATTCTTTTCAAGAAGTTTACTAAAATTATTTTTCAATTAAATTTTCTTGAATAAAAAACTTAAAGAATAATTAAATTTTTCTAGGAATTCGATTCAAATTGCATTAAAAATTAATGAAAATTAGTTTAATTATTTTTATGAAATATTTAAATTTCTAATTGTAAGATAAATTGAATATTATGAAAATAATGGAATTTCAGAGAAGGATTTTTATTATTTATGAAGATACTTAAAATTTTGATTAAAATCTTTTTAATTTTTTAAAAATATTAAAATTTTTTCGAATTTGATTATTTTAAAATTTAATTTCTGTAAAAAGAATTTTTACAACTTCTCTAAAATTCAATTTTTTTGTGTTTTTAACTAAAATTCTTCTATAAATCCATTATTTTTAATAGTACTATTTAAATATTTATATATTAACAAATTTTAATAATTTCAAAACAATTTGAGCTATTAAAATTATGCAAAAAACTGAATCTTTCAAAATTAAATTCTTTTAAAATTGAAATTTTCTGAAATTTAAAACTAAAAAAATTATTGAAGTTGATCTATTTATGAAAATTTCAATTGTTTAATTTAATTTAGTTTATTTATTGTAAACGGCACTTTTTTTAAAGTTTAATTAATATTTAATATTAATTATTATTATTATTGTTATCATCATTTAATAACTTCAAACATTTAAGTAAAATTATTCATTAAATAATTTCTAAGTAAATAATTTTAGGATAGTTCATCAAGAATTATTTTATTTGAAAAGAAATTATTGTTAAAAATAGAAAAGTTTGAAGATTTTTTAAATAGAATTCGTGTTAATTTTATATAGTTTATGAAGCAAATGAAAAAGACATAAAAATTCAGAATTTTCTTTTGAATTCTAAAAATTTAATTTTTTGCTGTACTTTTAATAAAAATTCTTGACTTTTTTCTGAATTCCCTGTCTCGGAATATATAATTATTTTAGTTAGAAATGGTATTAAAACTACGTATTTTAATTTATATTTTATTTTGTTACAAAAATATAAGATTTAAAAAATTCTTCATTTTTTTATTTTCAAAATTGCTAACTTTATTTAAAAATGTAAATAAGAAGTTAAACAAGGCGGTGAATTGTCCATATTTCGAAATAATGCAGAAATTTTATTAGCCAATTACATTATCAATAATGACGGATTTATTTAACATCTTATTTTTTCTCTGAAAATAATTTAGTCATTATTTCCTGGTCCTACAACCGTCATAACAAATGCAACCAAGTAGGAACATTACAAGATCCTTCGCAACAATATTCTCCTTCTGTAACTTCCTTTCCATCGTTAAATAACCATATTTTACAAATGTTAACATCAACCACAAAATTAATCTTATCAAAACCTATATAAACCTGATGCATTGTAATCACTACGAACTTTGTCAGGTGTTGTAAACTTTACACTCCTGACTTTACAACACATCGTACAATTTAAATGCAGAAATATAGTGAAAATGTTGTAATAAATTATATCAAGCACAATTTCAACATTTTCCTTATATTTCTCCACTTGCCATCATCAAAATCCCACATAACATATTTCCAGCAAATCTGTTTAATTATTTAACTTTTCGCTCAAAATTTGGCTAATAATAATTTACAAACATGTTTCCCCTCCGACGCAAAGTTTGATAAAATTTACCAAACTGAAAAATCGTTTAAATAATGAAATATATATTTAATACTCTTGAAAGCATAGGAAAGATTGAAAAATCAAATCGAAGTGCTGGACGATTGACTTTCGTTTCGCAAAAAAACTTTAGACCATGACATTGATGCAATGCGGCGCAGACTGTGATTCCATGAAAAAGTTAGTAAAGCCAAAATATCTGGAGCGAGTTAAGCTGAATCAATAGGAGAAAAAAAAGGAGGAAAACAAAAGTATGTGGAAAAATTTTTCAAACTTTGGGAAAGGAAAAAGAAGTCAAGATAAGTGACCAAAGAAAAAAAAAGAAGAAGAAGAAGAAATAAGCGAATAGAGAAGAAACAGGAAAAGAAAAATAGGACTTAAAAAAGAAGGACTCCGGACAATACCCAACCTTCCCCTCCATAGGTTAGGCAGACAATCTGCGACTGCAGGTACAAGATCGTGTCTCGAATGGCAATCCAACGAAGAGAATAAGAGAGCGACGATAGACAAGCAGTAATATTGCTTGTATTGCAGAATGTATTCCATATTTTCCACAGGCCGCTTGGCCGGAAGACGAAACTCATTCGCCCGAAAGATCTGACAAAGACGACTTATTGGCTAATGCTACTTTACTTTTACAACCGTTTGCTCACGATACGTACACACAAGAAGGAACATGAAACTTATTGCGATTTATATCGGTCGATTAAGTTTAAAAAAAATCAAATAAAGTAAAAAATATAACTCTTTCATTGGCTACTCAGAAACCACCGCTGAGTTGAAATATAAATTCTCTTTGCTTACAGTCTTTTTTTATGCCCCCTCAATAGTTTCGTTAAAATTTTTGCTAGTGAAAGAAAAGTAGTCAGAAATGTCTTTTAACCCATTAATAGTTAACACCCATAAAAAAACAACCATTGTATTAAAAAAGTAACAATTGGGTTTATAGGACAAATTAAAAAAAATACTTTTTTTTATTTTTAATTTCCAATTATTAACAATAATTGTTTAAACAAATTTTAAAAAATTTTGAAATTTTAGAAAACTGTTAACGCCAATCGATTCTATGTAAAAAATTAAGAAAGTTTTGTATAGGTCATATTTTTCGCTAAGTCGTACTTTGTTTACAAAATTGTTATAAACAAATTATGCTTAAACAAATGGATTATATGTCAAATTAGCAATTAAATTCATAGGAAAATTGGAAAAAACACCTGTTTTCTGTTTTTAATTTCCTCTTGCTGGTAAACAATTGTTTAAACAAAATATAGAAATTTAGCAAATCTTTAATAATATTTAATAATATATTACATAACTTGTTTATAACAATTTTTTTAAACAAATTACGACTTGGAGAAAAAGGTGACTCATACAAAAGTTTGTTAATATTCTATGAAGAATAGATTTGCGTTAACAGTTTTTAAGAATTAATAAATTTTCATTAATTTGTTTAAACAATTATTGTTAAACAATTATTGTTAAACAATTTCAAATGAAAAAAACAGGTACATATGTCTATTTTTCAAATTTCGTATGAATTGAATTGTTTGTTTAACTTAAAATTTATTTCATGCTTGGGATGAAGCATAATTTGTTTATAACAATTTTATAAATTAATTACGACTGGGAGAAAAAATTACCGACCTAAAACTTTCTCAATATTCCAAACAGAAACCATTGGCGTTAACAGTATTTTAATTTGTATAGACTTTCGTTAATTTGTTTAAACAATTATTAATAAACAATTGGATATTAAAAACCAAAAACAATCATATCTTTTTTCAATTTTCCTTTGAATTCTATTGTTAATTTAATTTAAACTCAATTTGTTTGTGTTTGGAATGAAACACCCTTTATCAGACAAAATTTGTTTATAAAATTCTTATAAACAAATTATGCTTAAACACATGGATTTTATGTAAAATTAACGATTGGATTCATAGGAAAATTGAAAACATAGAAAAACCTGTTTTCTGTTTTTAATTTTTACTTCTGTAATCACAAATGTTTAAACAAATTTTAAAAAAATGTTTAGAATCTTTAATAATTTATTATTTAATTTGTTTATAACAATTTTATACACAAGTTATGACTTGGAGAAAAAAGTATCCACATAAAACTTTCCTAATATTCTAAACAGAATCTATTGGGTTTAATAGTTTAAAAATTTTTTTTGTTTATTAATTTGTTTAAACCATTATTATTAAACCATTAGAAGCTAATAATAAGAAACAGTTATATATTTTTTAATTTGCTCATCAATTCAATTGTTACTATTACTTAAAATACGTTTGTTTATTCTTAGGCTGAAATACATTATATCAAGCACAATTTGTTTATAACAATTTTATAAACAAAATACGACTTGGAGAGAAATATGATTTGTATAAAACTTTCTTTAATTTTCACATAGAATTGATGAGCGTATTAGATTAAAATTGATTAATAGTTTTTAAATTTTTTTAAATTTTTATTAATTTGTTTAAACAATTATTGTTAAACAATTAGAAATTGATAACAAATAAGCAGGTTTATATTTTTTCCAATTTTCCTGTGAATTCAAATGTTAATTTTACTTAAAATCAATTTGTTTATGCTGGGAATGAAACACCTTTCACCCAACTAAATTTGTTTTCAAAATTGTTATAAACAAATTGTGCTTGAATAAATGGACTTTATATAAAAATAACATTTAGATTTATAAGAAAATTGACAAAAATGAAATATCTGCTTTCTGTTTTTAATTTTCACTTCTGTAATAATAATTGTTCAACACAAATTCATAACAGAATTGTTAAATTTTTATTAATTTGTTTAAACAATTATTGTTAAACATTTCAAAATCGAAAACAAAAAAAGGTATATTTTTCAGTTTGACAACAAATCGATTTGTTAGTTTTCCTTAAAATTTCTTTTATTAATGGTAATCGTAATTTGTTTATAACAATGTTTTAAACAAATTAGGTTTTGGATATAAATTGACCCATATAATAGTAAAATAGTTTCTTAATATTCCACACAAAATCGATTTGTGTTTTCAGTTTTTAAAAATTGTTAAATTTTTATTAATTTGTTTAAATAATAATTATTAAACAATTGAAAATTGATATAGAAAAGAGGTATATTTTTTAATAATTTACCTATGAATCCAATTGGTTTTCTTTTAATGCGATTGCTGGTTTCTTTATGGTACTTAATGGGTTAAGATGGATACAATTATTAACTAGTACCTCCAAGTTTTTTCAAATACTTTTGAATTTTGTGGAAGAAATGTTTTGATAGAAAATATTAAAGTGCACTCGAGTTAAAATATATTATTGACAGTGGTGCACATTCATTTACTTTCAACCTTTTTTCATGAAGAGAAGTGAATTTATTTGTTAATAACGATATTATTGTGACATCGAATTTTTAAGTTGCGATTTGATAGTAACAATAATTATTATCATACAACAGTACAACAATAATTAAAAGAATTGTCATACAACAAAATTGTTCTAAAACAAAATTGACATTTATTGTAATTATCGTGTAACAGAATTGTTATTTAACATAATTGTCATGCAGTCAATTTTGTTAAATGTATTTACTGTTGCAGGAGAACAAAGTTAAGATAAAAAATAAAAGATAAAGTTTAAAATAAGAGAACAATCCGAAGAGGGAGATATTTTCAGGGAGATACTTTCAGATCATATTTATTTTCATTAGGTATAAAGATTAGAATTAGGTAAACCATTTAAAAGTGGTTTAATCAACAATTACAGCTATTTAGACATATGCATAAGGGTGCAAATAGACATACAAACAAATAATAAGCAAGGGCCTCAATAAAAGTATACTAAACATGGGCCTATTATTCTCCAATGTCTAAATGCAATGTTAACCTAATATTATAGTACATTGCTGGCTTTACGGATTAAGTTCCAATTAATCCACTGGTTGTTCATAGACTAAGTTCTTGATTCGATGCGGTGATTCACAGACTGAACTCTTCAGCTTGATAGATTGCCACAGACCTTTTGTTTCGGTGGTTATTCACAGGCTAAGCTCTTAATGATTCCTTGATTATACACGGACTGGATTTGCTTGATTCGGTGGTTGTTCGCGGACTTAAAACTTTTCTATTATTCTTTGGACTAAGTGCTAGTTGATTTCTTCGTAAACATACTAAGAATGTTGTAATATTGATGAGGTTACCCCCTCAGTGAAATAGAAAAGTGATTTGATGAAGAAATTAACTTCTTGTTAGCTACTAAAAGTAGTTGATTTGCTGGAATTCCTGGACTAGAGTAGAAGAAGACAATTGATGACAGTACACAACTAGATAACTTGATGGCGTTTCCTGGACTGACAAATTCGGAAAAGGGTCAAATACAGTTTCTTCCAAGGGGGCAATATGATAACACCATACACTTTAATAACTTTCGGGGTCAATTTTTTTTTGCTATTGACTTATTTTTGGCGAATGGTTTTTCGTCCTTGTACTTGACAGATAAGTGATCCTATAGAAGGGTAACGTTATAATGATCAGCGGATTTTGGTTTTCCTATCCACGTGTGGTACCGTCGAAAAGAATATCATATTTAGTCATCATTAACCCGATGCGTCTTATGGATGAATAATTAGAGTTCACAGAGTTTATAATTTAATACAAGATAATTAAGTTTTAACACGGCGCGGTAACATGACATATTCATCAGAAATTAATTAAAGGATATCTTCTTGTGAACGCACAATTTAATAATAAGTTGTGGTAGAGGATTAAGAAATCATATTTAAAATTATTTTTAAAAGATATAAAAGATCATCCATTTTGTAATTAGTAAAGTAGTGCATTAAATATTCTTTTCTATATTAATGTAATCTTGATAAACGGATTCCTTGTCTGTCAGAAGACTTTTTACATTCTCACAAAGTGAATAAATAATTTAGGAATGTCAGTATCAATGGATGTCTTTTAAAAGATCAAGTAAATGGTATTCTATCTCACATTTCAGACTGTGATCATTATTTATTGAATGATTAAAAATGTATAAATGTATATTCTAAAAGTTGATAAAGAAACAATAAGAGTTCTTACAATATTCTTCTGTTTGTTTCTAGACATGTATCTTTATTTTTAGTTCATCATGAATAATTACAATTAACTTATTGGTTTATATAACTTGATGTTTAGAATAGATGTTCGACCAACTGGCTTTTCTTGAATTTAGTTATTGATAAACTTAATTTAAGACCTTATCATTTTAAAATGGTAATCTCCTTAATTACCTTTATTAAATATCTAAAGGTAAGTTTACCTTTAGAAAAATTATCGACTCGTGATAATTCATTTTAAAATGTCGAAAATTAAAAAAACGCTGAAATTTCTGTAACAATTCTATTATACCCGGTGTTATTACCTGACACACAAATTGTCTTAGTGCATTAAAGTATTAAAGGGATTCATTCTGACAACCAAATGTAGAATTGTAATATTTTATGAAAACACCTGTTAAGACATAAATCCATCTATCAGTAGTAACAGTTGTCGTCTCTAAGGTTCGGAATTAGGAAGAGTCCTCCAATAGTTCGTATACTTAATGTATTATCAGAAACTCCTTCAAACTCTTGAATAAGTACTTAAAAGTTTTGCACGAGAATTCTATGCCTTTAGAATATTAATTTGCAAGCAATCTAATGTCTACCAAAAAAATATTTGCATTTATAAAGATACCTACATACATTCTCAACGAATGAGATCTAGAAGAATAGTAATAATTCCCAATTTTTATTTGTTCATGTTTTAACGCGAAAAAATTGCTGGATTTCCAATAATACATCCAGTAATTGATCGAGTAATTAATCTGATAATTAATCCAGTAGTTGATCTACAATACAGTTTATAAAAACATTAATCTACTTACTGAAAAATTCGATTTTAATTTTTAACTTTTTTTATGTTTCAGGTAAGACTCATCAATAACTTCTATCAAAAATCATTAACATCCTTGTAAAGAGGTATGATAACAAATTTAACAATAATTACTTTAACATTTTTTACTCTTGCTTTTTAACATCTTTAGCTTCAATTTTAGAATGAATCTTTTTTTCAGCTATGCTTGGAAATTAAACTACAACGTAAATATCTTACGTATTTTTCTTTTATTCCATAAAATCAATTGAGATTATTTATACAACATTTCATTTATGAATAAAAAAATATTTTCTCCTTGAGAGACCTAAATTAATTTTCTTTTTATAGGCTTCATACACTATTTAATAATCGAGCCACTTGAATGGAAATTCGAAAGAGTCTCTCAAGAGGTCATATCTAGATTGCCTCTTTTTTATCAAAGTGATATTGAATTGAAAATCTGTTGAGGGCATTGATTGCAGCATCACACTTAGTAAAGCTTTTTCAAATAACCACTTGAGAACCTATTGAAAAAGCTTTCAAAGAATTTACAGAATTTTTATATCACACCTTTGTATCAAACTATCTTTTTTACTTAAATCTGTTCAAAAAAATAACATGACTTTTAAAGTGCACAATAGATATCCATTGAAAAAATATTTATTTTGTTTATTCTTATAAAACTTTTTAAATTTGTTTGTTGTTAAAGATCTCGAGTATGTCGTATTGAGTCTTCCTTAAGATAAATATCAAATTTAACCAGAATTGATAAATATCAAAGTATTGTACAAATTAATTAGGAAAAGGTGTTTGTTGTAACGGTTTCCGGTTGACAAATTATAAACTCCACAATTCGGATTTATGATGAAACATCGATGAACAGTTTTAGGGAGCTTCCTCCGCGATGATGAAACAAAACAAAGAACTTTTCTGGATTAGCTCTTAACTGAACTCAATATTTTATGTTGATGAGGAATAATTTACTTGCGTTGTCACAGTTTGGTACACTTGGAAGCTAGGCACAAACTGATGAAATCATGTTAATTGGTATCCTGCTTCGGACCCATAAATAGATCATGCGCAGCTTAGGTCCACTCCTGCAGCATGATAACAGACCCAACATCTTTGACAGGTGATTGACAGTTGAGACAATGCTTTCATGACAAACAGTTTTAATTGTTGCTAAACATTTTCATTCGGTTGATAATTAAATACCATTAAATAATTTTTTACACTATGTTTAGTGAGATATAAGTATTTACAAACCATACAAGTTCGCACCGTAAACTTGTTACAAAATGTCGTGCCACGTGAGTCGTTTCCCTCTGATTAGAAAATCGACTACAATTATTAACGTAACCCTCGAGACCCTTCCTTCGTGTTTGTACTCCGATGACACATTGATCATGTAAAAAGTTTGTTCTTCCCCTGCACAATTAGAAGCTTTCCACTACTATTTTGGGTAATCATGGTAATACGAACCATGATCATAGTATTCGCGCCGACTTTGATCTCATCCAGTAAAATCAAAGTTTAAAAGAAATTAACATTCAAAACGAGTTTTTCCTTCTCAATTAAATCTTTATTGTCTATTTCATGTAAAAAAAAGAGAAAACTAGAACCTACCTTTTCCTACCTTCAAAGCAAAGTGAAAACTTGAGTGCAGATACCGTGGTAGAGCGTCCGGCACTATTGGTTAACGAGATAACTCGACACGTTCGAAGATAACAGGGTTCGTGCTTTGCACGAGTAAGTCTACAGCAAAAAGTTGGGAAACCCGCTATACACTGCTCTAGCGGGTTCCTGGTGCTCGCCAACTGTGCCGGAGAGATTCCAACGGGGTTGTAAACGGAAGGGTGATGAGAAAGATGGAGGCGGTCTGTGAAAATGTAAGTGACTCCGCGTCGTGCGTCGCATACTCGAACCTTTTGCTATATGCGACTGGAGATGAGATTACAAACAATACTAGTACACCGAAATCGTGTAAAGGTACTTGAAACACTGAGACTGTTTTCCAAGGCACCCTATATTATTGTATACTCGTAAATCGTATCTGCTCGGTCGTGAGAAAATTACTTTTCTCCTTCGCCACACGGGCAAGTCTTCCTATTTCGACACCTCCCAATACTATTTGCTCTTGTCGATGGTTTGTAAGAAAAGGGAAAGAGTGAAGCGGCAGAAGGAAAACACCCTCAGAAGAAGAACGAGTGTGCAGTGAACTTTAAGAGAAGGCGTTAAACTCCTTTTGGACAATAGGAAAAAAAACATCTTTTCACAACTATTTACAAGCAAGGTGTTGACTATTAAGGAATAGTTTAAATGCTATTAAATATTTTATTCTATTCAAAGCAAATAGTTTTCATGTTGTATTGATATAATTTAATGATGCAAACATCATTAAATTATCGAATTATTGCTTTGGACTATTTTACTAAATAAATCTGTTACAATTACATCGCAACTATAAAAATTTGTTGTCGTAATTAGTAAATGAATTCATTACTTTTCATAAAAAGGTGGTTGACTGTTTATAAAAAAGGAGAAAATGTGGATTTTCGCAAACCTAATTGTAAAACAATTAAAATCAGAACATAGATTTGTAGATTAAGTGAATTCCAATTAAATCATTTACACACAAAAGTTGTAAGTTGATCATCAGATTGCTTAAGAAGCCAGGAAAACTATATCTATATTGTACCTTAAAGATAACATTAAGTAAACATTTCTCCATAATTTTTGTAAAACTTTGAACTATAAAAGACCCATATATATCTAAAGAGCGACTAGAGGGTTAATTCCGTAACTATTCCATATCACACATTTCACTTTCACTTCTTAAATTCCACTTTCTATCCCATATCTCACTTCTTACATTTTAATTCCTTCATCCAATTTATCACTTTCCACAAATCCATTTTCCACGCCAACATCCCATCCATCAGTTCAACTTCCCTCATCCTTTATTTACATCCAACTTTTTTAACCACTCCCTTCCACTTGCACATTCCACATACTACTTTTTATATCCCACTTCTTAAATCACACTTTTTATACTGTATTCTTTAGTTGTCACTACTTATGATAAGAAAACGTATTGGTTCCAAAATTAAAAGTATTTATGTATAAAACTTTTATTCATGGTACGTAAACCGAAGCACAGGCCTTTGATAGTCTTTCTGTTAGTATTGTTAAAAAAGCGATGCCTGTTAAATTTCCATATGAATATGATGAATGGAAGAGGACACTTATTATACACCTGTAAATAAAGTAAAGATTCCGCATCACCCTGGTGAGCATAGACCAATTCCTATTCCGTGTTGCCTGTTAAAGTGCAATGAAAAAGTTGTACATAGTCAGCTAATTAAATTTGTTGAGTCAAAAAATAGCCTTGATCCTTTTCAATCTGGCTACAGGAAAGGGTATGGTACGTTATTACTTTTATTAAAAGTTACTGATGATGTCATTCATGCTACCGATCATAAAAAAGTAATCATAACTATTTTCTTTGATTTCAGCAAGGCCTTTGATATATCACCACATAATTTTTTGTTAATGAAATTCAAATCTTTTAAAAAATTACAGAGTCTGCTATAAAATAGTTTTCATCTTATTTATTTGGTATACGGAGAAACCTTTGAGAAGTCTGTCTTCTCACTGTCAAAATATTTCGCTTCCCACTGCATGGTAAGTCTGATCGCCCGCCACTGGTTTCGCAGCGTTACCTGTTTCGATAGGCAAACTTCCCAAAAAGTTTAGAATATAACAACTGGGTACGTGGATCACTCAGTTTGGGAGTGCAGATGAACAAGTTTCGTGGTGGGGACTGATGCACAAGTTTCAGGTGAGCAGACTACCTAAAGGTTTTTCCGTGTAGAGTACAATGTGTTGTTGGGCCTAATGGTGATAAATCCCAATGGGATCATATTAGAACAGTAACATTGGGTCCTTTGCTTTTCTACTTTTGATAAATTATTTAAGGAGTGTTCTTACTCATTCTAAGCATGTATATTATGTTGATGATCTGCAGATCTATGTGCACTCTAGTCTTGACGAGTTGGTTGAAAATATCAAACGGATTAATGATGACCATTAAGTCATCTATGATTGGGCAAAGTCTAATCAGCTTAAAATAAATCTTAAGAAAAGTTATTCTATGATTATTATTGGTTCCTCTTGGAATATAAGTCGTTTGAATTTGGATACATGCCGTTCAATTAAAATGAATAACACAATTATTCCTTATGTATTGTCTGTTAAAAACTTTGCTGTTACTTTTCGTCAAACTCTCTCCTGGGATAAGCATGTTGGATTAATTAGTAGATGTATTTATGCAACCTTGCAACAATTCGAATCAAATAGAAAAGCTCTTTCTATTCAGTTAAAAACTCAACTTGTCTCTTCATTGATTCTCCCTCCCTTTCACTATTGTCGTGCTGTTTATAATGATCTACCAGATGATCTCAACGATAAACTTGAAAAACTCCTCAACTCTATTTTTGATTTGAAGAGAGATGTGCAAATATCTCCTTACCAGGAAAGACTGGAATGGTTAAATGTCAAAAATCGACGACTGTTGTTAAATGAAACAAGTGCCTACCATTTACCAATCATTTAATGACCGATTGTCAAGGAGTTATCATTCAATTACCCAACAATTGCTGATCAACTTTCAGAGAGTTGTTGCTAAATTACCAATCAGTTGCCATGTACATTTCACTACCTAATTCTTAAGGTTTGGGTCTATTTGTTTACTCGATTTGAAACTTTAAAATTTTTTTTGAACTGATCTCCAATCACTTAATTTTAATCTATTTATTAGCACCACTACATTTCCCTGCGCAATATTTGCTCTACTGTAAGCATATTGTTCATTGCACCAACAAAGACCGCTGATTCGGAAAATGTGATTCATGGATATGAATAATTATTAACAATATCTACTTTATCGCTTCCATTCACAAAGGGATTACATTCATTTTTTTTATTATATCCACCCTTCCTGAAAATTGCAATTTTTGTTTTGTTATATTCACTTCTAAATCTCTTTCTAAAACTTTCTTCTTGACTCTAATTTCGTTATTCTTCTTAGGAATTGTTAAAATATTGAAAATTTTTTAAGAAAACTTGATGTCCTCTCATATAATCCAGTAAATATTTCTAGGACTATTTTTAAAATAAAACGGTGACTTTTTTAAAAAGTAACCTATATGAACTCTAATGTGTCTATAATATTTCTGTACTAAAGAATATGTCAAAAATAAAATGTTATCCCTTTAATTCTTAATAGTGTTTACTGAATTTTTTATTTTACCTCTAATATGCGTCAAATTTAAGTATGAAATATGACATTGAGATATACAGCAAGAATGTAATACATTTTTTAATAGGATAGACTTGACGAGAAGGTGAATTTTTCCGGAAAGAAGATGTCGCATGACGTTGAAAATAAAAAGAGAAAAGATATTTTGAGACCAGGAAATGAGTTCGCCAAAAGAAATGTTCGCGATTTTTATGAAAATAACAAATGTGAAATGTGCTTTCTGAAATTTAAAAACAAACCTTTTATTATGTATGATAAAAACAATAGTAAATATAGTATTCATAAATATGAAATAAATTTGTATTTTCATAAAATCCTATCCAATTCATTAAAATAAAGTAATTCTCTTCTTAATTTTAATAAATATAATTCTAAATACATTAATCTTCATTTATTTTTGAAATATATATTTCTTTACTTTCTTTCTGCCAGTGAAAAATTTTACGTCTTTCTCAAGTACCTTAACTTTGCAACATTTCAAGGAGATTGAGTTTTGTAAGTGGAAAACTATTTATTTCCTACCTAGCAAACACGTTCCAGCGATTTTAAATCAGAAGCATTAAAAAAATCATTGATTCGAATAGCGGGAGAGCTTTTACTGTGAATCGGTAAAATATAAACAGGGAGGAAATTTTTAATTTGTTGGGTCACTTTCACAAATTGAAGGTACTTATTTTTTGTTATGATTTAAAGTTCATTTAATTTTAAACTG
Organism: Leptopilina myrica (nomen nudum); assembly: GCA_032872475.1. NCBI lineage: Eukaryota > Metazoa > Arthropoda > Insecta > Hymenoptera > Figitidae > Leptopilina > Leptopilina myrica (nomen nudum). The sequence goes on from CM065466.1 coordinate 8,424,444, forward strand.
TGGTCTTTTTAAATGTATAATCTAGAGAGGTTAATGCATCACTTTACTTTCTCTTTTCTTCATAATTACCTAGAAACAGAAATGTTTTTTTCAAAAATCCCTATCACTCTGTGGGGTTCAAAATGGAATCTGCATTACTTTCTGAGAAATAAATAAAAATTTCATTCTTGTAACTTTTCCATTTTTAACTCCCACTTTTATTTTTCACTTTCACTTTCTATACTCTCTTCTCACTACTACCCTCCACTTCCTACTTTTACATTCCATTTCATACTTTCACTTTCCACTTCCTACTTTTACTTTCCACTACTTTCACTTTCCACTTCCTACTTTTACTTTCCATTTGTACTTTCACTTACGATTTCCTACTTTCACTCACGATTTCCTGCTTTCACTTTCCATTTCCTACTTTTACTTTCCACTACTTTCACTTACGATTTCCTACTTTCACTTTCCATTTCCTACTTTTACTTTCCACTACTTTCACTTACGATTTCCTACTTTCACTTTCCATTTCCTACTTTTACTTTCCACCTCCTTCTTTTACTTTCCACTCCCTACTTTCACTTTCCATTTCCTACTTTTACATTCCATTTCATACTTTTACATTCCATTTCATACTTTCACTTTCCACTTCCTACTTTTACTTTCCATTTGTACTTTCACTTACGATTTCCTACTTTCACTCACGATTTCCTGCTTTCACTTTCCATTTCCTACTTTTACTTTCTACTACTTTCACTTACGATTTCCTAGTTTCACTTTCCATTTCCTACTTTTACTTTCCACCTCCTGCTTTTACTTTCCACTCCCTACTTTCACTTTCCATTTCCTACTTTCACATTCCACTCCCTACTTTCACTTTCCACTTCCCAATTTCTATTTCCTTCTCTCATTTCCTACTTTCCACTATCACTTTACGTTTCCACTTGTACTTTCAACTTCCTACTGTCAATTCCCATTATCACTTTTAACCCCCTCTTCTCACTTTTATTTCCATTCATAACATTCCACACTCACTTTTCATTTCCCCTTTCCATTCCCAATTTTAGTGAAAGTGGAAATTGGGAATGAAAAGTAGGAGTGGAAAGTGTGAAGTGCCTAAAAAGTGGAAGTAGAAAGTGAGAGTGCACGTTGAATGTGAGAGTGAAAAGTAGGAGGAGGAAGTGAAAATGGAAAGTGTGGGTGGAAGTGAGAGTGGAAAGTGGAAAATAAAATTGAAAAGTGACACTGATAGTGGAAAATAAGCAGTGAAAAATGTGAGTGACAAGTGAAAGTGTTAGTAAAATAAAGATGTAAGAGTGGAAATTAACGTATTCTTGAGTCAAAATAAATCGGTATGACAAAAACTGCTAAAATTTGTATTTAATACATTGGTTTAGAAAAAAATACTCCCCTTATTACTGAAAAAAAATTTCTCGTAGAGTGAAATAAATCATTACAAATTGATTTAATAAAAGAAGGTAATATTTCCAATTTTACGAATATCTAAAAGTTTTTTTTCTCCCATGGAATCATAACTTTCTTGCACTAAAGTATAAGAAAAAACGTACCCGATTTTTATGGCACTTGGTGTCAGAATTTTATGATTGCTTCTTTAAAATCGGAATTTAAAAATTCAAAATGACAAAATGTGAGATAAAATTCAAGAAGTTAAATTTTTAATTCTACTTTTGAACAATATTTTTACATTCTCATTTCTTTCGTATTTTTTTTGTGAACATTTGTGTCTATTTTTTGAAATAAAGCTCCAAGATGTTTTTTTTGTGTGAAAATAAACCATATGAATTAAAGAAAAATTCAACACTATTAAGATGTTACTCTTGCTTCTATACATAATTCAGTGATAGTTGTTGGAAGGTATATAGTGGATGTATATTCACTTCAATGACTAAAGTGCCGACAGTGCCCTCGAGACGAGTTGATTATGAGAAGATACCTAGAGGAGCATTCGCTCATGCGCTTTATGTAGATTGAGTTGAAATTTGGAGTTTGACTTTTCTCCCAAAATGTACTATTACTTTATGAAAATTTTACCAAATTTCATTCGTCGAAATAACCAGTGTTTTTGTTAGAAAGAAAAATAAAATGAAAATTTATATTTATTATTGTGAAGGTGTTACAGTGGCATATATGTATACCTTATATGTAATCTCACAACAACACCTGGGGCGCGTTAGGATTCATAGTGTCTTGACCCAAAAGATCTTCCAAAATCTTCCCATGAATATTAATATTGCAGATCTATTACAAAATTTACATACATGTCTTTGAATGCAGTTGGAATAGTTATTATACTTTTTCACTATTATTGCTATTATTATTTTTTTTTCTTAATAAACAACCTTCAATTTTTTCTATTTCTAACATATATCTGACTATCATAAAATTATTATTTGAAAATTATTAATTGAACCAGTTTAATTACATATTTCAAAAATAATTAAATTTTAAAAGAATTGCGTTTACAATTTTCAATGAACGTCAAAAGGTTTTAATAAAAAGTTTTATAAAACATTAAATCTTAAGAAAATTCAATAAAGATGTTTAAAAAATTTTAATTTTTGAAAATATTTTAATAATTCAAATTTTTCTGAAATTAGTTAAATTTTTTATTATACTTTTCATTAATTATTAAAAATCTTGAATTCATAGCAGAATATTAGATAAAAACAATTTGAAAAAATTGCATGTTTGAGAAGTGACAAATGATTACAAAAATTCAATTATTTAACCAAAATTCTACACAAAAATTCAATTATGTTCAAAAATATTAAATAATTTTCGTTTAAATTTTAATTATCTTTGGAAATAGTAAAATTCTTAACCGAAATTCAATTATTTTCAAAAATTTTCCTCAATTCAATGAGTTTCAATATCCATTATTTTGATAAAATTTTTCAAATGAATTTAATTATTTAAAATTTTCTTTGATAAAATTCTAAGCAAACATTAAATTTTTTTCATAAATATTTAAAAATTTCACAGGAATTCAAATATATCAAAAATTGTTACAAATTTTTTGTCAATTTAATTATTTTTATAAATAAAGAATTTTTTACAAAAATTCAATTATTTTCATAAATAATAAAACTCATTGTTGAATTTCCATTATTTTTAATACAATTATAATCGAATTACTTGATACAATTCTTAAAAATTTTATTAAAATTCCTCAAAAAAATTCAATAAATTAAAAATTTTTTGATAAAATTCTTTATACAAAGTATTAAATTATTTAATAAAATACCTTTTTTTCAAACTTGAAGTTTCGTAGAATTTTGTAATTAAAATTGATTAAAAAATAAATTTCGATTATTAGCAAATAATTGGATATTAAACGCATTATAACGTGAATTTTTAGATATAATTGAATTTTGAAAATTATTAATGGCATTTGAACCATTGTGACGTTACAGTTTCTATAACTTTAACGTCATAATAGTTCATAAATTAAAATCTTTGAAAATTTGAATTTTTTTACATTTAACTAACAATTCTGTACAATTAATTTTTTTGAAAAAATTAAATTAAATTATTTTTTAATTAAACGTTTTAAAATAATCGAATTTCCAAGAAGAAATGTATTACTTTAAAAAATAATTTAATTTTTGTAATGAATATTGTTATTTATAAAAGCCATTTAATTTTGCAATAAAATTTATAAAAATATCTGAAAATAATTGATTTTTCAGGAATAATTTTGTCATTTATAGACATAATTGAATTAACTATCGAAGAACTGTTTATCATAAATAATTTAATTCTTGGGGAAAATTTAATTAAAATCTAAAAGATTAATTGAATTATTTCAAAAAAATTTAATTAAAATTAAATTTTAAATAATTGATTTTTCCCTAAAATTTTATGAAAGTATTTGAAAATAATTGAATTCCAGAGAACATTTCGAATATTTTTGTAAATAATTGAATTCTTCTAAAGAATTTTAAACAAACATTTTTTTAAACAATTAATTTTTCGAGAAATTGGTATTAAATTTGGAAGAATAATTACATTTTTTGAGTAATTTCTTTAAGTTGTATTAAAATTTTCAGAAATAATTTGAATTTTTCATAAGAAATATAGTGGAATTTTTTTTTAAATAATTGAATTCTTGTATAAAAATTGAATTTTTCAATTAATTAATTTAAAATAGTATTAAAAATAAATGAAATTTTTCGATGAGTCTTAATATAGTTAAAGAAAATATTTGAATTCTTGCTTAGAATTTTATAAAAAAAATTTTCTAATTCATTTAATTCCTTTAGAAAATTTTATTATTTTTAATAATAACTGAAATGATGACGAAATTAAAAAAAAAATTTTAACGTAATTGCCTTTCTACGAAAACTTTTATTGTTTTTGAAAATAATTGAATTTCTGTAATAATTAGTAACTTATCAAAATTTAAGATTTATTTATAGTTTTGCACTTACATTTTTCTATAAATTTCTTATTTTTAATAAACAATTAGGTATATATTAAAAAATGTGACTAATTTCAGAAGAATTTGAGTTGTTAAAATTTTTCAACAATCTACAATTTATTTTGTAATTCAATTCATTCAAAATGGAAATTTTCTAAAATTTCAAATTAAATCTTTTTTAAATTCATCTGTTTATAAAAATTTTTAACCCAAGACTTTTAAAAATCAATTAATTTTGAAATATTTTAAGTAAAATTATTCATTTAATAATTTATGACTAATAATTTTATAACTGTTCTTCAAGATTTAAGTTATGTAAAAGAAAATTATTGTTAGAAATAAAAAATTTTGAAGGTTTACTGAAAATCGTATTAATTCCATAGTCTGTAATATAAACAAAGAAGACACAAAAATTTAGAATTTTCATATAAATTTTAAAATTAATTTTTTTCTAGTACAACTTTGAACAAAAATCACTGAATCTTCTATCTCAGAATTTGTGGTTATTATAGTTATATTAGTATTAAAACTATATTCCAATTCAAATTTTATTTTTATGAAAAAAAATTTAAATTTTTTTAATTCAATTATTTTTAGAACTGTTGATATTGTTTTTTTTTAAAAAGTAGTTAAGAAGTAAACCGCTTGTAAATTGTTTTATACTAAAATAACGAAATTTTAAAATTTATTTTTTATTACATTTGAATTATCTGACTAAAATTATTACGTTGATATTCTTGATTATTTTCAGTTTTAAAAGAAATATTTTTAATTACATAAGTAATCATCACTTAAATATTAATTTTAATGACATTTATAAACAAACATTTTCTGAAATTTTAGTTTCATTCACAAACTTTCATTTTCATTTATTCTTTTCTAAAATTTAACTTGGATTTAAAAAATATTTCTCTAAATTAAAAGCAAAAAAAAAGAAAATTGTACAATAACTTTAATTTAATTTTACAGAAAAATCCTCAGGATTTTGCATCTGATCCAAATCTCTACGTATCCGAAATTTTAACCGATCTATTAAAAACATTACGGAAACTATCTTCGCCCAATGCCTCAATTTTAACTGTCAAGGATTTATTGTCCTGCTCAAAAAATGCAGAAGTATAATTAATTTTACAAAATTAAATTTAGGGGCTGAAATCTCAAAAGAGTACCTAAATATTAGTATTGGGTCATACTGTATGCTGGCATAAAGTACATTTTTTCTTCGTTTACTATTTACTTTTTAATTGTTATCAATTTCTTGATGATTGAACATATGTTTATTTCCGCAAATTTTTAATTAAATTCAGGCTATTTTAGAGGACGTGCAGAGAGTTCCAATAATTTGTTGCGGCAGTTAATTTTTTTACCATTTCACAAATCGATTTCCAGTTCCCTTAGGGCTGGAGGAAATGACGGCAGAGGGGAATAGAGAGTAAGAGGGTTTTATATGGATATATAGAAGGTGGAATACTCTAACGTTACTCCTCTATACGTATATATCTTAGGTACGAGTGCAATATCCACTGACCTGTGAAAATGCAGATGCACGAGTTGAGCAAACATCGTCGTACATTTCTATATACCAAGGGATGTCCAGTTACTTTTTCAAACATTTTTGTGTCCTTTTTCGATTTCTTATTTCAAGTTTGAATAAATTTTTCTTTTTTTTTTTTTTGCCATCCTCATTTGTAATATTTGTATATAGCGCTACGTTGTGTCAATAAAATTGTGATTCTTGAAGAAAAACTTTATATTTACGCTCACTAAATTGGAAATATTTAATGAAGCTAATCGACTTCTATGCAACGATTCACACTGCTCGTCGTACTATAATTGCCAATTGCAAAGATGTTGCCTCTTCCCTTCGCTTCAAACTACTTGAATTTTGCCAAGGGTTCTTGAACTCATTTCACGGGAAATGTCAAGAAATATCGCTTTCCTCACAAGCATACTTAAGTTTCTTATTTAAAGAAAAAATTTACACAATTTTTTTTTCTTCTCCTCTTCTTGATAATACGAATTAATCGAATGAAATTGTTTAAATTCTTCAAGTAGAAAAAAATATTTCCCTCTCGAAACCTGTCGGTTCTTCTCAATTCGAAATTCATGGTTTTTTGCAGTAAATAAAATTCTGGCAAAAATTAGAGATTTTTACTAAACTAAATTTTTGACGTGATGGGAAATTTTCGTTGACAGATTGGAATTCTCAGACAAAGTAAATTTTTATTTGTAGACTTGTTTTATTGTATAGTTAATTGCCGCTTTTATTGTTCGATTAGAATTTAAAATTGATATCCTAAAGGAAAGAAAAATAGTGTTGTGTTCTGCTTTAAACTATTTCAAATATGCATATCAATTTGGTGACAAATATTCATATTTGCAATTATTTAACTTTTTGTCATGATAATGGATAAAGTGATACATTCTTTTATACATTTTTCATCAAACATTTTTGCATGGGAAAATTTAGTCGTTTTTTGCACACACATACACACATACACTTTAATATTAATTGATCGTGCTAAAAATGTACAGAGGACTTTTATCGTTGACATGAAATTGCTGAATAACGTGGTGTAAAAATGCAATTTTCACACAATTTGTAACAAAGTTCTCCCCCTTTTTTTTAGGAAATGATTTTTAGAGTTTAATCGTAAAGTGAGTATTGTCGCAGTGCTTGGCGCATCTGGTCTTCTATTCTAGTGTACTAGTCTCTTACTGGTCCATGGGGATAGGATACCTTTCAGAGACACATTAAAAATTCACTTTCTTACCAGCCACGGACTCGGTAATATTGGAGACGAAAGTGAAGAGGAAGGGTGTGCGGGGGCGAAGGAGGAAAGATGTCGAGACGAGAGTTGGGAGTTTAGTGGGTGGCGTGGCTGGTCGCAATTCCGTTTTACGTCCTGTATGAATCCTCCGTCGAGGGACTGTCGCATACCAGGAGTGGTGGCAAAAGGACCATTGATATACGCTCATGCAGAACGGCAAGAAGGAGTAACGCATTGCTACGGAAACGGCTCGATGGCTGAATACGTTACTCACTCGCATTATACGTGCGCTAACTCAACTAGCAAGACAGTTAACTGCGTCGAGTCAAGCACTCAACCGGCCATTACAATTCGTCTTTCATACCAACTCCCTATTTAAGTTTGCCAGGCCTCTTCCACGAATTTGCCAGCTGACTTGAAATAAAATTCAATCAACGAATATATTTATTCCTCACGTTCTTTTTTGCAACTGAATTTTAAACAAGTCACAAAGCACAATCTGATTTAAATTCCGAGCTACATAGTGAATTTTGGGAATTAGAATTACACTCTTATTCGTTATTTACCGAATAAGCCGTCTGAATAAACAAAACGCCCAATGCAATAAAGCTTTACTTTATTGCACTTATTTAGAGTAACATCCACTTTTGTAATTTGCATTTGTCATCCTCACGTCATGGACTTTATTTGGAAGAATTATATTAACATTATTTTCGTTTTCGAAGAGGACACCACTTTATTGAGATACCAAATCTGCTAATCAGCATTTCGTCATCCTCTTACGGGATCAGTCATCTACCTAATTTAGGAACTATCCAAATGCATCCAAATTGAATCAATAGAAAAAACTGACGCAGAAATAAAACTGGATGATAGGACGTAATATCCCTTTGTAAAGGGAACCTATAAAAAGGTGTCCTTCTAAACACATTCGTAAGTTTAGGAAACTATCAAGTTAACTATAGTCGAGAAGTCACCACCGAATCAACTGAAAGTCTTCTTCGTGTTAGTCCATCAATCACCACCAAAGTAATTAGTTGTGTACTGTCATCAAGCTTCTCCTTTGATTCCAGACCAGAAAATTTTATCAAGTACCAAATGCCTTCTTCGAGTCTCGTCTTATCAAACAGATAATTTCTACTACGAGGTACATTTTTATTTTTCTGAAGACTACATCTCTACGGCATCAACAACGAATAAATAATTCGGTTACTCCAAGTTTGAAGGGTGTTCAATATTCCAGTCTCTTCCACTTCCCACGTTCCTTATTTCACACTTACTTTCTACTCCCAGCTACCACTTCCACTTTCACTTCCTATCTTTTTTTTTCACTCTCAGGTCCCACCTAGAGAACTAGTATTAACCCTATGAGGAAAGCGGAATTCCGCAAATTAAATAGGAAAGAGGCAAAGATCATAACAGGGCTATTAACTGGCCATAGTGATCTGCGCTATCATCGGCACAAAATGGGGATTGTAGGCGACACGAAGTGCCGTAGGTGTGCAGAGGAACACGAAACCTCGATACACATGTTGTGTCACTGCCTCGCACTTGTGAAGGAGCGGGAACACATTACGGGCTACTTCTTTCTGGGGGAGACCGTTATTGATACCAGAAACCTGGCCGAAGTCCTCCTACTGTGGAAAGGACTTCGGATATAGGGGCTGTTATGGGGAACGTTAAGGGATTACCCAAGCGCTAGTGGTATGACCTGAACGGTCATAGATTCACAACCCTCATTTCTTAATAATAAATTTTCAAAAGAATGAAAAATTTTTAAAAAGAGAGATATAAAAAGAACAATAAGGACGAACAGGAAGGACAGAATCCCAATGATGGAAATCATATTGAGGACAATGAAGATGTTCTACATCAAAAGAAAAGCTCGGTCCGTTTGTTTACAGAATTACTAAATTTAACAATATAAAACATTTCATTAAAAAGTTGTTTTCTAAGATTTGCTTTGTTACAAATAATTTTGGTATTATTAAAATTAAAAGTGTGGTTTTATGGAAATATGCAAATAGACAAGAAGTCCTTTTATCATTTTTCCTCTACACTTGAACTTAGGATCTTTTACTTTTGACTGGTCCAAAAGCAATTTAAGGAAAATCTACTGCAATCCCGTTTCCCGATAATCGAGATAGTTTTCTGGAATTCATACTGTAGGAGGTATCGCTTACTGAGTCTACGATTCTAATAATAAAAGTAAAAACTAAATAACTAGTACTCTAAATTTTGACCCTATTTAAGTTGTCTTTAATCTTATAAAGTTCTAATTTTTGTTTCAGTCTATCTGAAGATATTTGGATCTACTTTTACTCACTGATTCTAATTGTTAAAGATTTTGGTCTTTGTTGAGTATGGTTTGTCAATTAAACGATAAAGGACCCTGCACAAAATACATTAAAAATCCCTTTCAGTCAAATTCTTTGAAACTTTGGTAAAATGAAGTTCAAGTGATTCTGAACAAAAGCTCTCTGGCTCATACCCCCCTTTCCGGGTTCGTTTGCCCGCTAAAAGCATTTGAAGGTGAAAGTAACAAACTGTATTTTGAGAGAATTTAATCTAATTAAAATGCATTTTTTTGGTGTCACTTTATAGATAAACGTTCTTGAGGTCTCTGATATTGCAGAGCAGTATTCGTAATATTGCCATGCAATGTTTGCTACATTACCATAAGTAACATTTGCAGTATTGAAGCAATATGTTTAACATTTGGTGTTATATTTAAGTGTTTATGAAAAAGTAGTGACGCTAAGAGATAAGGAGTGGAAAAATTATTTCTGCAACTGGTTGCTTACAAATATTTATTAGTCGATTACATTTATTATTTCAATGGGGTTGGCAATTCATGGCAGCATCTTGAATGCTTCGCAATAGTTTAAGCGATAGGTATTTTACATTATCTTCATGCCGAGCGTATCCTAGAAACCAAATGATGCAGGTAACACGAGTAGTACAGAGTAACACTCACGATTAAACTGTCTCAATCATTAACAAAGAACTAAACTGTCACCAACACAACTTTTATACAACTTCAAAACTATATTAAGTTTAAAAGATTACCTTTGAAAAGCGAAAAGTGAGTAAGTATGTATATATACATACTTAGTTTCCATTTTTCTGAGAAATGTACCTTCAAATGCTTCTAGCGAGCAAACGAACCCGAAAAGAGGGGGTATGAACCAGAAAGCTTTTGTTCAGAATCACTTGAACTTCATTTTACCAAAGTTTCAAACAATTTGACCGAAAGGGATTTTTAATGTATTTTGTGCGGGGTCCTTTCAAAATGCTTAAACATATGCGTGATTTTTTTGAATGAACGCAATTAGGAAACATACCAAAACGAAGGTGAACCCATTTTGCGTATCGTTGTATTCTAAAATTAAGGTTTGCTTTTGCCTAAAAGAACTAAGACTGGGCGCGCCATTTGGTTCTAGTGTTTTCTTATACTATTTAAGACTATTGTCTTTCTTTGGTATATTCCGAGCCCAAGTGAATTCGCTGCCTATAACCTTTAAATACGTCTAGAAGGTAAGCTACCCCGCTAAGAGGGTTTGTAGCCCAGAGAGCTCTTGTTCGGAATCACCTGAATTTAACTTTTAAGAAGTTTGAAGTAATTTTACCGAAAGGTATTTTTAATATATTTTATGCGGGGTTCTTTAAGTATTACAATACTTAATCTAAATATTAATTTTTATAACAGAAGTGGAATATTTTGCATATAGTGAATTGCAATCGATAAGAAACATGTTAGGGACATTAATTAACAGATAAGAAATTTTTTTTATTAATGTTGTTCTTTGTTATTGTTAACAAATTATAAAACTTTCTCTAACGTCTAAAATTCCAAAGGATGGTAAAAATTTGATGGACGGCAGTGGAAATTATTTTATAACCTATATAAATATAAATAAAATTCAAAGTTTGTTTGTACATTGTTCAGAACTTTAAAATTTGTATTAGCATTTCTTACATAATTTTTAAAAACTTTCCTAGATATTTTTTATCGTTATTTTTAATCAAAAAAATTTTTATCACTTCTAATCTTTTTTATGTATTTTTTAATATTATATTAATTACATTAATTAAGAGTATTTAAGTATATTTAATTTAATTTATAAAGAAAAAAACACGTGTTCTTCACTTTTCACTTTTATTTTCTGTAATTTTCTTTAATATTCTGTAATAAACTGTAATACTCTTGAAGGTCTTGTGAACACAGAAAATAAACCAAAAGTGAGCGTCATTGCTACGATTACTAACCAATTGCGACCGTCATCTTGCCAAATCCAGTCATAAAATAGCTGTTTTTCTAGTTAGGAAAACATTCCTATGAGAAAAACACATAATTCTCCGGGGTTTGAGCTTCCGAACTCACCTGATTCAGGGCCCATCTTGGACAAATGGTGGTATCTAAAGTTGAGGAAAAATCCCAGGAAAAAAAGGAGAAAGTATCTGAAAAAAAGACAAAGGTCATTCCAATGGGGAGACGTTTACCAAAGTGGTGAAAAGGGTGATTGGTGACCTAGGTAAGATGCAGATTGTGGACCAGCCTACTACTTTGGAGATTCGTAGTTACAAAATAACAACATAAAACTTATAATCACTAAAAACAATATTCAAATTCAACAATATTCGCTGCCTATAACCTTTAAATACCTCTAGAGGGTAAACTACCCCGCTAAGGGTCTTCAAGAAGAATGATCCTTACCGTGATTGTGGTTACATTCCGCTGTCAGCAATTTTGATTTTTAACTTTGGTGTAGAGCGACGCATTGTGAATGCAATAATTTTTTTGATTTAAAATTATTAAATACCATTTTGACTGCAAAGACCTTTTGTAAGTAATTAATTCCAAAAGATGACGGAAGCTTAGTCACATTCAATTTTACAAACCAGACTTTACAATAAAAGTATTTTAAGCATCCTTTTGCAAAAGTTTAGGATTTCGTTTACTGTCAGGTTGCTAATTTGCACCGGGTCAATCAATGCTTGATCCAAGCTCAAAAAGACCAACGCCAGGAAAAGTTGTTCATTCACATCAGATGTGAGCCAACGTTTGGAACTTTAACATTCTAGGCATAGTTGACACTTACCTGACTTTATTGTGCTGATGGTAGTTAATTAGACCATGACCAGTGATTAAACAATTTATGGTTTTAGTTCTAGTCTTCTCGAGTCCAAGATGATCCTTGTTAAGTTTTAGACTTTACACATAATTCTGCTGTATTTCACTCCAAATTTCCCATCCCACTGTTTTCCAAGATATCCTTGACTATACATTTCTCAATTACTTCTCTAATTTCACATTTGGTTCATCCAAGTGCCAAAAATTTATTTGTGAAATTAAAATCAGTCTGTTCCTTCAGCTCAAAGCTTTCCGCTTTGTAAATAAATAAGGCAAAATAGTTTTACATACTGATCTGCTTCTGAGATGTAACTTAAAAATTACCATTTTTCTCACTTTTTCTAAAATTTTCTCTAGTTCAAAATTTTATGTATTAACTTTTGAATTTTAATTTAATCCGGTTGATAATAGCGTCGAAATAAAAAATTGTCTGATGTCATTTTTTGCTAAAAAGAATTGAGGGAGGGATTATTTAAGTAAAATTTCCAACTCAACGTTAAAAGAGTTTATGAAACTTATAAGCTGAACATAATCTTGAATACAGATAGAATGCACTAAAGCATCGTCGAAAGAGATTAAAGTAGAACTTCCCTTTACAATTCCTCTCTTATAGTGCGCGCGATCACGACTAATGATAATTTATATCTACATTGATTCTCTAACTATGGTTAGAAAATATTCTCTTAAAACAAAATCGAAACATTTTCATTTGTATTTAAAAAATCTATTTTCTCATCCAAAATCAGATATAAAAATTTGTCATTAAAAATTTATAGTATTTAATTTTATTCTTGTCTACATTCGTTTAGCAGGAAATTATACAAATTGACTAAAAAATTTATAACAGTTTCCTCTAACAATTTCAAATTGAAAGTGAGAAAAAATGGTGTATTTAAATTTAACGTAATGAAAATTTAAAAGTATTTAAAAAGATACAAGATACTTTTGTATAAACTTGATGAATGTGAATTAAAATTCCTCGCAATATTTAAATAAGTAATTCTAAATACGGTGATCATAATTCAATTCAATTCCTACTGGACTGTTACAAAGTTGTTTGCATTGCGAAAATGAACATGTTAAATTCAACGAATTTCTTATTAAAACTCCTTCAGAGATACAGTTAATATAGCACCTGCAAGCGACGTTGTTAAATTCAACCTTCTTGCCTACATGGTCATGAGGATACTCTTCTAAATGAAGTAGTTGCCTGAATCCGTAAAAAAATTTCTTTTAGATTACAAAAAAAAGGTTTTTCACTTTATGAAAAACATAATCATCATAATTACAGATAAAGTTATTTCCTTTTTAATATTAAAGACATTTATTAGCAAATCTAAAGTAATAGTAAAATCTGTTAATGAAAAATTACAAATTCAAATAAATTCTCACTAAAATGAAGTCAAGAATAATTAAAAAAATATTGATCGCAAAATAAAGATGCTATCTAATTATTGACTGTAATCCACCATTACAAATGCATGAAATATTATTCGATAGTTTCTTCATTCCGTTATATTAGCTTAATTACTGATTCTCTTTGAAATCCCTTTTTGTCTACGAATTCTAATTTCTGACTTAAGACGAATTTTCTGTTAAATTAAACCCCTTTCAGCTCTCAACGACGACTTTAATTTTATATGAAAATTTTCCCGCTGTTACTTTGAGATGTTTTGTTATTTACTATTTACAGTATAAATTTTTCACATTTACTATTTATTGTTCTTCTGTCATTTTGAATATGGAGATTTTTAATGCTAGAATCTGTAATTTAAGGGATTGATTATCTTCTGGTTTCATCTTAATTGATTGGTTACTTTCCTGATTTTGCTTTTGCCAGTTGGATCCTTTTTGATTTAATGGTCAAATCTCGGATAATTTCCTGTTCTTCCCTTTAATAATTAAATCTTCTCATAGGGAGTCGATTACATAACTTATACCGGATTCCAAATTCCGCATCCCATCTTCCGGATTGAGTTTCGACATTTTGAATTCCACATTATAGATCTTATATACCGGATTCCTGGTTTACATTTATAATCCTATCTTTTGGATTTCGAATTCCGTTTTAAAATTTTGCACTTTTTCCAAATTCAACTACCAAATATGGGATTCAATATGTTAATTTCGCAATTCGGAATGCAAAATACGGAATCTGGAATAAGTTATGGAATTAACCTGATCCTGCTCTGATAGTCGTCACCAGGATATCCAACAGATTTAGCTCCCCCACTATTCTACATTGCCAGCGCTTAAATAATTTATAATTTATTTAAGCGCTGGCAATGTAATTTCCACAAATATAGTCCTACCTTTAAGGGCCCAAGTGGAACGATTACTAAGAAAGTATGTAACGCTATTTTAAGGAAACCAATGGAAACCCATAAAAGATCCAATGGTATTCTGATCCTCTTTGAATTATGTCAGAAACCCAATAGGAATTTCGAAGGATTTTCCAATAGAAAACCCCTAGGAGTACTTTCTAAGTAATATGTCCTCATTGGTATTCGCTGCTGATACTTAGGAATGTAGTGCTACAACAACAACAACACTTTCGAGACTCTTTGAATCATCAGAGGGAAATTTGTTAGAACGATTTGATAAGCGGAAATGCCAACAACTGGTTGGATCTTCTTTTGTTCTTGTCTCTCCTAATCGAATATCCATCAAATCCAGCATTTACTAATTTGATAATTCCTTTTCTACAGTTTGCTGATCAATTAATTATCTTATATAGCTTTCTAATGGTGGTCCAGGAGCAGAATTGGCCACTAGTGTTCTACCGGGTATCGTTAGAACATTTTTTTGTACAGGTATGTTTAGACTATTGTCTGGAAGCAGAATCTCCGAGTGGTCCCCGCTGGTAATGCCCGAGGCTCGATCTCACTGATTTACTCCATTCCAATGAGTTATAATTGGGACCAATACGACTGCAACTAACTGCTACTCCATTTCATTAGACACCAGTCTTCTTGCGTTCTGGGTATGGTCTATCTTGTTGAGCTAGAATCCGTAAAGAGAATATATTCCCTGTTAGGATCCCCTCAAGAAATGCAGTGCTTTTTGAAACGTCGTAGCTGTCAGTGATCACTGGAGTGCGATACAATATTCCAATTTGGATTACAGTCCTTGCGGACCTAGGTACTGAACGATGTATAAGATCGTTCAGGGAAGGTTCAACAAGAAGCTCTAATCTGTTTCTAAGAAATGGTACCCGTCTGTCTTATCTAGATTCTAATGATGAAATATTCATTTGAAATTATTATTGATGTTTAAAGTATCTTATCCAGCTTTCGCTGATGAGATTTTTTGGTCATACTTCACTGGGTGTCAATTCTGCAACTTTTCCACTTCTCACTATCAATTCCTACCTTTCACATTAAACATCCCTCTTTCATTTCCTCTTTCTAGTTCCCACTTTTCTACTTACATTACACTTTCCACTTTCACTTCTGTTATATCTCAATAAATGAAACTAAATATAATCACAATTTACATATTTAATTTGGCCGGCATCGGTGATTCGACCTGTTTATTCACAGAACAGAAATATCTGATACTAAGGGGCGGGTTTTAAGAAAGAGTAACTGTGAAAATGAAGTTAAATTCTAAAATATTTATTTGAATCCTTTACAATCAGAATTAGAGAGAAAGAGTAGATCCAAATGTTTTCAGGGATACTGAAACAAAAATATTACTCTGTGGGATAAATCGAGAATTTAAATGGGACAATATTTTAGAGTATTAGTTACTTACCTTTTAAAATTAGTATTAGAGTCGTAGACCCAACAGGCGATACCTTCTTAAGTGTGAGGTCGAAGAAATGACGTTATCCAGCGAAAACTGAATATGCAGTGGATTTCCTTTAAATTGTTTTCGAACCAGTCAAAGTGGAAGGGTCTGGAGTCCAGGTGTCAAGTTATTAATTAAACGTTAAAGTGGAAATAATCCAGTCCTTAGAAAAATATAAATGTGCCTCGCAGTAGAAATTATCTCCTTCATTAAATTCTTCTTGAATAACTTCACAAAGACTTGAAGAATGCACTTGGTACTTGAAGAGATTTTGGGCTGACACGAAGAATATTAGGGGTAGTACACAACGTGTTAGCTTGATCGCGGTTTCTGGAGTGACGCGAAGAACGCGACTTACTGATTCGGGGATGACTTCTGGACTGGCGAATTCGGCAAGGGTGACACCTTATATATTAACCCTTTGACGTCATACCATCCAAAATTTTACTACCTCTGGGTAAAAATGATAAAAATTGTTTTTTTTAATGAAATATTAAATGTTCAGTCAAGTACAAAATTATAAAAAATTATTGAATTTGTGACATGACGCTATTTCTTTTCTACTGTATTTGAAAAAAACTATTAAAAATTTCAAGAAACTGTATCACATAATCGAAAATTTTCAATTTATGACAAGTAAGCCTAGCTTCAGGTAATATTTCAACTTGTAACAAAATTAAAAAAAACCGCCTCGCACAAATTAATTTCAACATGTACACGAAATCGAATTTAAAATTGTCCGCCTTAAAGTCTCTCGAGTAATTCTTTCATATTTTTTTTTATCAGAAAAGCCATTATGAATTTTAAATTCTAAAATTTCATTTTGTCGTCAGTGAACCTAAAATCCCTCGAGTAGTGAATAAAATTTTCTCAAAATTCTCAAAACTTAGTTCACTCTTTAAATATACAAATATTTATTTTCAGAAAATTAAAAATTTCTTTCTTTTATAAGGACAAGAATTTTCTATAAAGGTAGAGAGAGAATTGAGTCAACTACAGTTTTGTTTAGATACATTTATACTATGTGAATATATTCGTTTGTCTTTCTTTAGAAAAATGTAAAATTTTACTCTCCTGCATGGTTTATATTGCAGCAAAAAAATTCATTTAATTAAACTTCATGTTTTCATTAGCAAACAATTTACAATCGTCTAGAAATAATAATGATGTTTTTATGAGAAATACCTTTGTTTTATCTCACGATACAAAAAGAAAAATTTAAAAATGTAAATTTTACATTTTAAGAAAAAATGAAAATCACTTTTTTTATTTTTAGTTAGAACCTAAAAAATCTATTTCGTTTAAAACTATTTTTGACTTTTGTAATCAGTTAATCTGATAAAATGCAAATTGTTAAAAAATCAAGTTTTTATTTTTAAAATATCAATATTAAGCATTTCTAGAAAAAGCGAGCTTTATATTACATTCTTGTTTGAGTCACTTTTTTGCGTTTTTTTAAACAACAGATTAATGTTTCCGCCGGAGGCGCTCTGTCGATTCTTTTATAGAAATATACGATTTATGAAATAGCAGTGTACAGTTACAAACGAAGATTATTATTTTATATATTCTATATCTAAAAGTAAGATCACTTTTTTTCCGAAAAAAATTCAAACATATGGAATAAATTTTACTCCTTTGAATTAAAAAGTGCATAATATCAAACATAATTTATGAGAATATTAATTTATTTATTTAAAAGTATTTCTATCTTTAGTTTTGAAATATTTTTCCTTTACATATTACATTTATTTTATGAATTCTATCAACATTATGGATATGTAGTTTTTCCATTTATGAAATGAAAATAGAAATGGAAATAAGTCGCTGACATTGTGATGGATTATTTTCAAAGCGATTGTTTAAAAATAAAATTTTTTAAATTAAATGTAATTTTTGTTGACATTATGTTGGATGACAAATTTTCATTTAACAAATTATGTTGGGGATGAGTTTTTTATTTTTGAAAAAAAAATCGTTTCTTGGAGGATTTCCTGATATTTGTGTGATATTCAATAAAGCGAGTTGAGAGAAAATGGCGAACGAATTTACATTATGAAAAAAATAAGAGTTTCTTATTGCCATTTCCATTTTTTCCAATAAATCGAAAATTTACGTTCAACATTCATATAAAAATAAAACATTTTCAATTTAATTTTTTGATAAAATGTTATAATATATAATTTGAGTGAAACCGAGATTTTTTTTTCTATGTAGTTGCAATTTAAGGCCACTCCGGTGAATTCGTACGTATAATTTGAATAATCGACAAATGTAGCTTACGTAGCGATCACGCTGGTTTCCTTCCGCGAGGGTAGCAGCTAGCGGCATTTCAAAATCAATTTGTCTTCCGCGAAGGAATTGCATTCTCGCTCTACTTTGGAGCTCGCTCACACTATTCCCTTCAATTTGGCTTGTAAATGTCGTCTGAATATATTCTGAACTGGGCTGAGGTGGCAGTCGTATTTCTCTACGTGCAAATATGTATTGGTTATGGGAAGAAGGAGGAGGGAGAGAGAAAAAAAATCCTTGTTCTAACGTCTCGCATTGAGACGGACTTTGAGGGAAAATTGCGCAACGTTTGCATATATGTCATTTAATAACTTTAAAACATCAAACTTAGAAACCTCAAACTCGACAAAACCAGATTAATCTCTGATTTAATGGATTCCGTCAGTAAATTACGTGAAATACTTTCTTATTATTTGAACAACGTTTCTATGAAAAGCAAACAATGTGACAGAAACTTACAAACTGCGACTTATGTAATGTAATCTTTTCAATTAGGAAATTTCAACATTGTAATATATTAGACACAACTTTTCATCACTTTTCGAGTAATTTTAATAACTAGACACTCAACGTTTTTTGCTAACTTTCAAAATTTTTGGTATTTTTTTCATGTGTTTATCTTTGGTAATTAAATTCTTATTCAACGATTACTAGAACCCCTGAGAGGTTCGAAAAATCCGAATCCAATTAGGTATCCCTGAAAAAATGGTAATACCCTCACAATATGTTATGATGATGTAATAAACAAATTAAATTGTTAAAAATAATTTAATTTAAAGAAATGTTACACGAAAATATTCGAAACCTTCAAATCTGTTTGGTAGTGGATCCCCTCCTTCCTAGTTATTGTTCAAGTAGTGAGGTGAGAATCTCTACTTTGCGCTAGTGGAATTTTAGGAGATTAGAATGAGGTGTTAAATGAAGTTAAGATAATTATAAACAATTACAATTTATTTTTCGTTCCTCTAAAATCCTAATACATATTTATTTATCCCTTTTTTATTATCTCTTGCATCTTTGATTCATAACTATAATATATTCTTGTTAATGTGTGTATAATTCTAACACAATCTTTATTTTCCTCGAATGTATAATATTTATATGTGTGTGAAGTATTATTTAAGTGTATGTGTACATTTGACTCACCTATTCGTTATTAGATATTATTCTATTAAACTTCTTATTATCCTTTTCTATAATATTTATTTTAAATGAACTTTTTATACCACAATTTCTCACTTAGAACTTTTATTATTCATCACTTTTTATACTTTGTTGTTAACTATCAATAATACGTGTGATAACTTCGTTTATATTCAAAATAATGGCCAAACTGACCCACGACTTACTATCGCGAAGACTCACGGGCAAATGCCCAGATTTCCCTGTGTTAATCGATTTTATTAATTGACATTACAGTGTTGAAATTTTCTTTAGTTTATTGCACCTGCTCGTTGCATTATTTTTAATGTAGGTATTTGCATTTTGTTTACACTTTCTTATAAACATTATATTTGTATTTTATTATCACGAAGGGATAAATTGTGACGAAGTCGGTTCGTCACAGATGAATTCAAATAAAAGTTACCCCATCGTATTATATTTAAATTACTTAAATGTTTACCTGGGCGGTGATCATCTGGATTTTTGTTCAACTCCTAGAATTTTATTTCCGATCGAGATTTATCAAACTGCAGGTTGGACGTTGAAGTACGATGATGTACACTGTGAATTTGTTGTCCAGTATTCACCACGAGAACTTGACTGTCGATAAACCAATCTCGCGTTGGATTTTATGGAAGAGCTCCAATTTCATAGAATCGCTTCAGAAGAGATCCAACAACAAGGGGTTGAAACACTAAATGGAGGTGTGGCATTTTTGCCCCCACAAAACTGACAGAGTAACTAATTTCTAAATCAACAATTCACTGTAACATTTTACTAGGCAACTATTTACCGCAGTAACTACAAATTTTGTAATCATTTTTTAATTTATCTTTTAAGCACAATTCCACTGTGGATTTACTTTCAACAATCCTAATGTAGCTTTGTGTCCAGCAGGGTAAATTAATCCAAATATCTATACAGCGTTGTACTTTAGTTTCTACTCTTCGAATTTTACGTAAACAGTTATAATGTAATTCTAAGTTCGATGAAAAGACCGCACTACTCAAAGATACGTAAGGGAGCAATTGACAAATAATTGCGGTTCCAACTCAAACAATCTGAACGGTATACCAGGAACAATTATTCTGTTGGGAAATTTAATTTTCACATTAACATAAAATTACTATCATCCTGATACAAAAGTGTTTCCAATCTTAAGTAAATTAGAACTTTGAAACATTTATTAATCTCCACACAAATAATAATCAGGAGGAAATCTGTCTGATCCAATTATTCTCCAGAGTTGATGACAGTTTTCATGACACGAAATTGTTATACTTTATTTTATAACCATTAAATTTGTTGATGTAGGTCCATATTAATTTCCCCATCATGAAACGGTGCATATTTTGAATTAATTTCTGTTTCATGAGGTATAAAGACTGGCTTGAATTCCCTTCAATTTTGCAGTTACCAGTAAATGAGATCGAACTAATTTCAAACTAAATTTTCCATTTTACGAAAATTTTGCAGTAAATTTTTTTTAGGAACTACTATAGGGACAGGTAGGTATGTTCTCAAATGGAGAAATGGTTGCGACGTACGAGTTAGTGTACACATTCCAGTACATCTTCACTACTCTAATTTCTGGTACAGTACACATGCTAGTTCATTAAAGGGATCAAGTTTATATGCATGTAAATGATCTTGTACAAGAAAACGTACTGGATCTTGTACAGGGATTTTCCACTGAGAGAGGATGTCTCCATATCTGCAATATTATTATTCAACAATTTCTACTAGGGTTTAATTATTATTTGAAAAATGAAACATTGTAGGTAGTGTTTTTTGTTCTGATTTTTAATCTTTCTACAAATGCTATTAATAATCGGATGCAGGAGTGTTAATATTTAACGCAATTATTAGTTGTTCGACAGCATCCGAAAGATTGAATATTTTAAAATGATTTATATTGAAGTACCTTATAGATATTTTAATTTCTGGAAACTAATGAATATCTCTAGGAATTCTGCAGGATGTACAGAAAATCCACTTTCATACCCCATAAAACAATATGTAGAAATGAAAATATTTATTTGTTGATTCTAATTCTAAATTTTTTTATGTTTCAGGTAAGATTTGATGATTAGTGTCCTATTAAGAACTATCAGCGTCATTCAAAGGTACATTTTTTTTGTCTCTTGTAAGAAAAAAATAATCCTTAATACTATATCTTCATTATCGGTATGAAACGTCACGTATTGAAAACTTTGTTTAAAGTATTCAATGACGTGGAAAGTTATTTATTGTTCCATTTGTAATTATGTTACGAATCATAAACATCGATTTTTTATCATAGAGAATTCATAACAAAAGGATAAAGGAATCTGAAGCAACAGTCGATCCATTTCCTGGACGGTTGAGGTTTCGTGCTGGTTGATTTTAAATGCTTCTATAAAATCCATATGTTGTCACCACTGGAGCAGAATATGAGGATTTATTAATAATTTCATGTTTTTATTGCTGATGATAAAATTTCCATATTATTCATTAATCGCATTTCGTCAGTGATGATCGAATATATATTTTATAACCAGCACTTAAGTGTTAGGGCAAAAAAAAATTAGAGATCGTAAACATTTAATACCACTTCTTATTTTTAAAGTTTCTTTTCTTTATGATGGGATATTTTTGCTTATGATTGATATTCATCTTCAGTCAGTGGCGGATTAACAAAATCTGCTAATCAGTATTTCATCAGCTTCCTGAAGATTCACTCATGTGCCGTGTACTGCCTAACTTCTGCCTAAGTTCCTGCGCCAAAAAAAGAAGTCGATAACAAAAAAATTGAATCTGGAAGTAATTAAAGTAGGTGGTTTTATCATATTGGTCCCTTGCAAGGAACTGTATAAAAGAAGGAACCCTTGGTCAAAATTCGTCAGTTCAGCAACCGCCATCAAGTTAACTAGTTGTGTACTGTCATCAATTGTACTATCTTCAACTGCCTTCATCCAGTCTCGTGTTAATTAAATTCATTCAAGAAGATAATTTCTACTACGAGGCACATTTCTATTTTTCTAAGGACTGCATTAACTTTTGATTGGTCCCAAAGCAATTTTGATTGAAAACACCTACTTCCTTTTACTGTTTCTGGTAGTCATGGTCATTTCCTTGATTCCATACTAAAAGAAAAATTGTTTCCTACTTCAACAACTCTAAGAATAATTCCAAAGGTGAAGTTTCGAACTTATATAAATCAGAAGGATTGTCCAACACTCTTGAAACTATTTAATTGAAGGAACTTTACTCAAAACCCTTACGTGCCATCAGTTAAGTCAAATCCTTTCCTCATATTTTTAATATCTCTTAATTAATCAAATCCTAACCCGGTTGCCACAATATGAAATTCTATTTTCAAAAATTAGAGTAAAATTATATTATCGATGTGTTTCAAAAAAAGGAACGTCTTGCAATTTTTTTTTCAACTTCTCGTTTGGAGGTATATCCTTAAGGACCTGAGAATGTGGTGATTGATGAAATTCGATTTATGGTGAGGTTCGTAATTGGAAACTGAATCTTGAAGCAAATGTTCCGCATCAGTTGCGAGGTATTCAGCATCATAACTTGACGTTGTCGAAGGAAATGAGATAATACGTGAAGAATGAAGTTTCCTCGTCAAATCCTTATTCGATGCTCGATAAATCGATAGCTCACTGTGCCGTCGAGGCAGAATTCGTGAAACCGTAGAAAAAGATATAGGGAGGACGAAGATGACAAAGACGAAAACACTTCGTTAGCAGTTAAAGTCAAGATTACAAGAAATGGAATCTAGAAAAATTTTTTTATTTTTTTATTTTCAAAAGAAGAATGAATCTTGAAGATCTATTTCGAGGATTCTCGGCAAATTAATTCATCCATTTATACCAAAACTCAGCTCAGATATCAAGACACTCTTCAATCTATTGCAGCACTGAATATTGGTAAAAGTCTGATTCTAATCATGATTCGGTGCTAGGAACGTCAAGATATCCAAAGAGTTTTTTTTTATCGTTTACATTGATCGAAGATCCTTGAACGAAAATTCGAGGATTCGAAATCGTCCTACAAATTGGATGAGAAATTAATAGAACACGAAAAGTCCACGTTTTAATGTCGTTTTCCTTATCGTAGACGACTTATCTGATTTGCTGTTCAATCTGTAAAAACGTGCTTTATCCTGAGTGGAGACAAATCGATATCGTGAAAAAAAGCATTACAGAAAACAAGGAAAAATCTTTCCATGAAATTATAAATAACGTTATCTTATGATAAATTCAGAAAGAAAAATAAAATTCAACGAGATCTCGAGAGAAATAGTTGTCATTATTAAAAATTGATTCCTATAGTTTGTCCAAGAATGTTTTGCACTTCTTTCCTAATGGGTTTATTAATGGGTAGTGTTTGAAATGATTCATGATTCGCTTGTTGAGATTAATTATTAGGACTATAATTTTTCGTTTGTTAATTACAACTAACAAATTAATTCTGAATCTAAATGGATTCATTCTGGATTCACTAACTGCAGGTAAATTAGGTAAATTCATTTGTTCTGTAAAACCAGAAGTTCATTTTGGATTATTTTACTGTTTACTATTAGTTGTATTTAAAAATAATTTTGAACTTCTTCTGACGGATTCTAAATTTACCTAAATTATTTTTTTTCTGTTGGGTAAAGTATTGAAAAATATTTGTTTGATTATAATACTTATGTTTGCATTATTTATGTCAGTTTGAAAAAAATATAAGCTATATATATATGGAAATCGAATGGTGTGAATGCAATATCTTGCTCCATTAATATCCATGAAAGGATGGAAGGGCGTTCACGCTAAAGCAGAATGCATTCTATTATATCCCTGTCGGCACCCTCTATATCGATATATCCTTGTATATTTGTCTTTGTGTGTGTCTCTCGCCCGTTCCATGTACCTTTTAGCAGCCCAGCTAAGCTCATGATAAACGTTATTAAAATGACCCTTTAACTATGATTTTTGAAAAGTGAAAATATACATAAATAAAACCCCGTTGCTTCATCATTTATTTTCTTCGACATTAGACACGCATAAGCTCCATAATGTATAAATATTTTTAATTATTTTCATTTAAATTCATTTTCATTCAATACAAAACCTTTTTTTTCCAAAAACTAATATTATTCTACAATATTCCATACAAAATTATCCAGTGAAGGGAAAATGTTCCCATACATTTTTAATGTTCTTTTTTTTCCATTCTCATATTTTAATTCCTGCAACAAAAGGGCAAACAGAATAAAAAATTACAAAGAATTTATTAATTTTCATTATCTAAAGAGAATGTTAATGATATAATGAAAAGAGTAAATGTTTTTTAAAATACACAATAATAATAATCTTTCTAAAGGATTATTTACTTTACTGGATTTCATTTTAATTTAGCATATTTTAATTCTATTAACTATTTTGACTAATAGATTATAAACACTTGAATACGTAAAAGATCACTCTTTCAGAAGCTACAAAAAATAAATTTTGTTCAAAAACAAACTTAAACGGATTATGAGTCACGTGAGTGAGTATATAACCACAAAGTTTAATCTTTCATAAATTCTAAACAAAGCTATTTACCTTATTAAAATTATCCATATTATGTATTTACGTAAAATATTTAATAAAGCATGAAATTTTTAAAGGAAACTGATGAGTATATTGTTGAAGATTTTATATCGTTACTGAAATAATGGATAATGTTTTTAAAAAACTGACATTCAATTTGGGTTCAGTGCTCAAAAGTTTGTAAAGGCAAACAATAGGTCCCACTTTATTATTATTTTTCAAAGTCAGTTTACCTGAAAGATAAAAAAGTTTTTTGTTCCTTAAAATACAGTTATATAAAGTACCAAAAAAAAAATAGTTTCAGTTTTCAACTGACGAAATTTCAATAATTCTATTTTGAATTTCTCTTTCATTAATTCTGGACTATTATTCGATATAGAAAAAGTAAAAATCTACATATCCTGGATATCGAATAACTAGAGTAAATCTTAATCGATTTCCCTCAACTTTTTTCAGGGTTGCCACAGATCAAGGAAAAGTCAGGGAATGTAAAATTGGTCAGGGAAGTCAGGGAACAGTCAGGGATTTTTAGTAAAAGTACTGGAAAAAATCTAATTTCAAAAATTCATGAAAAAACTCAAAATTTTGATATTCTTTTATTTGCCTTGTAAACTATAAGAATAACCACGAATTTTAATACGAAACCTTGAATTTTTTCTAAAAAAATTTAATTTTGGAAAAGTTGAAAAATATTACAAAAATTCAATTATTTTTAAAAGTAATAAAATTTTTCACAGAAATTCAATTATTTTAGAAAAATTTTAATAACATTTTTCGAAATTTGTAAAAATTATTTTCATGAATAGTAAAACTCATCGAAGGATTTTAATTAATTTTGGATACAATATTTTAATCAAATTCCTCGAATAATGTAATTATTAAAAAATTTACTACTTTTAAAAATTACTGAATTCTTGCGAAGGTTTGAATTTGAATGTTCTGAAGAAATTTAATTCCTGTGGTAAAGTAATAATTAAATACTTATTTCAAAATTTAGTTATTGATGTTTTTGAATAATTTTACAATTATAATGAAATTTGTAAATAAATATAATAAAACATTTTTTATTGATTATCTAATAATTTTTGGAGTGAATCAGAATATTTTTTATGGTCAGGGAAAAAGTGAGAATTTTGTCTGGAAATCAGGGAAAAGTCAGGGAAAAATAAAATTAAATATTTGTGGCAACCCTGTTTTTATTGGATAACGAATTTGCAAAATATTCTGGAATATTATTAATTAGCTTAAAATTTCGAAATGTATTGCAAGACATTTCAATAGATTTTGTATTTTTTGAAATATTTGAATTTTTCTCAAAAAATTGATTTTTTTGACATTTTGATAAACGTAGAGCCTAAATTTCTAAACAAATGTGTAAAATACTTTAGAATATTAGCTAATTGGGTTAAAATCTCAATATATATATATTTCAGAAAATCTAAATACATTTCATATTTTTTGAAGTAGTTGGATTTTAAAAAGAAATTAAATTTAGACAAATGTAGAGACTAAACTTCTAAACGGATTTCTCTTTAAAAATTGAAAAAAAGAATTTTTTCATCAATTTTCCTTTTAAATCTCATGCAAATAAGTTGAGATGCCGCAAAACGTTTTAAAATCCTAACAAAAACATCTTTTTGATGCAAAAAGTTCCTCGAAGTAAAAATTTTTTAATTGTCTAAACAATTATTGGAATATATATGTTTATATCAAGTAAAAATTATAACAAAAGTTTCAACATTGATTTATTTTATTAGTATTACTAATTATATGTCCAAATTGATTCTATATTTTTTGTTTTATTTTGAATTTTAACAAATATGAAATTTTATTTCACGATTAACATAAACAAAAAATGCAATTTAATTTAAGCTTTAATAACAAAATTGTATTTAATTCAATTTAAAAATTTTGGCGTTAATAATTTTTCTAACTTATAGTTGATGCGTAAGCATTGACGTTAAATTTTTTATATTGCCTTAAATAGAAAATTTTTATTAAGACGAATAATGAGATTTAATATTTGCTTATGTTAATCATGAAATTAAATTTCGTATATATATTACAATTAAAAATAAAACGAGGAAGAGGAATGTCATCTGGGTGTCAATTATGTAATTTCACTTCACTTCCACTTTCACTCAAAATTTATTTTCTCTCCGCTTTCACTTCACTTTCACTCCTATTTCACTCAAAATTTATTTTCTCTCCATTTTCACTTTACTTTCACATTCACCTAAAATTTATTTTCACTCAATTTTCACTTCACTTTCACCCAAAAAATTTTTATTCCATTTTCAATTTACTTTCACTCCACTTTCTCAATCACTTAAAATTAATTTCATTTCACTTTTTCGTCGGTAAATGATGTGGACATTAACTTCGTATTGGAGAAAAAGAACAATAAAATAAAATTTGTGAGAAGGTGAAAGTCGTCTCAAAGAGTAGTAAAAGTGTAGTTAAAAATAAATTTTGAGTGAACGGGAAATGAAATTGAAGTGAAAATATACTTTGAGTCAAAGTAAAAGTAGAGTGAAAGTAAAGTAAAGTTGGAGAAAAAAAAAAATTTAAGTGAAAGTGAAAATGGTGTGAAAATAGGATCAAATTTTTTTTTGAGTGAATGTGAAAGTGAAGTGAAAGTGAAGTGAAAATTGACTGAAAATAAATTTTGAGTGAATGTGAAATGGAGTGAAAATAAATTTAAAATTTATCATTTAAAATTTGTTACGTTAAGGAGGAGGGGGTGGAAAATAGTGCAAAATAGTAAATACATAGTGTGACGTAGTTTATGAACGGACCCCTCAGCGAAATCGTAGGATAATAATTTTATTAAGGTTCTGATATTAATTTCGACAGATTAGAATATGGTGTTGAAGGATTTTACTATCTTTTATTTTCATGATGTATTTTCATCAAATACCTGCCTGTTGTTCGTTTCCATAACAAGCTCTTCCATTAATGGTACTTTAGATTTAACACGTACGGCGAATCCTAAAACAGGGCCAACGGCTGTTAGGACTTAGGACATTTGTCCTATGTCTTACCAATGTACACGGAATGTAGTTATATATCTACGTACAAATATATATGTATGTGTGTGTGTGTCTATATCACCCAAATTCTACAAACCATCTAGTGTCAGTACTACTCTAAATGCAATACATGCTTCGCCTCTCCAGATGTACCCTAAATGTGCTTACATCTAAAGAACATAAAATCCGTTATAAAAATGTCTGATAGAATACGATAGAAAACCACTAGATCTTTTACTATTGATATAACGATTTTTTTTATTTATTTTTATTATTTTTATTATTTATTGTATCGATGCACAGTGATCGATTAAATCATATCAGCATTATTAAATCACACCGACAGCGGTTAATTTCTATTTAATATTACGAGAACGATCGCGCGCGTTTTTTCTCTTTGCACATTCCTTTTTTTTAATTTCTTTAAACAAAAGTACTTACGAATGAGAATAATGGCGCAAATATAATATATGTTTTAAAGAAAAATTGAAAAAGAAATGTTTATGAGAATGATAATCAAGATATAAGAATTATGTAGTGGAATATGTTGAGATGAATTTTTGAAATAAAGTAAACTTCTAAATCATACTTCTATCTTAGAAAAAAACAAAAGAAAATTTTTTTAAAAAATTCATGTGAAAATAAATGGATTTATACAATATAGAATAAAGTAAAGATAATTTTAGAAATGCAAAAAGAGTTATAAAAGTAAAATTTACTATTTATTCAGTATGATTAAGTAATATTAATAAAAAGAAATATAAGTGTGGTTTCTGTAAATATTATACAACGAAATGTAAGTACTCCGTCATTTCGAAGAAAATTATTTATTTCAATATATGCTTTTCTATAAGATTCATGGGATGCAAAATTTCGTTATTATTACAATATCATATATTCCATTTTGCACCTCACTTTTAAGTAATATTACTTTCTTTTGACGTAAAACACAAATTTTACTTTCTTTTAATGTAAATAAAAATATTATAAACAGTTAATATGTTTTAAAATTATTATCCAACAAATAGGTATCAAATGTAATTTTTTATTATCTATGAAATTAGTGAATTATTAATAGTTTAACCTAACCTTCATTCACTGTATATTGTGAATCAAATGGATAAGTGCGCAAGAGCAGACGACTAACAAAGATAATGATAAAAATATGTTTTACTTTTAATGTAAAACATAAATCTTACTTTCTTTTAATGGAAATAAAAATATTATAAACAGTTAATATGGTTTAAAATTATTATGCAACAAATAGGTATCAAATGTAATTTTTTATTATCTATGAAATTAGTGAATTATTAATAGTTTAACCTAACCTTCATTCACTGTATATTGTGATTAAATTGATAAGTGCGCATGAGCAGACGACTAACGAACATGATGTCATGAAAAAATATGTTTCAACATATTGAAATATCAAAATCAATTTGAAATTTAATTATTGTTTTTATTTATTAAACTGTATGAACATATGGTATTGAAAATTTAAAATAAGCCAATCAAATCGTTTTGCATTCGACTGCAGCCAATCTGAAGTTAGCCGATCTTACACTTCTCGTTTCTAGGAAAGGATTATTTTCCTTTTAGAAAATCTACTAAGATTTAGTTTAGAGAATCTACTAAGTGAGAAGCAAATATTTGACACGTACTATTGTATACTTTTTGTATATAAGAAAAAGCAGGGAATTCTATTTTTTTCATAAAAAAAGTTAGATACATACCTTTCTCACATTTTATTATCCTATTGTTAAGAAAGCTTCCTTAGTTTTATGGAGTCAGCAAAACTTTGTTTAACGAATAAAACACAAAACGTTCAAGAGTCCAAAATCCTCATTTCACTTTTTCAATTTCTTAATAAACATCCTACTTCTTTTTCATCGTCTGAGGTCGACTGCTGTGGCATCATAAATTACTCTCCGTTTGTTTCCGTTCGCCTTCCACCCCCCTCCCCCTCAACTAAGTAACAAACGCTCATCTTTCTCACCATTCGCCTCTTTCTCTTTATGACAAATTACAGTATTGCTGCTCTTTCTTTCCTCAAACTGAAAAATATTAAAGTTCTTGAGGAAAATAGTGAAATATTGTTATTAATAAAAAATTAGGAAAACAGTGTGACATTAATCATATTAAATATCTGTGAATGAAAATTTACAATACTTCCAGAATAAAGTTTTTGAACAGTGTTGAAAAAAGTGAATTAATATTTCAAAAAATTCATTTCAGTATTTAAATTAATTAGATTTTCTTCAAAACTAATTGCAAACAGCAACAACAACAATAATAATAATAATTTTAATAATAATAATATTAATATTAATAATAATAATAATAATAATAATTTGACTTGTAGTTTTTATATGTGTAGTGAAAAATTAGTAGATTAATTAAATTTGTAGTTGAGAAGAAAAAAATTAATTGAAATAATTGTGTGAGTTTCTATTGAGAAGTTAAGACTACGTGATAAGTGATGCTGTTCGACTAAGTCATCCATATAATGACTGTCGCACTATAATCTCTCTATACTACTTGGCACAGGATTCAAGCGTTGAGGTTTCCACTATAAGTACTTACACAGCTGAATAACACTCCAACGAGTGGATATGTTTCATCTGAACATCGATATCGTTGTGTAATGGGGATTTACTTAAATCTTCAATCTCAAAAGAAAATTACAAGTAGTGAAAGAGTTCATAAGCGGTTTTAAACTTATAATGACGAAAAACACCCACGAAAATTTGAAAGAAAATTTTAAAAAGAAATTTAATATTATTATTTTATTGGAATTTGGAAAGTTTGTCAATTGTTCCCACATTTGTTTTCTATACTTTCTATTTCCTACTTTTCAGCATCTATCTCCCACTTTTCACTTCTCATTTTCCACTTTTCAATTTTTATTTTCCATTATTCCCAATTTTCAATTTTTATTTTCCATTATTCCATTATTCCCACCAATAAAAATTGAAAAGTGGATAATGGGAAGTGAAAGAATAGGAATTCATCACTTCCCATTTCCCACTTATAAATTTTTATTTTCCATTATTCCCATTATTCCATTATTCCCTCAAATAAAAATTGAAAAGTGGAAAATGGGAAGTGAAGAATAGGAATTCATCACTTCCCATTGCCCACTTTTCAATTTTTATTTTCCATTATTCCATTATTCCCACTTTTCAATTATTATTTTCCATCATTCCATTATTCCCTCAAATAAAAATTGAAAAGTGGAAGATGGAATGTGAAGAATAGGAATTCTTCACTTCCCATTTCCCACTTTTCAATTTTTATTTTCCATTATTCCCTCTTGTTCTTCACTTCCCAATTCCCACTTTTCAATTTTTATTTTCCATTATTCCCTTCTATTCTTCACTTCCCATTTCCCACATTTCAATTTTTATTCTCCATTATTCGTTCCTATTCTTCACTTCCCATTTCCCACTTTTCAATTTTTTTTGCTTTATTCCATCCTATTCTTCACTTCCCATTTCCCACATTTCATTTGCCACTTTCTATTTCCTACTTTTCATTATCCATTTTCCACATTACATTTCCCTGTTTTTACTTCCAACTTTTATTACTCATTTCCCACTTTTCACTTCCCATTCCTCACTTTTAGTATCCACTTCCTACTCTCACTTCCGACTCCTCATTTTGACATTCACTTCTCACTTCGTCTTTCCACATCCCATTTTTTACTTTTCTTTATCGGTTTCGCACTTCCCATTTTTAACCACACAGTTTTCACTTCTCACTCATATTACCGATTTGCGACATTTCACTTCAAACTTCTCATTATCCTCCTTACATTATTCACTTCTCATTTCCCACTGTCCACTTCTCTTTCCCCACTTTATGCATTCCATTTCCCACTTTTCACTTCCCCCTTCCACTTTTTACTTATTATTTTCCACTTTTCCCATTATTCACCCGAATCTTCACTTCCTATTTTTCATTACCCTTTCCCAAATTTCATTTTACACTTCCCATTTCCCACTTTCAACTCTTCATTACCCATTTCCTATATTTCACTTTCCACTTCGTATTTCTTACTTTTATGACCCATCTCCCACTTTTTACTTTCCATTCCCTACTGTTCACTTCACATTTCCTACTTTTCATTACACATCTCTTACTTTTCACTTCACATTACCCATATTTTATTTCACACTTTCTATTACATATTTCCAATATTCCATTTTACACTTCTCATTCCCCAGTTTCCACTCCTCACTCTCACTTCTACCTCTTCATTGTCCACTTTTAATTCTTACTTCTTATTACCCATTACTCGTTTTTCACTTTTTATTATCGATTTCCCACTTTTAATTTTTAACCGCACACTTTTCACTTCTCATTTCCTACATTTCTCATTCCTTAATTCTTGAGTTTTTGTAATTTGTGTCCCCAAAGTAGGGGTTGATTTAAATATTTGAATTAATTGAATTAAATAAATTGAATTGAGAATTACTGCTTGAATAGGTTTGAAAGAAGATGTTTTAAAGAATCTAATTAAAATTACGAAAAGTGAATATTGAAAAGAAATAAAAGTTAAAAAAAGAAATTTTTTTAAAAGCATAGTAATAGAGAGCAATAGTGAAAATAAATGAAAAGAAATAAAAATAACACAAGACCACAACATTTTTTTTAAAGGAAGTATTTACCGGACCATATTTTTCATATGTTATTTGGATCACTGAATACGAATCCGAACTTAGTTTCCGCCATCACGTCAAGTTTCTTTAAAATGGCGGATCCAATATGGCTGACGAATTTAAACAAAAAAATTAGACTTACTTGAAATTTGTTACTCGGGGGTTAATGGGAACTTAAATTTAAAAATTTAAAAATGGACGATTCAATATGGCGGACGAAAGTTTAAAAAATTAACGAATTTCGATGTAAATTGGAATTAAGGTGTTTTTCAACTTGGTTCTTCAAAATTAAAAATGGCGGATCCAATATGTCCGACAAAAAAATTTTTAAATTTAACAGATTTTGGTATAAATAGGTGTCGTGGGGTTTTCGGGGTCGCTGATTATGAATCTGAGATTAGTTTTTCAAATTTCAAAATGGCAAATCCAATATGGCGGTCAAAGATTGAAAAGTTTAATAGATTTCAGTATTTGCTGAAAATTTGCTGCTCTCAGTTTTTTGAGTTTAAAAAATGTATAACGATGATAAAAAATCTGAATAAAGTTTTTTAAAACTAAAAACATTGAATTTATTAAACGACTTGAAACTTAATGTGCATAAAATAATTAAAATACAATTTTTTATCTGTCACATCCAAAGTCTTTATTAAATTTGCTAATATTTTTCACTTAAATATTACTGGGATCACTGATTACAAATTTAAACTTAGATTTTCAAAATTCAAAATGGAGAATCCAATATGGCCGACAAAAATTATAAAATTTAATAGATTTTGGTAGAAATAGGTTTTGACCAATTTTTGGGGTCGCTGAATACGTTTTTTATCTTAGTTTTTTAAAATTCGGAATGGTGGATCCAATATGGCTGCCTAATTTTTTAAAAATTTATCAGATTTTGAATTTTTGAAGACTAAGATAAAATTCATATTCAGCGACATCAAAAACTCTCGAGTATAAAGTTTCAGGTAAAACCAATCAATTTTTTAAAAATTGGTCAGCCATATTGGATCCGCCATCTTAAATTTTGAATATTTATGGGTTTCTTTAATTGTTTAACATTACAAAATATTTTTTAAGTGCGTTAATGTTGTTTTATAATAGATTCTCCTGTTTATTTTTATCTTTATCTTATTTACAGTTTGTTTTATACGAGTTTTATTAATTTGTGAAGAAACTTGACGTGATGGTGGAAAACTGAATTCGAATTTGAATTCAGCGACCTAAAATAAATATATAAAAACATGGTCAAGTCAAAATTTCTATTAAAAAAATTTTTATGTCATATACGTCAATTTTGATTTTTTTTTCAACCTACAGTTCAAAAAGAAGACCCAAAATCCTTTGTGCGGTTCTTTACCCTAGGTCAAAATTTAGGCCAAACTGAACTATTTTTTAACCTATACGTCGAAAAAGTAACTTCCTTTAAGGGATCGTTCCCTTGCGTTAAAAATTTGGTCAAATTTGACATATTTTTAGACCTGTAGGTTGAAAATAGGTTAAATGTGTTCAATACCTAGGGTATTGAACTGTTTTAAGACAATTTTTTGTGAACAATAGTATTAATTAGTATTAATTTAAGGTAATTCTACGCCACACAAATTTAGAGCCTTTAAGTTAGGCAAAAATAAAGGCCAATTTTGATTAATATAATAAATAATTATTGGGAATTATTAATATCATATTGGCATGGTTCGGAAATGGTATCTCAGGGAAATTATTGTGTGATAACTGATAAGACATTATGACAGAATGTCACCCTGTCTCTGAGTGATTGTTGACTTTAGTATTTAATTAATTTGACAACCGAGTGATAAGTTCGTTGAAATCATAATAATGAATTGTTATTGCTATGTAAAGGATGAAATTAAATAAAACAATAAAAATAAAATCACTTTTTGGATGTAAGACCTGTCGATGATCATAATTTATGAAAACAACATTAGGAGTAACCCACATTAGGAATTAGTTTTGCTTTAGATTCTGAACAGCTTGGATAGTAGGCAGTTTTGCATCCCAGACAGTAAGTAACATCGACAAGTTTAAAATTACACACACGATGCTGCTGGTAAGAGTCAGCTTGCAACTTCGGTGTAGGTAGCATATTGAAAGTTTTAGTGCTACACGGAATATTAGGTATGTCACTAAACGTATAACAGTCTATGTTGTCGCAATAAGGAACAAGATAAATGTCTTTTAGATGAGTCACACCTAAAAATTACTTTTAAATTATAAATTAAATAGTATATCAGCAATAATTTATCATTAAAACTTATTATTCTATTAATAAGTCGAATCTTCATTTATTTATATTTATAAGCGAATATCAATCAATATACAAGAGAATTATATAGTAACATTAAAGTTAGTTCATCTTATTTGTTCAATTTTGAAAAAGAAATTTTCTTAATTTCCAAATTAGAGAAAGTCATTTGCTTGCCTCATCTTCTTTATTATTTTAACTAATCTCTCCGTTAGCTTACAGATCACGTTTCACAAGAAAATTTTGAACAGCAAGATTTTCTCTGTAATCTATACATCTGAAATGTTGATCCTTTGCGTGAAATTTTATACCAAACAATCTTAATAATATTGAGAATCTATCAATAAAGCTGACATCATGAAAAATTAATATCACTCTACTTCCTCAAACTTCTTGGTTTTCAAAAAATTTTCAATTAATAGTTAGAAAATACCGAATAGTAGTTAATATGCTTTTTAATATTCAATTAGCATTCAAATCTTTTAATTTTTGATTTACTAAATATGAATTTAAAAAAAATCAATGTATGAAATTTTTTTTGCTATTGCAAAATAAATTTGATGTATATATGCAAAATGTTTAAAGGGCAACATTTGAAAAAATTAATATACTTTATTCAGTAACTAAGAAAGTAAAAAATCTAATAGTTGAATTTTCATTTTTCTAAAAACAAAAGCTAACGTATGCTTCTTCTTTGAACAAAATAAATTATAAAGGAAGAGGATCCTTTCTTTACCACACTATTATTCAGTGGGTCGAAATTGATTCGTACTTTCAAAGAAAATTGGTTTAGAGAAACCGAAGAATTTTGAGAAAATTGATTTCAATAAATAATAACTGTATTTCCGATATAGATCACAAACAGATTATAAGAACAATAATAATACTAATAATAATAATAATAATAATAATAAAAATTGAGTTTACTTGTACCGTCTTTTTACTATTTTTAAACAAAAATAAAATCTGTCATCAGATGTATATTGTAATGTAAACAAATTTATATAAAACAATCACTTTTCTATTATCAAAATTTTGAAAATTTAAAAAACCTTTGAAAAACCCCAAATACATATACATAAAATTTGTTGATATTCCTCACTCAGCGGTTTCTGGGATCGCTGATTATGAATCTGAACATAGATATTATTAAATTTCAAAATGACGGATGCAATATGGCTAAAAAAATTAAGAAAGTTAACATATTTTGATATAAATTGGTATTAAGGTCTTTTTTTGGTCGCTGATTACATTTCAAAAACTTGTTTTTTCAAAGAAAAATAACGATAATATAATATAATTAATAATAATATAAAAATATATAAAACAACAAAAATGTCAAAAAATGTAAAAATGTCGGATCCAATATTACAGACAAGTTTATGACATAAATTTAAAAATTTTAAAATGGAGAATTTAATATGGTGGACGAAAGTTTACAAAATTAACAAACTTTTGTATAAATTGGTATTAAGGGGTTTTTCAACCTGGTTTTTCAAAATTCAAAATGGTGGATCCAATATGCCCGACAAAATTTTTTAAATTTAACACATTTTGGTATAAATAGGTATCGAAGGGTTTTTGGGGTCGCTGATTTCGAATTTAAACTTAAATTTTTAAATTTTTAAATAGCGGATTCAATATGTCGGACGAAAGTTTAAAGAATTAACGAATTTGGGTATAAATTGGTATTAAGGAGTTTTTTTGTCACTCATTACGATTCTGAATATATAATTTTTAAAATTAAAAACATCAGATCCAATAGGGTGGAAAAATTTTTGAAAAATTGAAACAATTTGTTTAAAATTTGCTACTCGGAGTTTTTTGAGTCGATGGCAAAGAATCTGAACAAAGTTTTTCAAAACTCAAAACATTGAATTTGTTAAACAAACTTAAGTTTCAAGTAATAATTAATGGACATAAAATAATTAGAATACAATTTTTTATCTGTCAAATCCAAAGTCTTCATTAAATTTGCTTAGTTATTAACTTAGTTTTTTAAAATTCAAAATGAATCCAAAATGTCAGACAAAAATTAAAAAATTTGACAAATTTTTGTAAAAATAGCTATCGAAGGGTTTATGGAGTCGTTGATTACGAATTCGGAGACAGATTTTTAAATTTCAAACTTGCGGATCTAATATGGCGGACAAAAGTTTAAGAAATTAACACATTTTTATATATAAATTACGATTTTTAAAAAAATTTATTGGATTTAGTTGGAACTTGTTATTTGGGACGTTTAGGTGTCGCTGAATATTTATTTCATCTGAGTTTGAAATAATTCAAAAAACAGGATCCTATATTCCTAACGACTTTTTAAAAAAATTTATCAGATTATATTGAATTTTTGAACACTAAAGTGAAATTCGTATTCAGCGACCCAAAAACCCCCGAGTAACAAGTTTCAGACGAATTGGGTGAATTTTAAGAAAAATTGACGCCATATTGGATCCGCCATCTTAAATTTTGAATTTTTACGACTGTCTTTGGTTGTTTAACATTATATAATATTTTTTCTGTTTGTTAAAGGTGTTTTTTAATTTTATGCTTATCGTTATTTATATCTTGTTTAAAGTGAGTTTTTGTAAATTTTATCAATTTGTGAAGTTTGACGTAATGGCAGAAAATTGAGTTTGGATTCGAATCCAGCCACCCAAAAAACATCAAAAACATGGTTCAATCAAAAAAAGATGTTGTAGTCCAATGTAATTTTAATACAAATCGTTTTTTATATCTGTCGACTCGTCAGTGTTTATCAATCGTAGAAGTGATGTCATTGCCCATAGGGACATCTTAATTTAACAAGCAAAGTGCTTCCTGGCACATGTAGTCCAAATGGAATCCCGATTATTCAAGAGTGTCAGGAGGACGAATCAAGAGCAACTGTTGATCACTTGTCAAAGCGAAAGCAAGATAGGCTGCTATTTTGTCGAGTAGTTGCTTAACAAACTGCGTCTCATGTTAAGAGTCTGTACTTTAGAATCACCAACGTTAGATTTAGAACCAAACGACCACTTGC
The DNA here is from genome assembly GCA_032872475.1 of Leptopilina myrica (nomen nudum). Lineage (NCBI taxonomy): Eukaryota > Metazoa > Arthropoda > Insecta > Hymenoptera > Figitidae > Leptopilina > Leptopilina myrica (nomen nudum). The sequence goes on from CM065466.1 coordinate 8,462,574, forward strand.
TACTTCATTAGATCCTGAGCCTAAATATTCAATTCGTAAGACTCTTAACTTTAACCATATAAAGTTTAATAACCAAAAAAATTTGTTTCCCACTTTTCTTAATTAAGTGTTAATTTTCTTCATCGACTCAAAAAACTAAACAAAAATATTAATGACTTTTTTTGAAATAATTACAACAAACAAGTTTAAAATTAATTCTCTTGAAACTTGACTTCTCCTGGTTTTTAAAAGAAATAACAAAGATTAATCCTCAGATTTAAAGTAAACAAGAATAGTAAATATTCAAATAACTTAAACGGAGTGTATCTTATATAAAAGTTTGTTTGGAAAGGAAAAAAAAGGGAGGAGAAAAAAAGAAGTCCTTTTACTTTAACTCTTGAGAGCATTATATTCAACCTTTCTTAGCAGAAGATAGAGAAAGAAAATATTATTGTATGTATGTACACCCCTGGGTGTATCTCATGTCTTTTTCTTTAGAGAGCAGCCAAGCTTTCGGTTGACTACAATGGAATTTCTAGAAGGATCTCTTACAAACAATAGACCTTAGATAGATAAAGACTGGTACTTGACAATTTTAAGATAGAAATGAAATTAATTAAAATAGGAAGAAAAAAATTCACCTAAAAATCTTATTTCAAAAATGATTAATTATATTTGGGTACAAAATTTAGATTTATTCCCAATACAATTAAATCCTTTTGAAAATAAGATTTTTGAAAAAATTCCACTTTTAATTGTTAAAAAATGTTTGAAAATTCAATAATTAGAGAAAACGAATTAAAATTCATAATTAAATCAAATTTCAAGCGAATTGTTTTAATTTTTATAAATTTGTCCGCCTTACTGGATCCACCATTTTGATTTTTTCAAAACTGTCATCAAATGAGTAATTTGGAACTTCATAAACTCCCGGTTCACAATTTTTAAAGAACCTGGGGGGTCAATTATGTAATTTCACTTCACTCAAAATTTATTTATACTACATTTTTACTCCACTTTCACATTAACTCAAAATATATTTTCATTCAATTTTCACTTCACATGCACTCGACTTTTACATTCACTCAAAATTTATTTATACTACATTTTCATTCCACTTTCAAATTCATTTAAATTTTGTTTTTATTCAAGTTTCAACTTAAAATATATTTTCACTTCACTTTCACTTAAAATTTTTCTTCACTTTATTTTCATTCCATTTTCACTTTCACCCAAAATATTTTTTCACTCCATTTTCACTTCACTTTCACTCCACATTCACTGACACCAAAAATTTTTTTCACTTCATTTTCACTCTACTTCACTCAAAACTTTATTTTTACTAGAAATTCACTTCACATTCATTAAAATTAATTTTCATTACACTTTTACTTCACTTTGAGTCAAAACATTTTTTGCCATTTACAATTAACTTTTAATTTACATTCACCTTAACTAAAAAATTAATTTTCACTTTAATTTAATTTCACATTCACTCAAAAGTTGTTTTTACTTAATTTTCCCTTCACTTTAACTCAACAGTTTTTAAAAGTGAAAAAAATGTTGAGTTAAAGTAAAATGAAATTGAAATGAAAATAAATTTTGAGTCAAATTGAATGTAAAGTGAAAGTTAATTGTAAGTGGAAAAAATGTTTGACTCAAAGTAAAGTAAAAATATAATGAAAATAAATTTTAATGAAAGTAAAGTGAATTTGGAGTAAAAATTAACTTTTGAGTGAAAGTAAATGTGAATTGAAAATTTAGTGAAAATAAATTTCAAGTAAAAGTGGAGTGAAAATAAAGTGAAAAAAAATTTTTGAATGAATGTGAAAGTTGAGTGAAAATAAATTTTGGGTGAATATGAAAGTGGAGTGGAGAAAAATTTGGAGTGAAAGTGAAATTGGATTGAATTTGAAGTTTAAATTGAGTGAAAATATTTGCAGTGAAAGTAAAGTGAAATTACATAATCGACCCACTGGTCATGGTTTAAAATTTTGGCGGACATATTGGATCTGCCATTTTGAATTGTTTATAAATAATTCAAAATTGATATCTATTGCTAAGAAATAATTTTTTTAAGACGATGTTTAAAAGCACAAATATGATTCTAAAAGCAAACGAGTTTTAAGAAAAAATAAACCACCTTCATAGCAGAAGGGACTGTACGGAGACAGAGGTTACAAAAGCGAAATAATTTAAGATCGTAAAAGACGAACTTTTCTTAGCTACACTGCAAGTTGGCGAGCTTATGCCTTTTAACCCACTTTCTTATAATTATAACCAAAATGAGAAACATTTTTATAAATTAATTTAAACAATTTTTTGCAAGTATTTAGACAGATCTCGATTTTTAGAAAAAATTCCCTTATCTAATATGTTGAAGATTTTGTATTGAGGTTTTAATTTCCTTTCAATAGGAAGGAAATAGATCAAAGTACTTTTTTCCAACCTGGGTTAGTAAAATTGCGAAAATTTAATTGCTATTGTTTTCCTAAGATCTTAAAGAAAGAAATGTGTTGAGAAAAGAAACGGGAATCCATCAAATAGTACAGAACTTGAAACGATTGAGTGCTATTAGGCAATAGTCTAAAAGGATCTATCAAAAGAGAAAGGCAAACTTACCACAAGAGGTCGAGAGTTAAAAAAAATTGGATTTGTAGCTATATAAAAAATAGGTAAATAAACTGTAGAAAACAAAATGTTGAGAGTAAAGTAAAAGCTTTGAAAAAAATTTAATTAAAATGGTTCTTTTATAAAAAAACACATCAACAGTTACGGTCTCTCAAATCTTGAGCCACAATTCGAGGAAAACAAGTGAGATTTTTAAATTAATGGTTAACTGGGTTAAGACTATTTCAATTTATATTTGTATTGTAAATATAAATTACATACATAACACATGCATAAAAAACGTTACTTTCTATTTGTGTAAATAATTTAGAAAGTGTAGAAATATAATTAGCCACCATATTGGATCCGCCATTTTGAATTTTTGAAAACCAACGTCAAATTCGTAAACATATACTTTGCATTCGATGATTAGTTTAAAAGAAAATGACAGAAGTTGCTTTAAAATTAAAGAAGTATTAAAAAAGTAGCTATCAAAAAATTAAACTTCACGACCAAAAAGCTCGTTTAAAACACTTTTAAAAAATGCCAACAATTCCATTCGGTATTTTAATTTTCTGACTTTTTCCCAATTTTCATCAAAAATAGTTTTCTCTTTTTTTCCTGCTAATAAATTGAATTCCTGCAAAGAACTTTAAATATTTATAAAAATAATTTAATTCTAGCAAAAAATTTTCTAGAAATATTTTCAAATAATTCATTTCTTTCGATTAACTTTAAGCAAATTCTAATTTAAATAATTGATTTTCTGAGAAATTTCTCTAATTCAGGAAAAGAAAATTCTTACGAAGAATCTTTGAATTGCGAAAAGTTTTTCAAAATAATTTAATTTTACAAAAAATTCTATTACAAATTTATAAAAATAATAAATTAAAAATGTCTCTGCCTCATTATATTAAATTTTTTTTGAAAATAATTAAATTCCAAAAAAGTATTTTACTATTTAAAAAAATAATTGAATTCTTAAGAATTTTTTTATTAGAATTTTCAAAAATAATTGTATTACTTTAAAAAAAATTGAATACTTATAATAAATATTGTTAATTATGAAAATAATTAAATTTAGCAAAGAATTTTATTAAAATATCTTAAAATAATTGAATTTTCGTGAATAATTTTGTTAATTATCGACACAATTAAACTCTTAAGAAGAATTTAATTGAAATCCATAAAAGAATAATTAAAATTATTATACAAAAATTAATTAAAATGGTATTTTAAAAATTTATAGTATTCGATAAATTTTAATAAAAAATTTTGTAAATAATTTAATTCTTTTCAAGAACTTTAGAAAAATATTTGTTTAAATAATAATTGACTTTTACGAGAAATTAAAATTGGATTTTTAATATTAATTACATTTTTTGAGCAATTCCTGTAACATTTTATCAAAAATAATTGAAATCCTAGTTGCAATGAAATTTAACAAAATTTTAAAAAATAATTGAATTATGAAAAACTGTATTTGTAAAAATAATTGAATTTTTCAATTCATTAAATTAAGAGTAATACTATTAACGAAAAATAATTGAAATTCTCGGATTAGTTTTACTATTTTCATAAATAACAATATTCATCACAAGAATTCAATTACTTTTCAATGTAATAAATTTTTTCTGAGAAATTCAATTATTTAAAAAAATTCTCATAAATTCGTTTATAAAATTGAATTATTTTCATAAAAAAATCAAATGCTTTTAAAAAATGCAATTATTTTAAACTTTTTTTGTAAAAATCTTCGTAAGAATTCAGTTCTCTTCATGAATAATAAAAATTGCTTAAGAATAGCATTTTTAAAATAATTTGGAGAATATCAATTATTTAAAAAAGTTTCGTAAAATTCTAAGCAAGAATTCAATTGTTTTCACAAATAATAGAACTCATCGAAGAGTTTCAATCATTTTTCAATACTATTTTTAATTACTTATTCAAAAAATTTGAATTCTTTTTATAAATAATCAAATTCTTCTTTGAAATTCAATTATTAAATATTGTTATTTATGAAAATAATTGAATTTTAGAAAATAATTTTCTCATTTCTTGACATAATTTGTATAATTTAGTTGCGAATTGTAACTTAAATTTCAATTATAGGGCTTGACTCATATGTAAAATAAATACATAAATAAATAATTTAATTGGTTCGAAAAATTATTTATATAAATAATTGAATTCTTGAGAAGAATTTTATTAAAATCTAAAAGAATAATTTAATTGTTTCAAAAAATTGAATTAAAATTTTATTGAAAATTGATTACTTTCGATAACTTTTATTAAAATATTTGAAAATAATTGCAAATCCTGTGGAAAATTCGAATATTTTCATTAATAATTGAATGCCTTCAAAAAATTAAAAAAACGTTTTTTTAAATAATTGATTTTTCTAGGAATTGAAATAAAATTTTTAAAAATAATTTCATTTCGCAGTCAGTTCTTACAAAATAGTATTACAAATAATTGAATTCCTGGGAAGCATTTTATTATTTTTGAAAATAATTGAATTATTGCGAAAAATTTTATTAAAATGATTTAAAAAAATTGAATTTCTGTAAAAAATTTTGTTATATCTTTGAAATTACTTAAATTCTTAAAGAGAATTTAATAAACGTTGTTGTAATTAATTTTTTTCGATTGTCCGCCATATTGGACTCGCCATTTTGAATTTTTGATAACTGACTTCAAATTCGTAATCAGGAATCCTAAAAAAGAACGAGTAACAAATTTTTATTTTGTAAAATTATACGAAGAGAGAGAGAGAGAGAGAGAGAGAGAGAAATAAATGTTTTTTTATATGTCAAACACAAAATCTTTATCTCCTGAATAAGACACTAGACCGATTGGATTTTATGCGTTTGTTAGTGATAAAAAGTTAAATTCTTATACTTCTTTTCTTAATCGTTTGATCTGTCAGCGTCGCGTCTTTGTGAAACCCCCAGCGGGCAAACTCCACTACTCGATCGATCCTTGGCTCTCTGAAATTCTTGAAAACAATGGAAAGAAAAGTAGAAGCAATGGTCCAAGATTGCAAGCTTGTTACGTCTACGTGACTATTCAAGTTTAGAATAAAGGGAAACAAAGGAAAGTAAAATTCTGGTAGTCTCCTCTCAGCTTAATTTAAATTTCTTTCTGCACAGAACAAATCAAACACATTAAAGCAGAAAGCAAAGAAATACGAAAAGCTTTCTCAGTTCAATCTTGTGCTATATTTTTACTTTTATTGTAAACATTTTCTTTTTCTGCAAAATGACATAAAGGATAATAAATTAGAATTATATTTATTTCCATATATTAATTTATATTTATTTTTGACAAATTTAAAAATGTTTAGAAATAATGTTAACTTAATAAGAAAATTAAAAATTTACAAAACAGTTTTAATTTTTTTGAAATATACCTATAGGAGTTTTTAAAGGCAAAATAAGAAAGTTAAGAAGCTTAGTTGATTTACCACTGATGCAACTACTTTAATAAAGTTTATTTGATGTTTCCATCAGAACAAGCTGAAATCAGAAGAAATATTTAATTAGTACCGAAAGAGTTCTTTTTTTTCAAAATTAGTCTCATTAAAATGAAGTTAAATTAGAAATAAAATAAAATTATTTTCTCCTCGTTGACATTCTTTAATACCACTTGAAAAATATAAAAATTTTAAAATAATATAAGATGCTGCATCTCAAATTCGATTGAAAGTTTAATCTACGTACATTAATATTTCAAACGAATACTTGGTAATAAAATATTGATTCAAATAGTCTGAGCTAAAGTTAAAGACCATATAATTCATTTACACTTAGACTTTATCAATTTTTTAATAGTTTATTACTTCTATTAATTTTATATTTCTGACCAAGTTTTATAAAAATTTTCAAGCTAGTGTATGTTTAGTACTTCTCAATTAACAATTTAGTTTGCATTTCATTACTTAATGATAAGGAGCTTTATTTGGATTACAAAAAAGTCGAAATTCCGAAAATACCCGATTTTCAAAAAATTGCCCTCCATCTTAGATACGTCATTTTGATTTTTTGAAAACTGACTTCATATTCGTGATCAGCTACTCGAAAAACCCCCGAGTAATAAGTTTCATGCTAATCCGATTAATTTTTACATTTGTAGTCCGCCATATTGGATCCGCCATTTTGAATTTTTTAAATCTGACTCCGGATTCGTAATTAGCGATTCCGAAAACTCCCGAGTAACAATTTTCAGCTAAAACTAAACGATTTTAAAAAAGTCGTCCGCCATTTTTGATCCGACATTTTGAATTTTTAAAAACTGGCGTTATATTCGTAATCAGTGACTCTAGAAACTTTCGAGTAACAATGTTCAAACCAATCCGATTAATCTGTGTGAAAATGTTAATTAACTCATTTTATTAAACTCGTTTGGAAATATTTTCATGAAAACTGATAAAAATTTTGTAAGGCTGACTCAAAAAGTCAAAATGAATTTAACATGAAAAGAAAAGTTAATATCGAGAAAAAAATGGTACATTGGATTAGATGAGAAATAATATAACACCAGTGTTGAAAATTAACAGTAAAACGTGCTTCTTATTACTTTTCATAAATTCCAGTAGAAATATTGATAAGTCCGAAAGTCAAACGAGCTTTAGAAAATGATCGTTCAGATAGAAGAGAGAGGTGTATAGCTTGAGTACTGAAGTAATCTCCAGCCATTTAGCTTAAATTGTGATAAATATCTTTATGTCTTTTTCACCATGAAGCCCATATATATTCGAGAGACTTTATGCATTTGCACACGATGCATTAAAATAATTGTCAATTTTATCTTCTCCGAAATTGTTCAACATTTCTCATCTAGAGACTCGTCTATAGAGATAATTTTTAAAAAAGAAAATTTTATTTTCTTTGTACAAAAATTTTTATTTTCCCTCTTATTAGAAGAAAAAATTTTATTTTTTTTAATCTTCCGAAATCAAGTCGTTCGAGAAAGACGCTCGTAAAATTAAAAAGTCGATGATTCCAGAACTTTTGAAATTTCTTGAAACTTCATTCTCTTGGGGTTTTCGAGATCTCTGATTTTAAATCTGTCAAAAGATTTTTAAGTTTCAAAATGGCAAATTCAATCTTAGAGATGGAATTGAAATATTTATTGGAATTTCTCGAAACTTTTTACTCTGCGATTGAGATGGTGAATGTCTTTTAATGTGGCATCAGATTTTTAGAAATATAACATTCCTTCGTTATATTCTGAATACTATTCTTAAAAATCTGATGCAAGATTCGAAATTAGCGACCCCGAAAAACTCTTGAGATAATTCGATCGATTTTTACCAATTATTCCGCCATATTGAATCCTCCATTTTTATTTTAGATTTATGGTGTCCTACTTTCAAGCCTCTTTGTATAGAAATAGTTTTAATGAGTTTTAAAAGTTTCTTTGACGTTTATAAGAGGTTTAAGACTTTGAGGTCACTAATTATGAATCTAAAGTCAGGTTTTCAAAATTCAAAATGGTGAATACAATATGGCGGACAAAATTTAAAGAATTTTTTAAATACTTATGAAACTTGCTCTCTAGGCGATTTTAATGACGCTGATTTTCAAAACTAATGTCAAATTATCAAAATTCAACATGGCGGATCCAATATGGCGGACAAATTTTAATAAATACTTGGATTTTCATGAAACTTGCTACTATGGGTTTTTAACGTCGCTGATTACGAATCTAATTTTTAAAATTCAAAATTCAAAATGTCAGAAAGAATAAAAAAGCCAAGGGAAAGTAAAAAAATAATTGATTTAGTGTGAAACAAATAATTTACAAGAAAAAACATATTATGAATTTAATTTTTTTCCAAAAAATATAATTAAAAATTTACAGAATTCACTTAATAAGTACATAATATTAATTATTCCTGTTAATTATTATTTTTCAAAAATTTTAATAACATTTTTCAAAAGAATTTCGTTATTCTCAATATTCTTTAGAGCAATGTAATTATTTTCAATACAATTTTAGTGAAATTTCTAGAAAGAATAATATTTTTTAAAGTCCTAATTAAATCTGATTATTTTCAAGAATTTTAATGCAATTAAATTATTATTGTCAACAATTTTGATAAAAATCCTTTTGAAAAACTCATTCAATTATTTTCAAGAATTTTAATAAAAATCTCATTATTTTTAATTATTTTTATTAATTGTAAAATTCTTGGCAAAATTTCTATTACTATTGTGAAAAATAAAATTCTGCTGAAAATTTAAATTATTTTCAACTCAATTTTAATTAAATTTTTAGAGAAAAATTCATTTATATTCAAGATAATTTTAATAAAATTTCTTTAACAGGGTCAATTATCTTTAAAAATTATAGAATAATTTTTCTGAACAAATTGTCCTCTAAAGTTTTAATAAAATACTTTCTAAATTTCAATTGTTTTCAAAATTTTTCAATGAAAATTATTTTTAAAAAATAACATTTTTTTAAGAAACATAATGAAATTTTTCAAAATAATATAATTATTTACAGAAACTCAAATAAAATTGTTAAAAAGAATTTAATTTTCAATTAATAATTTTAATATTATTTACCAGGAAAATTATTAATTACAATTAATAGTAAACACGATTATTATAAAAAGTTAAAAAAAATCTTCATAATGACCAATTACTTTTTAACATTTTCAGTCAAAATTATTTAAAAACTTCATTATTTCTAAGAAAATTTAAATAAATTCAATTTTTTAAATAATTTTAATAAAAAATTCTGCCAAGAATTAATTTATTATTTTCAAATTTTTTAATAAATACTTTGCAAGAATTCAATGATTTTCAGTAGATTGCTTTTAAAATAAAAATCATTAAATAGAAAAATTATTAAAGACGTTAAGAAACAAAAAAAGCTCTTCTTCCAGAGGATACAAGAAAATTTATTTTATATTCACTTTTTCCCCCAAAATTACGTGACAATATAAAATTTATTTAGGTAAAAAATATTTTTAACATATCACTTAATTTGAATTCGATAAAAGACCATCGATTTGTCATTAAATAGTTTACAGCATTTTTTCTCCTTTAAATGACAATAACGAAAATAACTAAACCAAAATTCTTTGCGCGTCACAGTCTCCGAATAAGCAAACTGAAAATTCCAAACTGAACTAATCTCAACAAAATTGAGAAACTATTTCCTACGAATCGAAACCACTGCTTGGAACGAAATGCTTGTCAGAAGTCCCTATTTCTTATATGAAGTTCTCAGCAAGGAAAAATGTTGGAAAATTGTATGTATGGTACTGACATTTTTGTGACCTTTGACATAAATGTTGAATAGTGAAAAAATCGATTTATTTATTTTTACTAATATTTAATCATTTCCATCATCAAATAACTACATTTGATAAATTTTTTCTTATTAATATCAAAAATCTGTTTGTCAAAAAAATTATTTAAAGAGTTTTTAGTTTAAGAAAATATTTTTCATTCGTATTTCCCTTACGTTTTTAATAATCAGTTAATTTTACAAAAAAAAAATAATGGTAGTATGCTGGAGGAGAAATAACCCGTACTTGACTTCCTCTAAATTTCACTTTTTTTCTGCTCGCAGAGTAACCTTAATTGGCCAAAAACTGGAGGGAGCTATTTACCTTATTGTTTTTTTTTCAATTTTCCCTTTGTTTTTCCGCGACAGGAACAAAATTGCAATTTCAGAATTCAGCTTAATTAAACACTGTTATTATTATACTTTTTTAATAAATTATAAAAATGTTTATCTCTTTCAAATTAAGAAGTGTATTTTTTAATTTTTATATAAGTAATTAAAAATTTTGCTCTTTATATTCAAGGGGAAAAATATTTTCTAATTTAAACGTGTTTAAACAAAAATATGCTTACAGAAAAATCATTTTCACAAAAGATGAAATTTTCTCTCATTATTTTTAGAAGCACAAGAAAAAATTTTCTTGGTTCAAATAATAATTTTTTTTTATTTTTTGTGTTTTAAAGGTAAGAAGGGAATAATTTAGAAATCTGTGTTGAAAAATTTAATTTTTATTTTTTCATGAAAGTGAAAGTGATGAAAGATTAATTTTAGTTTTGGTGAAAGTGACAATGAAAATCAAAGTGGAAAAAAATATTTAGTTCTGGTGAAATTAAAATACTGATCGATTGTAATAATTTCTGGGATTTCTATTAAATTTACAAATATTTTTAACTGAAGGTTTTTTTGAGTCATTGATTACGAATCTGAACTTAATTCTTCAAAATTCAAAATGGCGGATCCAATATGGCGGACGAAAGTTTAAAAAATGAACGAATTTCGGTATAAATTGGTATCAAGGGGTTTTTGAGAACGCTGATTATGAATCTGAACTTAGTTTTTCAAAATTCAAAATGGCGGATCCAATATGGCGGACGAAAGTTTAAAAAATGAACGAATTTCGGTATAAATTGGTATCAAGGGATTTTTGAGAACGCTGACTATGATTCTGAACTTAGTTTTTCAAAATTCAAAATGTCGGATCCAATATGGCGGACGAAACGGATTTCTGTGTAAATCGGTATCTAGGGGTTTTTTGGGTTACTGATTATGTATCTGGACTTGGTTTTTCGAAATTCAAAATGGCGGATTCAAAATGGCGGACAAAAGTTCAAGAAATTGACGATTTTTTGTATAAGTTGGTGGTAATTGGCTAGAAAGTAAATATTTCAATTAATTAATAGGATTTCTTGGATAGAAAATTTTTTTAAAATACTTCTTGGAAATTTTTGTGAAAAATAATTGATGTAAAGATGTTAACAGTATGCTGAAAATTGAATGCGGAAGGTAAATGAAGAATTTGTGGGGAAAATTCCTTGGCACACAGTTTTCTAAACTATTTAGAGGCATTAATTTATATTTTACTATTTTAAAGTATCTGTTTATTCATAGCGTGTCACGTATTTCGGCATCGAACGTGTTCAATGTGCTTTGTCGGTTACACGTAGTTGCGTGTTTGTTCACTAAACCTCTTGGACGTACAAATTGCTGCTGTTATTTACCAGTGCAAACAAAGTGTCTGACGTATGTAATGGTAGGAATGATCGAATCGATGCTTTAGGTGACTGAGTCGTAGCTTCCCCACTAGTGTTTTAGTTGCCATCGTCGAATGTTGATGCTTTCATATTGACTATTGCTGATTGATTATTGATTATAGAGCTACTACTGCGGATGTATTATCATTAAACTGTATGGCATTATAGTGCCTCTATTTTATGGTAATAAATTAAACCCAAATAATTCATTTCAATCGAGATAAATTCAAATATAAACCAAACAATCTATCGCGATATACAATAATAAGACAAAATTCGTTTCAACGAAAATATATAGTCAATAAAATATGAAATTCAACAAGAAAAATAAATAATCATAGTTGAAGGAACATTATTTGAATAAGAATATTTTTAATCAAATAAAAAGACTCGACGACAAGTGAGTGCCAACTGGAAGGTTATAAAATTGAAGGAAAAATAACTAAGGAAATAGAAATAGATAAGCCTTGGAGTCAATGAACTCAATCACAAAACAAACTCAACGAAACTATATAGGAAACGAAATCAAAAGCAGTTAAGAATTCAATCGTTCTAGGAAAGAATAGAATACTTTCTATACGTAGAACAGTTTCTGGGAATAAGATTACAAAAAAATTCCCATTCAACAAATATTTCCGATTAGAAGTTCGAATTGAAATATTATGATAAAGTTTCGCAACTTTAAATAACTACTTTTAAATTTAACAGTAAAAAATTGTGAAAATGTTGCTCAACTACGAATTAGAGTTCAAGTTCAATTAGACTTCGAGTTTAAATAAATTTAAATGAAATTTCCAAAAGAATTCATTAGAAATTTTTGAAAATCAGCCTTCTGATTCAGCCCGTTAATCCAAGTTTAAATTCTGCCTTCCCATGTATCTTTACTTTATCTCTTAATTCTTACTAACAACTTCTTAATACCCAGTTTCCTCTTTTACCAAACCGCAAACAAAACCCTCAACAAACTTCATTCTTAAAAAACAAGTGCTTTGCAGGCTGAAGCAACAGAAGTAAGATGTCTTCAAGAGTTTACAAAGTATGATTATCAAGTACAAGGATTATTTGATAATTTCTTGATTTGTTTTACTTAAAATTAAAATCCTCAAAATTTCCATATTTTTGCTCATTGCTCTGAAAATTTATATATATATTAACTAAAATCAAATTTTCAATTGACTTGATTCCTTCAGAATCAGTCAAGGTACGTAAAAAAATTAAAGTTAACTATAAAAAAATTTCGTTAATATAAAAAAATTATAAAAAGTTTATGTAAATAGGAAAAATTGTTTTAAAAAGTCGGTTTGCTCATGTACAGACGCTAGTGTCAACAAAATTTTTTGAAGCATTCTAAAGTGTTTTGAGCAGCAATGAATATAATTATGGTCCCAATTTTATAAAATTCGCGAAAATTTAAAAAAGGGGTATTTAATATGGCACCAAAGACAAAGAAAAAATATCTTGCATTACCCGAACAATAAAAATTAATAGAAAGAAATAAAAAGTTTCCTAATACTTCCGAGGTCGATGATTCAGAATTTTATGTCAAATTGACAATTTTAAAGTTGCTTCATAAACAAAATTTCTCCATTGACAACTATCAACTGTCAAATTGTTAAATTATTTTCAAATTCCTAATCAGCGACCCCAAAAACCCTTTTAGAGGCATTTTTTAGAAAATAAATTATTTTTACAGAAGTTGACTTTTGCCTTGACAGCTGTCAACTGTCAAATTGTCAAATTATTTTTAAATTCCCAATCAGTGAACTCAAAAACCCTTTTAGAATAATTTTTTTTAAATAACTCTACTTCCATTTTAACTCAAAATTTATATTTACTCTATTTTCAGTTCACTTTCACCCTTTTTTCACTCAAAATTTATTTTCACTCCATTTTCACTTTACTTTTACTCTGCTTTCACATTTTCTCAAAATTTATTTTGCACTCCATTTTTACTTCACTTTCACTTCACTTTCGCATTCACACAAAATTTATTGTTACTTAATTTTCATTTCACTTTTTTGTTGGTCAACGTTGTGTACTTTAACTTTGCATTAGAGAAATAGAATAGTGAAATAAAATTGTATTAGAAGTAAAAGTAGTTTGAAAGTGAAGTAAAAGTAGTCTGAAAGTGAAGTGAAAGTGAAAATAAATTTTGATTGAGAGTGAAAGTGAAGTGAAAGTGAAGTGAAAATAAATTTTGATTGAAATTGAGTGAATGTGAAGTGAAAATAAATTTTGATTGAAAATGAAGTGAAAGTGAAGTAAAAATAAATTTTAATTGAAAGTGGAGTGAAAGTGTATTAAAAATAAATTTTGAGTGAAAATGGAATGAAAAAACTTTTCAGTGAAAGTGGAGTGAAAGTGCAGTAAAAATTGGATGAAAAAAATTTTAAATGAATATGAAGTGAAAATGCAGTGAAAAAAATTATGAATGAAAGTGAAGTGATAATAGAGAGAAAAAAATTTTGACCGAAAGTAGAGTGAAAGTGAAGTGAAAATGGAGTGAAAAAATTTTGACTGAATGTGAATGTAAAGTTAAATTACCGAATCGACCTCCAGAAACTGTAAAAACCTTTTTTTGAACACTTTTATATAAACAAACTTAATTTATGAAAATTTATTGTTGCTTTGACAGTTGTCAACTGTCCAATTGTTAAATTATGTTCAAATACGTAGTCAGTGACCCCAGAAACACTTTTAGAATCATTTAAAAAAAAGTAAAAGACTTTTATTGAAATTAGCAGTTAATTTGACAGTTGTCAACTGTTAAATTGTAAATTTGACATCAAATTTGTGATTAGCGACTCCAAAAACTCTTTTAGAGTATTTTATTTTAAAAAATGATTTTTATTAAAGTTGACAGTTGGTTTGACAACTAAATTGTCAATTTGACATTAAATTCGTAATGAGCTACCTCGAAAACTCCAGGAACTACAGAAATTTTTATATTTCAAGTTTTAAACCAGGTTTCCTGTTGGCCATGGTTTCCATGATTTTTAACTTAGCTAAAAATTAAAAAAATTTCGTGTTTAAAAAAACATATGCAATATTTAATAGCTGATGTTCAAAGCTTGACAGGTATGGCTCAAAGCTTGATTACAAAGAGAATTTTACATGTTCGGAAATTAGGAACACTTTTGGACAATCGTTTCAAATAATGTAAACGACGGATTTTGCTTTGAAAAGATTTAATGAAAGTGTAAACGCAATCACTGTAGGGTATTAAATTTTTACTCCGAAATGTCCTACAAAATTATTAACCCTCCTCGGTTATCTAAAGTAAATAAATTTTTTTTCGGCTAATAAGAAAGCTTTTATCGGTCTCTAAAGAGGAGCTTAACATTCGCTAAAAAAAATAAACTAAAATCACCTTAAATACATCTGAATTCACTGGTGCAAAATTTTATTTTATTTATGCACTAATAGTAAGTCTCCGGCTTTTGCTCAAGGGAAATACTAAAATAGTATATGAACGTTGTGCAACCGTAGGATGCGTCATGATGGATAGTGGTAAGCATTTATGCCACAAAGCCATTAAAGCGCTAGCAAATCTCGCATGGAAAGCTTTCTTAATATATTAGTAGGCAGCAACGTGAGACTTTCATGTCATCATCGGATCAACAGCTATTTCACTAACAAAAAGATTTGTCATACCATTTTTTTTTAAAAGTATTTCCTTTTGGCAACATTCTCGCTTTTTAGTGATGGATTATTATGAATTCATCTAATTAGAATCTGAAATGATTTTTGAGATGTTTGTTTTAAAAAAAATATCCATTCGTTAACGACAAACTGATGCTGAAAAATGATGCGCGGACTTATTCTTAAGCTTGAAAGCACAAAGAAGCAAATTTATTGAACAATTCCTTAGTTCGTTTTGGTAACAATATGCTTGGAGATGGAGCTTCCTGTTAACAGCGCTAAACAATAATACAATAAATCTCCCAAGAGTAGAGAAAAGTTAAGATACACAGAGGGGAATCCGGGGTGGGAGGAGGGAGAGAAAGAGAGAGAGAGAGAGAGGGTGGTGAAAAGATACCATGGAATAGCGGCAGCTATGATAGTGTTGGAAAGCTGTATGTTAGGATAGAGGAAAATATAGTAGGATCGTCTGGTACCACGAAGCAATTAAAAATAGAAGCTCGACTCGAGAGTGCTTGTTACGACCGCACCTAAATATTTATCATTTTTTCTGCTGGACCTTAATTCCCTGGCTTCTATTGTCAATAGTTATTAATAACTGTTTCCACAATATAGCTAACTTACAGTTTCGTTGAATTTTATTGTTTCCATTCATTTACAGGAATATGACTATTTCCTTTTTGGCCCCAGACAGGAGTGGCGAATTAAGACAATTCTCCGCCCCAGGCTGTTATCAAAGTGACGCACTTTGTTACCCATTTTTAATCTTTTTGTTATGGTTGTAACTTTAATTTTAATTGAAATTAAATTAATAGTGTCTGATCAACAATTGTTTTTATTATTATTTTTCATATTCATCAAGAAATGTTCGTTTGGAAATCCGCAAATTCATCAACGCCTGTCTTTGGTCGAAGTGCTTCCTGGTACATATATTCGGATGCAATTCTTTAATATTTAAGAGCATCAGGAAGACGAAAATTATTTTTTTGTTTTGGTCCTGTCAAAACACTGGCATCGATCATTTTTAATTAAAGACCCCAAGTGAATTGCTGGTGACTATAGATTCTTATATAAGGCGTTCTGTTTTATCGACGGAAGTTAATTATCCTGCGCGGATAAGTGAAAACTGTAAAAATGGTAAATTATGTAGTACGTCTGGGACTCACTATAACAAAAACGAAGCGCGTTTATGGTTATTTAAATTCATTTTCGTTTTGGCTACAATAAGAGGCGCATGACATAATAAAAATTTTTTAAAGATTGTAAAGTAGGGTGACGAAATTCTGATTAGCGGATAGTTTCCAAGTCAAAGGACGAATAGAAAAAAACAAGAACGAGAAGAAAACCGCTATCTCAGAAATAAAGGTATTATGAATTATAGCAAACTTCAAAATGGGTTTATTTTTCGATTAATACTCTTTTAATCATATAATAAGTAAATTGAATTATAAAAGTCTGAGAGAGGCAGAAAAATAAATGATTAAAGCTTAACTGGGAGAACGAGAAATTTTTCTTTATTGAAGGGTTTCTCAAATCAACACTTATCACGTTTATAAGTATTCTTTACTTGAAACGAACTAACTTGTGCTTTTGACGTGTAAGAGAATTTATCGTTAACTTCATAAACTCAAAGAAAGTAACCCTTTCTGCTCACCACGCAATTGAGAGTGGATATATGTGAGCTTTTTTTGTGAGCGCCACGTCTTGTGCTAGTAGCGAGTTTTCATTGAGTGAACGAATTACTCAAGGAAGCAGGAAATCACGAACTATATATTTAATAATTATATTTATAACTAAAGAATTCTTTATTAATTTAGAAATTTAATAATCATTGTCTCCTTTAATATAAACAGCAATAAAGTAAATTTACTTATAGGGAATTCGGAATTGTAAATGTGGGGTACTTCTATTTGAAGTCACCAAAAAAGCTTCCTCTAACTATTGCTCCAAATTTTCGCCAATAATTCCCATCGAAAATTCATGAGATCATTAAACGACTTTCAAGGAAATTTTGAATCGAAGTTGAAAATTCTCATTATTCACAATTCAACATAAAATTAATGAAATTCCATTAAAATTACAATTTTAACTAGAATTCCGTCGGTAATCCAGTGGCAATTATTATTGTTACTCCAATGAAATCTTCAGGGAGCAATTTCCGGGAAATCTTTTCAAGTGAATGGGATGAGAAACGTCTGGTGAGAAGATTCAAATCTGTATTGCAATATGTACAATTATTCAAAAGTGATAGTTAATTCCGGCAACTTGTTCTCAACTAATTTTCATCACCTATATTTGATACAATGCGTCCTCATTTTCATGGCGAAGAAAAGATTTCTGTAAATATTTCCTAATCGATTTTTATATCAGAAAAAGTTCTCAGAAACAAAAAACAATCAAATTAAATCTTAAATTAAATTAAAGTTAATTAATTATATTAATTTGAATCAAAATTAAAGAAAATAATTACCAACATTGCGTTAAATAAAGAATAAAAGAACTTTCCCTTTATTTTCGAAATACTACATTCAATTTATTTTCTCTCTGATTTATAAGAAGAATAAAGTGGTGAAGGTCGAGAGGGTATTGTTTCTGTGGAAAGGTACATTAAATTTACTTTGAATTTCAAAGTAAAGCATAACCGTTAGTTACCTCGTTTAAAGTATATTTTAAGTTGTAAATTGAAAAACCTA
This sequence comes from Leptopilina myrica (nomen nudum), assembly GCA_032872475.1. Taxonomy (NCBI): domain Eukaryota; kingdom Metazoa; phylum Arthropoda; class Insecta; order Hymenoptera; family Figitidae; genus Leptopilina; species Leptopilina myrica (nomen nudum). The sequence goes on from CM065466.1 coordinate 8,480,554, forward strand.
GTGTCGAGATTGCAAAATTATTTTAAAAAAATATTTCTCCTGAAAAGCGCACTTTTGAAAACTGAAATCCTATCAAAATTGAAAAAAACTCAATATCAAAATTTTGGTATTAAACTTATTCTCAAGAAATTGCAATTCTTAAGAGTGTATCTTTGATCTTTAGTGACATTTACACATTTTTGAGAAAGTTAACCTTATTTTGCTCACTTGGAGAGTTGGCGACAACTTGATTGCCCAAATAAATAAAACGAGGTTAACCTTCTAGAGGAAACTGCTTATTTCATCTCAACATTTTCATTTAATGAATAATACCCTAAATGCGTAATTAATCTCCGATGCTGATGAATAAAATTTTATGTTTTCGTTACCCAATTTTACCAGGAACCAGTATTATTGTGTAATTATTTGAAAAAATATTATTCAAATATTTAAATTTTCGGAAATTGTAAATTTTTATACAAAGGCTAAAAGGAATATTTGAAGGTCTTCTTTTTTGGGGGAAAAAAAATGTTGAGGGAATAAAAATATAAATGAGCAGTGGTCGCAACGCGACAAATGGGAAAATTTTCTATAGTGTTCATGATACAAAGAAAACCCTATACATTTATGAGTAACCGTAGTGACAGTAATGGTGGTGCGAATTTCCCATGTGTCATAGGTGTATAATGCACTTTTCAGGAACAAGTAGTAAACTCCTTTCTACGGTGCACCTCGGCATCAGCGGCCCGTTGAAAAGCAGGATTTGTGGCGCAGGCTGATAAAAAATTTCGCAATCCTCGCAAAGCTGCACTCAACTAAATCGGGATTCGCGAAAATTTCTGGCCTTAATATCCGTCCATTATAGCCAAGTGGCATAGCGTTGCTATAGAATTTTAAGGACACTGCATAAAAAAGATAACACCAACTGTGTTGCAAAGAAAAAAAAAATTTGTAATTCCTCATGTGGGATGAAAATTACTTGTCTTCCTTTATACGACCATGGATAAGATAAATTCAAAAAGAATATTCACCTTTAGTTTTAATTTTTCTTTCCGTCGCATTGTTTTCGAAAATATTTTTTAACAAACTAATTTTTAAAATTCTATTTCAAAAGCACCATTTGAAGAGATTTCTTTAAAAAATTTTCAATTTTAATATCCACCTTTAAATTTTTATTAAATACAGTAAAAGGATAAAAATTATTTTCAAATTCATTCTGCGAGGAACATTATTAAATTTCATCTCGGCAACACTTTTATTATCGTCTTTTAAAAAATACACAATAAGAAATATTGTAAAACTTTTTGTATTGTAGTAAACGTAACAATCACATGGGGATAGCTATTCAACTACTTTGAAACTCGAGAATGCTTCGAGCAGTAATGGATGCAACGAAGTCTGAACATGTGAGACACGTTAACTACGAAGCTCTGACAATATATTCCTATTATTTATCTTACTGTATAAGTTGCAAATAGTACCTTCAAATTCTATTCATCAAAGTTCTAATCCTAATAACTTATGATAGTTTGTCAGAAACAATTTTATGTGTACAAAATTACATTTTTGCAATTATTCTTAATCTCTGGAAAAATATAATTTTTAGTACTGTCACGTTCCTTAGTTATTTATTTGCAAAATTTTTAAATAATATTTAGAAGATTAATTTAAGTTCTAATTAAGCCGGACTAATTCAGAAAGTTGTTAGGTAAAATTCCTGGAAATTCTAATTTTAATTGAAGAATCTATTTATTTGGCAGAAGGGGTCCCAGGCTTCCTTGAATGTACTATTTTTATAGTTTTCAACTATCAGCGGTAGATAATTATCTTCGGTCGATAAAATAGAAGGCCTTATTATCTATAGTTACCAGCGATTCACTTTACTTTCAATCCACTTTCACATTCAGTCAAAATTGTTTACACTTCATTTTCACTTCATTTTTAATCCACTTTTTCAATCATTCAAAATATTTTTCATTTCATTTTCACTTCACATTCACACCACTTTCAGTCAAAAATTTTTCACTCCCTTTTCACTTCACTTCCCTTCACTTCACTTAAAATTGATTTTTATTCCCATTTCACTTCACTTTCACTCAAAATTTATTTTCACTTCGTTTTGACTTTACTTTCCCTCTACTTTCACATTCATTTCACTTTTATTTTAACTCACAATTTTTTAGCACTCCATTTTCATTTCACTTTTACTCAAAATTTATTATTACACCACTTTCACTTAACTTTCACATTCACTTCACTTTTATTTTAACTTACACGCCGAATATTGCAAGTAAATATTTAATAAATATTTAGAAAAATTTCGGTGCAGTGGGGGATAAAATATGGAATAAAGAAAATAAAAGAGTTTTAATGAAATATTTTTTATTTAAATTAAATTTTTATATTTATTTATTCACTCCATATGGAATATGAATTCATTTAAATTTTATTTTCATTACAATTTTACTTCACATCAAAATTTTCTCAAAATTTATTTTCACTCCATTTTGACTTTACCTTCACTTCACTTTCACTCAAAAATTTTTTACACTCACTCACTTTTACTTTTCATTCCAAATTTATTTTAATTCTATTTTCACTTCACTTTTACTTCACTTTTATTTAAACTAAAAATTTTTAATCACTCCATTTTAATTCAAATTTTATTTTCATTACATTCTTACTTCACATTAAAATTTTCTCAAAATTTATTTTCACTCTAGTTTGACTTTACATTCACTTCACTTTCATTCAAAAGTTTTTTCACTTCACTTTTAATCAAAATTTATTATTACTCCATTTTCACTTAACTTTTACTAAACTTTCATATTCTCTTCACTGTTATTTTCAACTTAAAATTTTTTATCACTCCATTTTTATTTAAATTTAATTTTCATTACATTTTTACTTCACATTAAAATTCTCTCAAAATTTATTTTCACTCCATTTTCACTTCAGTTTCACTTAAAATTGATTGTTTGTCTATTTTCACTAAAAATTATTTTTAAACCAATTTCACTTCACTTTTATTCAAAATTTATTTTAACTCCACTTTCACATTCACTTAAACTTTATGTCACATAATTTTCACTTCATTTTTTCGTTGGTCAATATTGTCGATGCTAACTTCGTATTGGAGAAGAAGAATTATGAAATAAAATTTTTATTTCAGGTAAAAATAGTCTGAAACTGAACTGAAAATGGAATGAAGAAAAGTTTTGAGTTAAAGTGTGATTAAAGTAAATTTTGAGTGAAATCGGAGTAAAAATGGGATGAAGAAAAAATTTTGAGTGATATTGAAGTGAAAGTGGACTGAAAGTGATGTGAAAATTTTTTTTGAGTAAAAGTGAAGTAAAAGTAATGAAAGTAAATTTTGAGTAAAAGTAGAATGAATGTGAAGTGAAAATGAAGTGAAAATAAATTTTATGTAATAGGTTAGTAAATTGAAAATGGAATGAATATGAATTTTGAGTGAAAATGTGGGATCAAAAAAAATTTTTTGAATTAGGGTGGAGTTAAAGTGAAGTGAAAAAATACTGTAATGTGTTTTATGTTTTTTTTTATTGACAAATTGAAAACAAAAATGGTATTTTTTTGTTATTTTTAAAAATATGAAATGATTCCCTCGGAAAATTCTTTAATGAAATTCCCTCTGGAATTGCGAATGGAAAAAAAATTGCAATATGCAATTTTGAGGAAACACTTTTAGGTGAATATTCGTTGAGTAATTCCCGACTGTATTGATAATTAAAAAAGAAACTATTACAACAATCATAATTCAAAGACTTTATTTACCTAAAATTTGAAACACATGCTGGAGGTTCGTTTTCATTATTTCCGCAAACTACACGTTAGTCTTGGTTGTTAGGGCTTTATGAATCCCGAGGACGTTAATGTTTCTAGATGGACCATCCACGTCTACTTTAGCTGTGCGGTGTACCTTTTTTTTAAAGGGGAAAAAGCATTACCACACGATAAAAGGAGAAAGAAGAAATAAACGGAAGTAGAGCTCCCATTGTAATAGCAACCGCAATGATAATCTCAACTTTTCACCTTGCTGTAAGGATAACAAGATAAGAAGTGATGGAATTAGAAGGGAAAAAGTGCAAGTTTCGAATTTAAAATTCTAGATAAAAGTAACGGAATTAAATTCTTGTAGAAATACTTTCTTTCAAATAGAGCAATTTATTTAGGTGGAAATTTTCTTTACCCAAATAATTAATCATAAAATATTCTAATCATAAATTCCAGTGGAAGTTTTCGATTTATTGCTATCGTAATTTTGGCAACAATTTTTATTATTTGGATTTAGAGGGTTTTGAGAGAATCAATCTAAACAGATCGCTAATTAATGTTTAACAAATACTCATTAATTTTAGTCTCTAAAATTTGAATGAGCAAAAAGACGCTGTATTGCAGTGTAAAGTATATATAGATGATTCAAATAGAGTATATGGGCTAATTGGTATGTGTAATGAAGTTATATATACAAAGTTCGCAAAATCAAGTTTCGTTTGTCAACGCCAAACTCTCGTAGTTTGTAGTGACGAGAGATCTTACGAGATAGACGAAGATTGTCGAAGTCGTTCGACTTGTTAGGGAATAATTTTAATGTCTCTGCATTATGCTGTAGCGTTGTAGACTCCACAATCATGGTCCTATTTGTAAGATAATAATTTTCGATATATTTAGGTTTAGAAACGTTACTTGCAGATAGTAAAAATATTTATTCTTACAAGAATATTTTTATGGGAAAATTTAATTGATGAGTTGAAAACAATTTTACGGAGATTTCGCAAACTTTTTCCCGACCACTATTAAAAAGGTCAATTATTTTCACTTCCACTCAAAATTTATTTTATTTCCATTTTCACTTTATTTTCACTCCACAATCACTTTTACTTTCACATAAAATATATTTTCACTTCATATTCACTCCACTTTCACATTTAATCAAAAATTATTTCCACTCAATTGTCACTTCACTCTCACTCCATTTTTACTTTTACTCAAAAATTTGATTCAATACCTTTTGACATCACATTCACTCCACTTTCACTCAACATTTATTTTCAGTCGACTTTCACTTTCACAAGAAATATTTATTTACTTCATTTACACTCCAGCGTTACTTTCACTCAAAATTTATTTTCACTCCATTTTTACTTTATTTTCACTCCATTTTTACTTCATTTTCACCCAAAACTTATTTTAACTCCATTTTCACTTCACATTCACTCCACTTTCACTTAAAATATATTTTCACTTAATTTTCACTTCACCCTCATTCCACTTTCACTTTTATTCAAATATTTTTTGAGCGAAAGTGAAGTGAAATTTGTAATAAAAAATGTTGAGTGAAAACAAAGTAAAAATAAATTATAAGTGGAAGTGAAGCAAATTTGAAGTGAAAATGGAGTGAAAATAAATTTTGAGTGAAAGTGAAGCAAATTAAAAGTGAAAATAAAGTGAAAATAAATTTTGAGTGAAAGTGGAGCAAATTTGAAGTGAAAATGTAGTGAAAATAAATTTTGTGGGTTTTTGAATGTGAAGGAAAAATGGTATGAAAATAAATTTTGAGTGAAAATGGAGTGATAAAAAATTTTGATTTAAAATAAAAGTGAAGTGAATGTGAAAGTAGAGCGAAAGTAAAGTGAAAATGAAGTGAAAATGGAGTAATAATAAATTTTGAGTAAAAGAGAAGTGAAAAGGGAGTAAAAAAATGTTTGATTATGAGTGAAAGTGAAGTAAAAGTGAAGCGAAAAAGAGAGTAAAAAAATTTTTGAGTGAAATTTCCACTTCATTTTTACTTAAAATATATTTTTACTCCACTTCTACTTTTACCTTTACACAAATTTCACTTTTGTATTCTTTTTCGCCAATACAAAGTAGACGTTTACAACGTTGACCATCAAAAAAGTGAAGTGAAAAATAAATGAAAATCAATTTTTTAGTAAATATAAAAATGAAGTAAAAATGGAGTGAATGTGAATTGAAAATTATTTTGAGTGAAAGGCAAAGTAAAAATGGAGTGAAAATAAATTTTGAGTAAAAGTGAAGTTAAAATTAAGTGAAAATAAATTTTGAGTGAAAGTGAAGTGAAAATTAAGTGGAAATTGAGTGGAAATAAATTTTAAATGTAAGTGAAGTGAAAATTAAGTGAAAATTGAGTAGAAATAAATTTTAACTGAAAGTTGCGTGAAAGTCAAGTGAAAATAGAGTAAAAATAAATTTTGAGTGATAGTGAAAAAGTAGAATGGAACTGAAGTGAAATTACATAATCGACTTCCAGGATTCCTAATTTTCTATTCTGTATTTAAAACTTGACATTGTTTAAAATTTTGATTTCTAAATGCAAAATTTTGAATTTTACATTATTCACAATATGGCGAATTCAAAATGGCGGTTGCGATTTTGAAAAATCAATTGGATTCTCTTGAAAATCTTTACTCGGGGATTTTTGCAGTCGCTGATCACGAATGTAATATTAGTTTTTCAAAACCTAAAATGTCGGATAACATTTTAAAAATTTGAACTGATTTCCTTGAAAATGCTAATCTGGAGGATTTCGAGGTATCTGATTATAAATCTGATGACATTTTTGAAAACTAATTCTTCCGTTCGCTATCTTGAATTTTTAAAAACTGACATTAAATGCTTGATCATCATGACAATTGACAGCTGTCAACTCTTATGAGAAGTAATTTTTTTCACATAAGTATCGATAAAAGTGTTTTCGGGGTCGCTGACTACGAATTTAATGTTATAAACACATTTGAAAGCTGGAAAAGCAACTGTCAACTTTTATAAAAGTTATTTGTTTTTCATTAAAATGAAAATGCTTTTTCGATCATTTTCATCAAAAATAAATTACTTTTATTAAAATTGACAGCTGGTTTGACAGCTGAAAACTGTCAAATTGTCAATTTAGCATCAAATTCGTTATTATGGACCAAAAAAAATCTTTTACAATTATTTTTATGCGTAAAAAAATAAATTACTTCTTATAAAAGTTGCCATCCGGAAGAGAGTGCCAAAATATGTCATATAATTTGGTAGCATCTCAATGATTAATTTTTAAAAAGGGTTCGTTTGGTTCAAGATCCATCCCTCGAAAAGTTTTTTTTGAAGATTTGTTGCTCGCAAGTGAATGAGTTTATCAGTAATGGAAAGTGATGCAAAACTTTAATGACATAAAATTTTCTATTCTATTAAATATTGCTAGATTTCCAACCAAACAGCGGATTTAAGTTGTCGGCGTTTAAAACAGAAGGAAAACGACGATTGCACTTGATGCTGAATTTAATTATTAATTAAACAGAAGTCCGTGGGTTAAATTTACATTAATGCAGCAAATGGAATATGACCAAAGATTTAAAATTCAGTAGAGTTGGCTTGAAACTATTAATGCATAGAGATTTTTGAATAATCGAATACGAGCACTTCACATTATGCTACAGTGTATCGAAATAGAGTTGCAAGAAACTTTCCTATATGCCTAAAAGAACTTTTAATTTCTTTTTATCCATTTCTCCAAATGCCCTCAAGTACTTCGAATGGAAATACATTTTCCAGCAGGTTATTGTGAATTTAAAAAGAGGGGAAAAATTCTCTTAGGTGACGCATTTAGACAATGTTATTATCATCATTAAAATCCATTAATAATTCATGACTGAATTGAAATACTAATTTTGGACGAATGTACATTATGTAAAAATTGCAAGAGGGAGATGTCATAGATACTCTGCTATATGAATCTAAAGATATAAGTTTTATATTCGTTAAAAAGGATGCTTTATTATTTATTTCGAATATGCGCACATGGACTGAAAATAATTTTGTAAATATTTAATTTCTTGCTGATATTGTATTTTCTTTTGCATGTATCAATTTATTTTAAAATGAAGATGAAAATACTTAACTGTCAATATGTATCTCTATAAAAAATATATATAGCTTGTGGTACATTGCAAGCAATTTAAAGAAGATAGTCAACTTAAACGTAAGCCATTACGAGTAATAGAATGCAGTGAAACTTTCCTTTTTTTTTGCTTGAGTTTCTTCTTCTTTCGGTCTATGAGCCACTTGTTTTTTTTATGACCGCCATTCTATTCAGTGGAGTAGTTGGCTTCTTATTGGAAATTTGTATTGGACGACTCAATGATTTTCCGTATTCCATTTTCTATTCTCCTCAAGACTAGACTGTTTGTTAATTTTTGTGCGCGACTCTTTTTTCTTCCATACTCCTAAATTGCTTTCAAAAATCTTTTATATACTCTCTCTCTCTCTCTCTCTCTTTTTTTTTTAAATATGGAAATGTGAAATGCTCTTTTCCTTCCAAGTTTTTGGATTGGTTCTACACTTTTGTTCGCATCCCCGGGGAATAGGCAATGCATATTTTATGATCGTGTGATGTCCCGCTTCGTCGGTAAAGTCGGTACCTTCTTCGCGGCTTTTCAAGGATTTTCTCGAGCTTTCGGCAAAGGGATAGTCACGTAGGTTTGGGCGGAAATAGACCTCGTCTCAAGACAAGATTAAAGTTGTCGGATCGCGCGCGCGACACTCGGGAAACGAAGTAGAAATCGTGTCGATTTGCGAACGTGTTCGCTCGTACATGAAGAGAAAAGTCGAACAGAAGTGTGGGCTGATTTACGTTCTTAACTTTGCATTTCCTATGGTAAAATGTTTCGCTCAGTAGAACGGAACACTCGAAATAAATACGTATATATCTCTTTTCCCCTATAAAGGAAAAGGCGTCAATCAATTATTTTTTTTCTGTATTAAATATATTTAACAATTTATATTCAGATAACTTGACGATATGAAATTTCTGTTGGAAAATTATTTGAGAGCATTTTTTTCGGGGGTGAGAGAGAGAGAGAGAGAGAGGGAAACTAGTAACTCGAATGAAGCGGATATATGGAGGTAATTTTTTAAAAAATCTAGTTCGCTCTCTTCATTCAAAAACCTAGATAGAATCTCTTGAGAGACCATTTCAACCCGTGTGGAAATTTATAATGGCGTTAGGTCGTAACGATCTCCAAGTGTTAGACTCTTGACGTAGTTCAGAAGATCTACAATTTACCCTTCAAGTTGCGCAATCAAGAGAATAGACGAATCATCACAAAACGTCTAGTACAGCTGGTTTTTCGAATTGCTTATTGCATGATTATTTAAACATTAATTACAGTTCACTAAACGGAATTCCTTGCTGAATTCATTCATCATTCATTAATAATTAATTAACTATTCAATTATCATTCCTTAACAGAATCAAAAAACGATCATATCTGAAAAAATTCCCCAAAGTGAAACAGTGAAATTCCCCGGAATCCCTTAACTGTGGGTCGATTATGTAATTTCACTTAATTTTCACTTCACTTTCACGTAAACTAAAAATTTACTTTCACTCCACATTCACTTTACTTTCAATCAAAATTTATTTCCTCTCAATTTTTACTTTACTTTCACTTTACTTGCACTTCACTTTTACTTCACTTTCACTCAAAATTTATTTTCATTACACATTCACTCAAAATCTATTTTCACTTCATTTTCACTTTACTTTCACATTCATTCAAAATTTATTTCCCCTCAATTTTCACTTCACTTTTACTCTACTTTCACTTTTACTCAAATTTGTTTTTCAATCCATTTTGCCTTTTACTTGCATCCAAAACTTATTTTTGATCCATTTTGACTTAATTTGCATCTAAAACTTATTTTCAATACATTTTCACTTCACTTGCATCCAAAACTTATTTTCACTCCATTTTCACTTCACTTTCACACCATTTTCATTCAAAATTTATTTTTACTTAATTTTCTCTTCACTTTCACTTAAAATTTTTTTTCACTCCATTCTTACTTGACTCACGCTCAACATTTATTTTCAAGTAACTTTCACTCCATTTGCACTTTACTTTCACATTCACTAAAAATTTACTTTCACTCCACATTCACTTCACTTTCAATCAAAATTTATTTCCTCTCAATTTTTACTTTACTTTCACTTTACTTGCACTTCACTTTTACTTCACTTTCACTCAAAATCTATTTTCACTTTACTTTCACATTTACTCAAAATTTATTTCCATTCAATTTTCACTTCACTTTTACTCTACTTTCACATTTACTCAAAATTTTTTTTCAACCCATTTTGACTTCACTTGCATCTAAAACTTATTTTCAATTCATTTTGACTTCACTTGCATCCAAAACTTATTTACAATCCAGTTTGACTTCATTTGCATTCAAAACTTATTTCCACTCCATTTTCACTCAAAATTTATTTTTACTTAATTTTCTCTTCACTTTCACTCAAAATTTATTTTTACTCCATTCTTACTTGACTTACGCTCAAAATTTATTTTTAAGTAACTTTCACTCCATTTTCACTTCACTTTCACATTCACTAAACATTTATTTTCATTTAATTTTCACTTCACTTTTTCGTTGGTCAACGTCGTGGACCTTAACTTCGTATTAGAGAAAATGAATAATGAAAGAAAATTGTTGTGAAGGTGATAGTAGTCTGAAAGTGTAGTAAAAATAAATTTTTGAGTGAAAGTGAAGTAAAAAGTGGAGTGGAATTAATTTTAAGTCAAAGTGAAAGTGAAGTGTATGTGTAATAAAAAAGTTTTGAGTAAAAGTGAAGTAAAAGTGTAATAAAAATAAATATTAAGTGAAAGTGGAGTGAAAGTAAGTTAAATTGGAGTGAAAATAAATTTTGAGTGAAAGTGAAAGCGGAGTGAAAATTGACTGAAAGTGAAAATGAAGTGAAAATTGAGGGAAATTGAAAGTGAAGTGTAAATTGAGGAAAAATAAATTTTGAGTGAAAGTGAATTAAAAATGGAGTGAAAATAAATTTTGATTGAAAGTGAAAGTGAAGTGAAATTACATAATCAATGCCGTGAAACTGTTTGGTTTTCATTTTTATTTTCATTCTCTGGAAAATATCGACGAATTCCCGCGGAAACTTTTTTCCCAGTCGGCAATTTATTAATTATTCACCAGATTTAATTCCAATCGTGGTTGCTAATCATTAATCCAATTGTGGTTGATTATTCGTAACGAATTTGAAATTAAATTTTTAAGTAAAATTCACAATGACATTGGGTCACAATAAGCGAATACTCGACAATTAAAATCCCATTTTAAAAACTCCACTTTTTTCTTCTATTTCTATTTTTAGCAGGTTTAATTGTTCTAACTGAAATCACTTTTGAAATAATGCACATCGCACAAACAATTGTGCATCAAAGCGTAAAGTACAACAGCCAACCACATGGCAAATATTTGGGTCGAAAAACTCACTGAAGATGGAGAATTTATTTAGTTAGTAAACAAAAGACAAAAATTAATTTTCCATTTCTGGACATAATCATTTTGTTGATAAATTAACTGCAATTATCGTGATTCAATGAGAAAGAAGTAGATAATAATAATAATAATAATTTATTGTTAGATATATATACATTTTTTCGGTGAAGGAAATAAAAGTTTCAATTACAATTGTAATTGATAGATGATGTGTCTTCGTCGTAAGTAGAGGAGTTAGAGTGGTAGGATTTAAGAACAAATTAGGTATCAAGTTTACTGAAAAAAAACTTGTATCGTTCTAACTTTTTTCACTGCGGGAAAGATTTACCCCAAAAAGTACTCTCTGGAGATTTTCTCCGAATTTAGCTTATAATTTGATTTCGTATTTTTCTGAAAATCGTCTTTTTCGGCTTGATTTGAGAATAATTCTGATGGATTTCTAATGTTTTGTTGAAATTTTGAAAAATAATGTGGAATTTTTTATGTAAAATTTGAAATACGTCATGTGTAATTCTGTAACCGGAATGAGGAATTCGGATAGTTGAGGTTAAAATTTGAAATAATGAATGTGGAACTCGATTTGTAGGCTTCGGAATAATCTTAAATGTAAAATTATAGAATATGGATTAAGGAATTGTGAAAGTTACGATTTTCTAACTTTTTCCGATTCCACATCCAATATTCCGATTTCACATTCCAAAGTCCGACTCCACGTGTGCAATATTTCCATTTCATATTTTATATTCCGATTCTACATTCCGATTTCACATTCCACATTCTTATTCCACTTGCAATATTCCAATGTGGGATCGAAATGTGAAAACAATCGGAATCCTGAAAGTAAAATAAGAATATTGCATGTGGAATCGGAATATTAAATGTGGAATCGGAATATGAAATCAGAATATAGAATCGGAAAATTGAGAACAGGAATTAGAATGTGAAATGTAAAATCGGAACGTGGAATGAAACATCCTAATGTTAAATCGAAATATTAAATGTGGAATCGGAATATTGTGAATGGAATCGTAATGTGATATATAAAATGAAAATATTTAATGTAGAATCTGAATGTGGAATCGGAAAATTGAAAATGAAATCAGAAGATTGATTGTGAAATCGAAATGTGAAATCATAATTTAGAATCGGAATGTTAAATGTGAAATCGGAATATTCCATGTGGAATCAGATTGTGGAATGTGAAATCATAATACTAAATGTGCAATGTGAAATCGGAATGCAGTTTGTGGAGTCGATATATTTAAAGCAGAATCGGAAAAAGAAATCTAATTGATCCAGAGTTAAAATTTCGGACTGTAAAATTCAAAATACGGAATTCGGAATGTGGAATTTGGAATAATAAATGTGAAATCTATGCGAATACAGAATATGAAATATGGAATTCAGAATCGAAAATGTAACACTCGAAATCCGAATTGTAGGGATTCTGAAAATGAATGTCGAAAATAGAATTTTGAATTCGGAATCCTAAATGAGAAAATTCCAATTTTTGAATATGGAATTGCGAATTTTAAATGTGAATGTGAAATTCATAATACAAATATGGAATCCAGTGATTGAAATTTGTAAATTTCAATATTAAATTATTGTAAAATTCAAAATTTTGCATGTTTAATTTAATTTGCGGAATATGAAATTCGGATTTTAAAATGTGATATTTGAATGACGAAATATGGAATTCGGAAATTTTTAATATGAAATATAGAATAGAAACACTGAAATGTGGAAGTTACAATCCAAAATAGAAATTCTAAAAAACGAACAAAAGAATTCGTAATAAGGAATGTGGAATTCAGATTCCAGAATTAAAAATTTCAAATTACGGAATACAGAATTCGGAAAGTAAAGTTTTTTATATGTATAGAAAAAGAAAAGGAATGCGGAACTTAATTTTTGAAACCTAAATGTTGTTTTCCGAATAAATTACAATAATGATAGAAGATTCTGGAAAATTTTAATCAGAAATTCTTACTAAAAATCAAAATTTCAAATTCTATTTCGCAAATTTATACTTAAATTTTGAATGGAATTAGTAACAAGAAATTCTGATAGTAAAATGCACATGCTAATTAATTATACACTGTTAGAGAAAGATACTAATTTAGAACCAATTCTGGTACTAAATCGTAATTTTGTTCTATTTTAATACCGAAATCAGCTCTAATTTAGAACCTTATTTTAAAGTGATAGTATTCATTTATGTAAATAGTTTTCATACTTAAAAAAAATTGTCAGGATGTCCTGTAATATGTTGCTTAAAAAACACATATATTCTTGCATTACTTTAGTTGACGATATGCAAATTGTAAAATTTTTCTATAGGCAGCTTCAGTTTTTTTGATGTCATAATAATATATAAAATACCGTAAGACGCGGAGCAGTAGAGAAGCAAATGGTTGAACATAACTGGCCGTATATCCGTATCTTCTTGTTCTATCCGATAGCTGCGTCTGATCGTAAAGGCATTTACTACTGAGTCCAAAGAACATAAGATCTGGATGTATTCCATAGGTATTAAAATTTATTACCTACGATGGCATTTCTGTGAGTATACGGCAGATAACAGTGTGTATGGCAAAGATAATCGACATTGGCATTTGAGTTGCATTGGTCAAAGTTTGCAAGAAAAGTGATACATGCTTTTTCTTTTCAGTGGAAATTGGCATTTCCTTTTTTGATAAACGTCATCTTTTTATGCAGAGGGAACATTTTTTATTTTTATGTTTCTATATTTTGAAATAAGAATCGTTCTGCGAAATAAGCTCCGATGATTCTACATATATCAGATTTCTAAAAATATTTTCCGGTTAAAATTCCAATGGATTTCCGATATCTTTTTAAATATATATGCGAGAATTTTGATTGTAATCGACAAACTCTTCGAAAATCCATAGGCATTTAAGTTTAACTTTAAGGATTGCGTATGCGAATGATTGCAACTTGTGCATTCCGAATTTCGTATTTAAAATATTACCTTCCGGATTTCTAATTTCATATTTCTTGTATCAAATTTCACATTCCGGAATTCGACTTTCATATTCTGTTACTCAAATTTGACATTCGATATCTCGAATACCATATTTCGTATATTAAATTTTACTTTTAAGATTACGAATTTCATATTCCTTATTCCAAATTTCATTGTTCCTATTTCAGAATTTCTGTTTTAGATTGTGAATTCCACATTCCGGTGTTCCTATTATATATTTTATATGAAAAACTCTACATTCCGAATTCCGTATTCTGTAATTCGAATTTCACATTCCATATTTTGCAATTCATATAAAACATATAAAATGTTGAATATCAAATTCCTGATTGCGAATTGATTATTTCGGATTTTGAATTTCATATTTCGTTATTTTAATTTTACATTCATCATTGGAATTTACAAATTTTAGATCATGGATTCCACATACCGAAATCTGAATTCCATATTCCTTATTCCGAATTTTATTGTTCGTGTTTCTGAATTTCCGTTTTGGATCGTAAATTCTCCATTTCGGTGTTCCTATTCCATATTTCGAATTAATAACTTCATCATTCCGAATTCCGACTTCGTAATTAAAATTCAACATTCCGGATGCGGAATCCATCATTTCTGGTTTCGACTTATAAATTATGTATTTTAAATTTTACATTCTGCATTCCGAATTCCATATTCCGCAATTTAAATTTAACATTGAAGATTTTGCATGTTCAAGTTCTGATTGTAAATTGTGTGTTTTTCGTATTTTTAATTTTATATTCAAGATTGAATTTATAAATTTTAGATAATGGATTCCACATTCCGGAGTTAAAATACCTTATTCCTTAATCTGAATTCCATTGTATGTATTTTTAAATTTCAGTTTTAGATTGTAAATCCCACATTCCGGTATTTCTATTCCATATTTCGTATTAAAAACTTCATCTTTCCGAATTCTTAACTCCTTAATAAAATTCAACATTCGGGATACGGAATTCATAATTTTTGATTTCGACTTATAAATTATATATTTCAAATTTCACATTCTGGAATCCGAATTCCATATTCCGCAATTTAGATTTAACATTGAAGATTTCGAATATTGAATTTCTGATTGTAAATTGTGTGTTTTCCGTATTTTTAATTTTACATTTAAGTTTGAATTATACAAATTTCGGATAATGGATTCCACATTCCGAATTATACTGTTCGTATTTCAGAATTTTCGTTTTGGATTGTAAATTCCACATTCCGTTGTTCCTATTACATATTTAATATAAATAGCGTAACTTTCCGAATTCCACATTCCATAATTCAAATTTCATATTTCGGAATCCGATTTCCATGTTTCGTATATCAAATTGTAAATTCAAGATTCACAATTTCATATTCCGTAATTTAAAATCCAACATTTATAAATTTCCAAATTAAGAAATGAAATTAAATAAATTTCATATTCATTATTCCAAATTCCACATTCTGAATTCAATAATTCAAACTTTACATTCTGTTATTTTAACTTTGCATTTAGGATTCCAAATCCAATATTCAGTTTTTTGACATTCACAGTTTGGCATCCGATTCTCACATTCCATATTTGAAATTTCACATTCCGAATCCCACATTCCCGATTTCGAATTCCGTATTTCAAATTTCACATGTTTAAATTGAAATCCCACATTCCAGTGTGTGAATTTTCGGAATCTTATTTGAAATTTTACTTTCCTGATTTAAAATTTCATACTTCGTGTTTCAAATTTCACCTTTCCAATTTCGAATTTTTTATTTTATTATTTGAATTTGCCATTCGAGATTTCGAATTTTCTACTTCGTATTGCAGATTTACAATGCGTGAATCAAAATTCAGAACTTCATATTCCTTATTCCGAATTCCATTTTTTTGTGTTTCAAATTTCATATTTCCAAATTAGAATTCCACATTCCGGAGTGTAAAATCCATATTTCGTATTTAAAATTTCACTTTCCGGATTCCAAATTCCATGTTCCGTTTTTCAAAATTACCATTCCAGATTTCGAATCTCATAATCAAGATTCTGTAATCCATGTTTTGTATTTAAATGTTTACACAAGGAATATAAATTTCATAATTCGTAATTCAAATCTGACATTAAAATTAGCAAATCTATGATTCAAATTTCACGTTCCAGATTCATTTGTCCATGTTCCTTTATTTTAAACTTTATACCCCAGTAGCACAAAATGTTCCTGTAACATTGACAACATTGAGGCAATGGTTTGTAATGTTGAGGCAATGTTCTCAATATTGCTGTAATATAATGTGCTACTGGGGTATTCAGGATACCGAACTCAATTTCCGTATTCTCAATTTGACATTACAAATTTAGTATTTCGGAATTCAAATCTCACATTTCTGAATGCAGAATGTGGAATTTAAAATCCGAAAAGTAAGAACTGAAACATTCTGAATGTTTAATTTGAAATGTATGTGAAACTTGGAATTTGAAATGCGGTTTATGAAATTTAGAATACAGAATATGGAATGCGGAATCCCGAAACTAAAATTTAGGATTCGGAATCCGGAATATGAAATTTTGTATGTTAAATATAAAATTCATAAAATGGAATTTGAAATTTTGAATTTTGAATGTGGGATCAAAAATTAGTTACCCTATCAAACCTCATAGAATGAGGTTTTCAATTTTGATTTTTAATTTTGCAATTAATTCGTAAAGAATTAATTGCATATAATTACAGATTGTTATTCAGATAAGGTAACATTTTTAATAATCATCAGTATAATAAATGAAAAAATAGGTAAAACTTCAAAAAGGTTAATTTAAAAAAATTAATAAGTTGAAAAATTTGAAAAAGTTTATATTCTATTAAACGCTAGATATAAATTGTATATTTATTATAGGGTATATGTGGAGAAACACGAAAAGTGTTGAAATTATAGGAAATGTACATTCGAAACAATTACGAAACACTAATTGGCTTTCTCGTCGGAGTATCAAAGGTAAGATAGTTTGATATCACCCAACAACGAATTAAGCACACCGCATGAGTACAGCGAATGAATCCTAATGAAAATTAAGAGAACTAACGAACGACATGAAGTTAAAGCTAGAAATATAATCATACCATATGAAATCAGTTTTTTCTAAAAATAATTTCCTTTATGATTCATAATTATATCTCAAAACTGTGATTTTAGTGATTTTGTTAAAGAAAATATTTCAATAATAATTATTTCAATAATTGTTTGCAAATTTAGAATTCTTCTAATCCATCAAGGTGAAACAATAAATAAAGATTTTTAAGCCATAAGAAATGTTTGAAATCGGCAATTTGTCAGAGAGAAAGAAGCTTTTGAATTTTACAGCTCAAGATGCAGCATATCACCGAATCTTCCATAGGAAACTGATTGCTTTATGGATGCTTAAACCCCTTACGATGAAGGAAGATAAATCGTTCCCTAGTGTCAGTGAAAAGCCGCATATCTTCTTTATCGATTACAGTTTCTTTCTCTTCGACTATAGCATTTCTTAAATTCATTTTATTCCACAACGAAAACATGCGCACTTACGCACACATCAACATCAAAATCAAAATATTTGAAGAAAAAATATTTATTTCTAGGAAAGAATTTTTAAATACTCTTCCAATGAAAGTTGGAAAACAGAATTTTTGTCTCCTATTTGGATAGACAGTATTAATTTTCTCTGGAGGAATAAAAAACAATATTGATAAATGTTATTTAATTCTGCATATTATTCGCTATGTGATTGAGAGTATATTGTGTGCTTGGAAAAATTTACCAAATTTTTTGGTTTTTCTAGTGAAAATGTAGGAAAATGGATTTTCACACAAACTGAAATTCCAGCGAGAAGTAGATGAAGAATAATATGACCCTAGAGGCGTTACTCCACCGTTAGAAAACCGCGAATTCTCTGTCGGCCACGTATATCCAGGTAGGAGAGCGTTCTTTTTTTTGCCTAAACTCCTTTGGGAGATGAACCTGCATTTCTAGATTTTATCTATCAACTACAAATTGGAACAAGCGAGAAATAGAATCAAAATAGAAGAAAACAAAAATATTTATGATAACATTGTTTAAATTGGATGGCTCAGAGGCTGCTATTTGTATTTGCTCATCTAATTTACTTTGAATCTCTTTAGGAGATAATCAATTCTATTCACCGTTAAATCCGTAATCTGCATTCGAACTAAATTTAAACTAAATTTAATTTAATACCGACGGTCTATTTCAAAATATTTTACATCTTCTGCTGCTGCTGCTGAAATTATTGTGTCGATAATAATTGTTAATTAAATTAAAAAATTTATTTTTGATTGAATTTAATTTAAAATACTCTTCAACATTGTTATACGTAAATTTCCGCGTTAATTAGTAAGAATTTATTTCAGGCAAAAATACTTGAAATTCGACATTTCAGAAATGTCAATATTTCAAAAATTAACAATTTTTAAATGTTCCATTTTGTTATTCATAATTGATACCGAAACTATTTGAAGCAAAAATAAATGTAAGCAGATTAATTATTCGAACTCAACGTTTCAAAAATAATGTTTGTAATTATCTGTTAAAGATAAAATTTCGTAAAAGTAGAAGTAGACGTGTTTATAATTTAATTTGTCAACAACTATTTTTAGTACAACTGCTATATTATAGAAAACATTAAAAGGTTTTGTAAGAATCAGACATGATATTAAAAAATTTATTACATTCAAACATTCAATAATTGATATTCATCCGTCTTCTATTTCTCAGAAATAATTCTTTAAGAAACAAAAAAATAAAACGATAGCATTTTGCAGTGAACTTTACAATTTTATGTTTCTCAACAAAAACTTCAAAGACAAAGGAGAAGAATGTAAATGTACAGTATATGCAACAAGAGAACTTGGAAAAAAACGAAATTTGATTTCATTCTGTACATGCAGAAAATTTTACTCAATGTTTTCGTGTCTCAAAGGCTTTTAAATGAAGATTTTATTTAAATTTTATTGTGAATACTTTCATTTGGCAATACTTTCCATCTAACTACTATGTGTACAGTAGTTTGAGCAGATTTTAGAATTCGTTAAACGCACCTCATTTTTGTTTCGAAACGTATTCATTAAAAAATTTTATTGAGTAATAAAAAAAATTTTTTTTAATTATTATTATTACAATTATTATTATTCTTTTAAAATAAAAATTATAATAATAACAAAAATTGACTGATAAATTTTTATTAGAAAAATTCGTTTTTTCTATTATTAAAAAAATTTAACAAATGTTGAACATACACTATGAATATTTTATGATTAAACTATATTTATCGATTTCTATACATTATTCATTGAAAAGAATTTTTTTTACAAAATCGAACTGAATGAATTGTTCAATTAACTTCTACTATATTCGAAATTAATATTATGAATAATGTAGGAAAAATGCAAACCACCGAGAATTTTAATAATTGATCATTTTTAACATTGTTAACTCTTTGTGTTATGAGGATTTCAATAATTATTATTCGGAGACTTTTAGAGTTAAAAAAAAATGTCGGCTATATTGGATACGCTATTTTAAATATTGTAATTCGGACTTTAGATCCATATAATAATTAAATTACCCATTTAACACCCGACTTTTTATTCGAAAAGTGCAATTTTCGTCAGCCATATTGGATCCGCCATTTTGAATTTTGATAAACTGATATCGGATTCATTTTGTTATTTTGTTGTAAATCTTTAAAAACACTATTTTTTTAATTAAATTGTTTAAATTAAAAAATTGTTAATTCGTTATTGTAGTGTAATTTAATAAATAATAAATAAATTATTAATTTCTGGTTTTTGGGTATTTGCAAAATTAAAAATATTTTAATTTTTTTGTCAAAGTTATGAAGGATGAAATGAAAAGTAATTTTAATCGAAACCGCATACACAGAAGAAAAGTTATTTTCCTTCAATTATTATATTTAAAGAACAAATTATCTTTTACAAATAGTATGATATTTTGAAATTAATTTATTTTCGACATTTTGTAGCTTAAAATAATATGCACATTATTTCGACAAATAAATGCTTTCAGGTGAATAATAATAATTTTTGTTAGTAAATTTAGTACATGAAAAAAAATCGATGATAAGTGCTGACAATTCTGTCAAGTAGAATTAAAAGATTAATTCGTTAGTTGAAAATGGATTCAATAAGCTTTTAAAAGGTATAAAATACACTTTTATTATCAACACACTATGCTTTTTTAAGAAAACAGTATTAAAATTTGTTGGGAAATTTTTAATTGTCTTTTAATAAATAAAAAGATATAAATAAAAGTTGAAGAGTGATGGAAACTTTTCTAATGTTGGCAATGATATTTCAGCAATCTGCTTTACCGACAGCAGATAAACTTTTCAGTTTTCCTAAATTTGCTATAAATTTTAATTAATATTCACGTTCATATTGATAAATAAACTTTGAATTATTTGGATATTATTTCATTATAATAAATAAATTTCTATTTAATGATAAATTGAAGATTTTTAATAATTCTCGAGGGGAAGAAATTGTAAATAACAATAATGCGGCATTATCAATAAGCTGAAAGATGGAAAAAAAATTAATTTATTTTTTTCCTGCATCTATAACGACCTAGTTTTGCAGAGCAGGATATAAATACTTTTGAGAATGCAAATAAAATATCGCGAGCAAAAAAGAACCCGCGGCAGTTTATCGAACGTCGCAGTTTTCGGACGCGACCGTAAATCGTTGGATGAAACAGCCTTTCCTAAAAATTATTATAAAATCGCCCAACTCACGACTACGTATCGCCAAACTGCAGTAAAACTATATATCATTCAACAGAATATATCCTATATTCCTTTTTTTTGTACATAGCTTTTTTCATTAAATCGTTCATTCTCGCATAGATATTCTAAACCTCAACATTTTTTTTTGATACTCTTTTTAATGAATATTCGTGTGCTTTTCTCTTTTCTCATATGCTAAAAGTTCTCCTTCCCTCCTCTTAGCGTCAAAATTTATTTACAGAAATCTAAATATTATTTTAAATATGCAAATTCAAAATGTAGTTTTAGCAGAAATTTTAGACGAAAATAAATGTTGGCTACATTAGTAAAGTTAATCGATGTTCACTAAGCACCTAGAGCATTTGCAAACTACAAGCATAAAATCTAAATACAGAGGTAGATGTGAACTCATTAACAGAGTTATCAAGACAAACAAATCACAATTAAAAGGAAAACAGGAACTGGAAACAATTTCTTTCTGTGTTCATCAGTTTAACATCTTTTGAAAATAATTTATTTCGTGAGATAAATATATTCTAATTTGAAGAGATTCTGTGGTAAATTAACCCCATAAAGTTTAGCTAATAAAAATAATAATCATTAACCGAAATTAAGAATTCAATAAAATAAAATATGGTAGACGAAAATTTTTTAAAAACAATACCAGATTCCAAATCAGATAAAAAAATCCAAGAATAATAATTTTTGTGTTTTCGAAATTATTCCATATAATTTTTTACACTTCTTCAAAAGGGTTAATTTTATATTCCAAGTGTAGTCTGAGCGTTCCTTCGATGTAATTTTTAATGAAGCGGATGAAAAATCGATAAATTCCGAAAGGAGGATGGCATTCAAGTAAGAGACTGGCCATTAAAATGGTTGCACATAAAATAAGAGTACGAGAAACGTAAATAGAATAATATGGACTTAACTATCTATAGCGGACGAAAACTCAAATATTCAATAGATTAAATATTCGACGAAATTCAGCTCTTATCGGAAGAAAAATAAATTAGATTTTTAGAACAGGAAATTGAAAGTAAAAAATAGTTGACATTCAAAATAGGATTTAATTAATTTATAAATCCAATAAAAACTGGATTAATTGTTAAAATTTTAAACAGGAGAATAGACAGCCGGAATTAGTAATAAGTAGATTTTAACTGCAATGATAATAACGTGAAATAGTGATTAAAAGTTATTTATTATCCAATTTCTAAAGTGTTTTAATTAATTGAATTACTTATTTTACAATATTTTTAATTTCATTAAAGCATAGCATTTAATAAAGTATTGACTTTATTAAATGTTCCAACTGATACACTTTGACGAAGCGAACCGATATTTCAGAGTCGTAAAAACGAAAGATTCTGCAGCTGATATTTCATCTGATTCGAAAACGGCGTCTGAATTATTTTCGTGATATGATTTTCTTCGATCAGCTACAAACCTGTTATTTTTAACAAATTCCACAATTTCTGTATTGGATATAATATAGCTTCCAATGATAATCAAGTTCTTAGACATTAAACCAATTTTGGAAAATCTCTTTCGTATTGTCTGAAGTTGGTTTCTGCAGAAAAGCGAGATAAAATAGCGTTGATTTCTATGGAACTCTTATTTTTTCCAGAATATCTTCTGAATCAGTATTATTAGTTTTTAAATTATTGAATCTTAATATTGTTGTGGGTTGACAGTTGAATATTTAATGTTTTAATATTTGCTATCTGAAAATCAATAAAGCATCTTATTCCGTATTCCACATTTCATATTCGACATTTCAAACCCACATTCCGGATTCTAAATACCAAATTTCACATTTCTTATTCGAAATTTCAAATTCCACATTTTATATTACAAATTCCGAATTCCATACTACAGATTCCACATTCTTGATTCTATATTTCAGATTCCACATTCCCTAATTCAGATTCTAAACTTTACATTCGGATTCCACATTCCAGATTCCATATTCAACATTCTAGATTATACATAAAAATTTTAAAGAAAAATTTATTATAAACTCCGGAATGCATGTTTTAGATTTCACGTTCAAAATTAACATTTCATAATTCACAATCCAGAATACACATTTCAGATTTTATAGTCAAAATTGCGACTTCCACGTTATTTATTCGACATTCCGGATTCCACATTCCCCGTTTCATAATTTACCTTTCATATTTCACATTCCGGATTACATATTTCAGAGTCAATATTCCAAATTCCGGATTCCTTATGCCACGTTTCATATTTACCTTTGATATTCCTCATTTTGTATTTAACATTCTGAATTCAGCAATTCAAATTCCATATTCCCCATTCTAGATTCTACATTATGAATTTCACCTTCTAGATTCTAAATTCCAGATTTCAAATTATACACTCCGGAATGCATATTTTAGATTCCACATTCGGGATTCAACATTTTATATTCCACATTCCGGATTCCACATTTTAGAATCCCCATTTTAAAATGAATATTTCACATTCCGTATTTAACTTTCTGGATTCTACAATAAAAAATTTCACAATCCGGATTCAGGAATTTAAATTCCGTATTCCATATTTCATAATCTACATTGCGTATTACAAAATGTAGAGTCTATATTTTGTATTCCACAATTCGTATTCAACATTTCAAATTCCAAATGTCAGACACCAATTTTTATATTCCACTTTTCATATTCAACATTCCAGATAGCACGATTCATATTCCGAAATTCACATTGCAGAATCTATATCTTAAAATTCGTAATGTGGATGAAATATGATATATGTGATCTGGAATGTAGAAATATATGGAATCCGGATTTTGAAATACAAAATAAGTTATGTAATCGACCCCCTGGCACGAATAAATTAACCGCGATTTCCAAACTGTATGAAAAGTAGAATCTTTTCAACTTTTTCACACTTTATGAATAAGTGGAAAGAAATCGCGATTTATTTAGATTTCTAGGGAAGAAAGTTTCCGTAAATGATACTGAAAAACTTCCGGAATAAAAATGAAAATAAAAACTGAATATTTTTTGCAGTCAGTGCTAGGTAATTTCTGTACCCCTCTTCGAAGATTCCAGTGAAGGGAGAGACATATATTTTTTTTAAGGACAGTGTCGCAATAGATCTCACAGGTTACTTCAAGATCACATGTTGTATTCACTCTACTCAATACAATTACTCGCCTGTTTTTTGATGTCCACTATCAAGAATCTTGTGTAATTTTGATAGAATGTCGTATTGTCGAGTTTTTTCACTAAAAGACATCCAAACAGCAAGAATGAAATCATCGAATTCAAGCAAGCTGGAAAGATTCCGCTAATAATTAGTAAAACAGAAGTTTTAAGACCATGAACAATTACCAAATAGTAGTCTGTGACAATCTCTTAGGCTAAAAAGTCTAAGAATCAGCATATAATCAAGAAATTAGTCTCTCAACAACCAGTAAATTAAGTGGAACTTAATCTTAGTATTGTAACCTCAGTTAGAAAATATCTACCAAGCTAAGAACTCATAATCATCACCAAGCTAACTAGAGGTTATCTTGCAATTTTGAACTTGAGTTTCATATACGGCTACGTCAGTTGTCAGTGTAATCCCTTAAAATAAACGCGGACCTCATATCTTCTAGATTGGTTCAACCAACAACATTAAAAAATTCGTCTTTAAGTCACTCATAATTAGTTAATTAATTGTACTCCTAACTATTTAATGTAGATTTGAGGAACATCATAGCTTGCTTTTTTAAATAAAAGGTAAAAACTATTCTAAATTTAATATTTCCTTTATTACCAATTTCCTATAAACTATCATTAGACTTCCTGTTTCAGAAATATTATTTTTGGTGAAGCCAGTTTTATTGGCATATCCTTAACTTATGTAGAGGATTGAATTAAATTTCTTAATAATTTAATAAAATATCTTCTTCTTGACTGTAACCTTAGCTTAGGTCCTTTGGCTCTATAAATAAAACATACAAATGCTACCTGTGGACATTTTAATCATCCTAATTATTGTGTTTTCAGTGTCCCTTTGAGTTATAACATCATTAAAGAATAAATATAAACGGAACAAACCTTGAAGAACTTTAGAGGTTGTAATGAAGGTACAAAGAAATTAAACAAGGACCAGTCGTTCAAGTCACATTAATTATATTTTTTGGCAGCCCATGAAGGTACAATGTCAGTGGAATTTAAGTGTTATATCTCAGAAGGAAACTAAACATATCCCAAATTATATATTGTAACGTTGATTTTAAATAATCACGTTATAAAAATCGAATTAAGTTCTCACTGAAACTTATTCAATCTATTCTTGAATAATTATTATAAAGTAAATACGGTAGCACGAATCGAACACAACATTTTTACTTTATGATTGTGTCTTTGAATTGTATAGAATCGATATAACACAGAAATGTTGAGTTGTAGAAAAATATATTGTTAATCTCAAGAGAATTCCACACGTTCTGGTTGATTATAAAACATAAATGTATTTATTGTAATTTAATTAGCAACCGACCGAAAATGCATCAACAATTTATATTAATCGGCACAAATCTACTGTCAACTGGCAATCACCTGTCATAGATGTTGGGCCTGCTATCATGCTGCTGAGGCGAACCCATGGTGCGCATGACCTATATACGGGACCGAAGCAGGAAGCCAATTTTCCTAATTTCGACAGTTCGTGCCTGGCTGCCGATTATTACATACAGTGTCACCGCGGTTTAACTGAAATCCAATCCAAAGTAAAAAGTAAAGATGTCTTCAGGTACACTGAAACAAAATTAGAACATTGTGGAATCAATCGAGAATTTAAAGGGGGAGAAAATTTAAAAGTATTTTCTTATTTACCTTCTAAAATTATTCTTAGAGTCGTAGACCCAGGAAGCGATACCTCCTCTAGTCTAAGGTCGAGAAAATTAATCTGGATTAGCAGAAACAGAGAGTGCAGTAGATTTCCTTTAAATTGCTTTCGGGATTGCCGAAGTAAAAGGTCCAGATTCAAGGTGTCGATGCAGATTAGATAAAATAACCCTTAGTCTAGGAGTAATCGAATTATTTATTTGACGTTGATGTTGTGCAGTCTTTAGAAAAATAGAAATATGACTCATAGTAGAAATTATCTCCTTGAATGAAATTGACTAAGATGAGACTCGAGGATGGTACGTGATACTTGAAGAGATTTTCTGAACTGGAGTCGAAGAAGACTCTTGATGACAGTACACAACTAGTTAACTTGATGGGAGTTGCTGGACTGACGAATTTGACAAGGTTGGCACCTTTTTATACAGTTCCTTCTAATGAAACAAAATGTTAATGTCACCCATTTTAATTGCTTCTGGGTCGGTTTTTTTTCTATTTATTAATTTGGTCCCATGTGCCAAGTTCCCGTATGAGTCAAGTGATCGACTGTCGGCAGTAAAACAAACGATTTTCTAAAGTAACGAGACACGAAAAACGATTTAATGGTGACTGACTTGAGATAATAGGAGATGAAAGAAATGCAAACGTAGAACGTATGTTTGCGGTAGTGAGAAGGTGAATGTGCAAGGACGACAAAGATGTTTAACAGATGGTATAAGGACGTCATAAAGGAATAAGGATAAAATTTACATTTCGAGATAAATATGCTCAGCAGGTGCAATCACGGACGATGGAGTACTTTATGATGGTGTACTCTAGAGTGTTAAGCCTATCGTAAACGTAATTGCGGGTTCTATTTACAGAACGTGTCTAGTTTGAAGATGACCCACTGCTTATTATAATAATCGATAAGATGTCCTCCACTCTCCTAAACTCAATTGTTTCTCTCATAAGTTCTGTAAATATTTATCTTTTAAAATAATAATTCCATTTCTAGAATATTATATAAATAATATTTGTATCATATAACTAGTTTCTTACTTTCGAAAAACGGAATAAGGTACAAGATTAAACTTAACTTTAACTAAACCAGGCTGCCGAATTAGTTTCTTTTTTTTAATTACGCAAGCACTGAACTTAAATAATTAAATTAGGTCAGTGCTCGGAAGTCTTTTTAAAAAGTTAAAATGCGTCTCTGTTAAACTCAATCTCGTTGCATTATTTCTCATCATAGGGAATTATTCGAGAGAGAAAAAAACTTTAGTTCATTTTTCATGATCAAAGGAAATGTAGCACTTTGTTCGTGGCATGAAATTACTATTTAATTATGTCTGAAAACTAATTGATATTAAATTATTTTACAAAGATGTTTTAATTTTAAAGAAGGAATAAAGTAATCTTAACGTTCGAAACAAGTAATTGAACTAATTAATACTTAAAGAATCGAAGAAATACGTTTTAAGGATTTTCAATTATTCTTTTACATGAAAGAAATTTTTTTCTATTAATTTATAACATTTTTGATGAAATACAAAATGTTTAATAACAAATTTGTGAATTTAGATTGGTGTGAAAATGATTTACGAGAGAGGGAGAGAGTGTAAATTAGACGATTTTTTCACGTCTTGATGTGTCAGTTTTCCTTTTGTAATCTGCTGTTAATTAATCTATTAAATAGATTTTCCTGTAGTTTAACTAAATTTAGAATATATATTCATCTATTTATGTTCTCTTGTATTATAATAGGCTCTTCGTTATAAAGTAATTACGATGTATTCCGGAATTTAAATCAATATGATTTTGTACACTTGAGGTTGAATGTTCATTATAATTTGATCCTGATTAATATAATTATAGAAAATATCCAACTGTAATCGTTTAGGAATCAAGTGCTATTAAATTGGCGATGTCGTAACAAACTTTCTAACTAAAATTAAAATTTCTTACGTTTTTTGATGTTACTGTTTATAAAACTGGTATAAGTTTTGAAAAATCCAAAATGGCGGAACCAATATGGCGGTTGAATTTTTAAAAGATTAATAGATTCATACGAAAAATGATAAGGGTTTTTGTAATTACAAATTATGAATTTACTATCAGTTTGAAAAAATCCAAAATGGCGGAACCAATATGGCGGATGAATTTTTAAAATATTAATAGATTCTTATGAAAAAGTGGTATCTCAGTCTTTTTGGGGTTTAGCGGATTATGAATCTTATAATGGAAATAATGAAAGCCCTGAATATCATTTTTATAAAGTCACTTTTATATTACTTACAAAATCTTTTTAATTTTTTTTCCATTACTCATTAAACTTTCTCGTTTTTGATAACATTTAAAAAGTTTAAACAATTTTGTAAAAAGTTTGTTTTTCCTATCTTCTAAAGTTTTTTTCTTGTCTTAATACTTATTTCTTTTAATAAATTAAGTAAAACTGTTTAAAAATAGTTTTTACACAATAAAAAGATAATATTGTTCTGCTGTATGATGGCTTTACAAAATGTGAAAGAAATTTTCAATTTATAATAAATTAGAATTCCTGAAGAAGACAGTTACACTAACCAAACGTTAAATAACTTGTGCTATTAATTTTTTACTACATTACCTAGGATGATAACATTGACAAAAAAAAGGTTATCCAATTATGAATTCTTCTTGTAACATTTTTACTGTGACAAAACTTTTTTATATTCCACTTTTTTATTATTAATTCTTTTTATTATTTTTTTGTTCCTGGTACTTGTTTGTTTTAATAAATTGAAGAGATCACTGAAATTAAAAGTTAATTGAACCAAAGAAAAGTCATTAGACAATGAGATCGAGTTTATATTGTAGAAATAGGATAAGTTTGCTTAGTTTTTCCAGCGTTGGTTTATTGCACTGCAGATTCGTCTCTTTCATACTGTTCCAGCTCTTGTCCTCTTTTTTTCACTTATAGTCAATTAGAGATACCTTCTCACCACATTCTTCTCTTACTCTAGCTCCGAGTGGTACATTTTTTGCACGAACCACAAAGTACGTTATTTAAAAAAATTTTAAATCTCTGCCACCATGTCGTGAGAATATATTCGCTAAAATTTCTAGATTATGTCAGATTTAAAGTGTAATGTGAAAATATGGTTTTCACCTCATGCACTCGCACCTCGATTGTCCATTCTTTTCATTATTTACTAATAAGGTTAATTTGCAAAAATAAAAATTAGTCAAAAAGTTTTAATGGTCTAGTTTTATGTTCAAGGCTATTTTGAAGGCATATTTCAAGACTTTTTCCATACAAAATTAAATTAAATTTTATAAACTATTTTTTACTTCACTATATTTATGTTACGAAGTATAAAAAAAAGTTATTGCAACCATTTTTTAATGAGTTTTGTTGTTAATAATGTTCATTAGAAATTGAAATTGGGACAAGAAGCTGTCGTAGAGATCAAGGATTACGTATCTAAAGTTATTTTTCAAAAATTCAAAATGGCGGATCCAATATGGCGGACAGGAAATAGAGTATTTGTTTAAAATACTCTACTTTCGAAGTGGGTAAAAAAATATTAACTTTTTGAACTCCGAACAAGAAATGCAGTTCGGTAATTATATTTTTAGTACCAAGAAATGTTAATTTAAATTTTTTCAGTTAGTATACCGATTAAAATTTTTCAGAAAATATATAAACTATGAAAAGAATTCATGTTTTATAGGCATGAATATTGTTTCACTGTTTGGTACTTCTCACCACTTGTATTCGAACGCTTGTTACGTTTATTTTGGCAAAGCGTCGATAGTCTTCCGAGTATTGAAATTCAATTTCATATCTGAGATATCTAAAGTGCATCTTGCACCTTAGAATATTTGTTCTGTTTCCAACTGCTTTTGAAACAACAGTGAAGGAACTGGCACCACTGGCACCGTAAGGTTTACTAGTTATTATATCGAAAAAATATTGTAGACAAGTTTTTACTTATTTACATAAAAGAATGAAAATTTGTAACATTAATAAACAAGGCTGTAGTTAAAACTAGAAATTGACACAGTTTTCCAAATCGTTTAAATCGATTAGAAATTTTCATTATACAGATATGGAATTTTAATGAAATTCCGTCTTTGATCTTGGAAAGTAAAAAAATAAATTAATTTCCAGGGGAACTAAAAATTTTAAGGGAAAATAAAAGTTTAGTACATAGAGATTTATTTAAGATGTTATAATATGTTTTGTCTTCGTTCGATGGACAATTTTTTGGTTCAATGATAGTTAGCGAAACTCTGGATAATCGATTGCGCCAATTAAATATATCCTGTTTATGATTGAGTTGATTTTCTTGCTCTCGGTCGAAAGTCAAATGTTGACGAGCTCTTGAAATCAATAATCGAATGATTTGCCCTAAACGTACCTTTTGTTTTGCTGTGGGAAAAATAAAGAGAGCGAAGCTTCCAATTTCGTGGTTTATATAGCCATCGAGCCACCCAAAAGCTTTTGAAGCATTCTTCGATTTTACAGAACCTTTCAGTGTTGGAGTATTTCGACCCTATAGAAGTGATTCATAATCCGCGGATTTTACCACCTGTGTTATAAAAGGCGTCTTCCATTTATGTTTTCATATTCTGCCTTTTTACAGAAATATCCATAACCTCTAATTGATGATTACATTCAAATTTTAATATTGAGGGTAGAATGTTACTTTCTTCTTTCGAACGTTTCCTGGGAATAATTAAAAATTTGCTGATAATATCTTTAAAATCAGTCTTGAAGACGTTGACCTAGGATACAGTTCTTTCTTCAATGAGGGATTGTGGAAATGATCATGACTAGCGTAAACACAGAATGCAGTAGATTTCCTTTAAATTGCTTTCGGACCAGTCAAAGTGAAGGATCCAGAGTCCAGGTGTCAAATTATTAAATTGACGTTGAAGTGGAAATAAGGCAGTCCTTGGAAAAATAGAAATGTGCCTCATAGTAGAAATTATCTCCTTGAATGAATTTGACTAAGACGAGACTCGAGGATGGTACGTGATACTTGAAGAGATTTTCTGAACTGGAGTCGAGGAAGACTCTTGATGACAGTACACAACTAGTTAACTTGATGGCAGATGCTGAACTGACGAATTTGGCAAGGGTGTCACCTTTTATATAATTTCTTTCAAGGGAGGGAAGGATATGCCAACACCACTTACTTTAATTAATTTCTGAACCAATTTTTATTATTAATTTAATTTAGGCACGCTTGTTT
Source organism: Leptopilina myrica (nomen nudum) (assembly GCA_032872475.1). Lineage (NCBI taxonomy): Eukaryota > Metazoa > Arthropoda > Insecta > Hymenoptera > Figitidae > Leptopilina > Leptopilina myrica (nomen nudum). The sequence continues at coordinate 8,511,734 of CM065466.1, forward strand.
AGTCCCTGGATTAGGCAGGTGAGTTACCCTACAGGATGGTGACGAAATACTGATTAGAAGATTCAATTTCAACTGACTAAATGTACTATTAGATCCATGTTGTTTCAATTAAAAAGAAAGGAGGATTCAAATTTTTGTCTTTGGGAAATATTTTATAAATGCAAAGTATAAAAACGTTGCGATGACGTAACAGATCCAATATCAGATATAAAAATTCCAAAATAACTTTTCTCGGAAAAATTTTGCTCTTTGTAATTTAATTATTAAATGTTTAATTCCAAATGGACAAAAAACTTATTCGCCTCTACGATTTCAATCTGTTAACGAATCAGTACTATTTAAATAGCTTCTCTTTTTCCATTTTTAAGCCAAAAGTACTTTTAAAGCAAGTGTACCCTCATATATGTGTAATGTGAAGTTTGAACCACGTAGTCTGCAGATAGTAGCTTCTTTGAAATATTAGTGTGGTAAGAAGTGTGCATTATTTAGCGAGACGGCTGCAACGAGGTTTGCTTGTACGTCTGTTTTACGCCTCTTCTTCCCTTCTACAGTCCGAAAGTCTCTAACTCATGCTCATCTAGTTTTACAGACCGAAATGTGGCGACCTTTCGAGCACTCGTATAAAAATTTCAAAGGAAGTTACAAAAAAAAAAGAAAACTTGCGACCCAAATAATTAAACTTCTGCGGTGCTATTTAAAGTAGAGTAAGATGTATCTCTAAAAAGAAAATATAATTAAAACATGTGTACATATATAGACATTTTTCCTACATATATCAACAATGTTTTTTTTTCTTCTTTCTCATGAAAATTGAAAAGTAGAATTTCAAAATTCCATAAAAAGATTCTTTTGAATCTATCCAAGTGAAATAATTATAAGGAAACTGTTTCACGAAAATTGCACAAGGAACCTTCATGTGTAATTCAGTATGTAATTCCGCAGAGTTAAGTTGAGAAAACCAAACATTTTTCAAAGTCCAAAAGAATGTAAATATTTTTAGAGCTGAAAAATGTTTTGGTTTTTTATTTTTTAACTTGAAAAGCTAGTTTTAGACGACTTTGAAATTGACATTAAATATAAAAGTGAAAATAGATTTTAAGGACAGTTTGTGTAAGTATTTTTGCAAATTTTTGATTTAGAGTTATGTAAATTCACTTGTTTGGTTAGTGAAAGTATAAATGAAATCGTTATTTTGAGTATATACTCGGATAAAACTGTTGTGAGGTTAGGTTAATATAAATGAATTTCAGCGCATTCAAATTTATGATAATTTACATTTTAATTGAAACTACAAAATATCAACGCTCACGACAAGCTTTTCAGATTATGAATTAACATAATTTTGTTTGATATAAACAAATATCAAATGAAGTAAAGTTCATGATGTGAAAATGTTTTTGATAATTGGACGCTAAGCTAAAATGTATTTTTCAAAGAACTATTTTTGCTCTTAGGTGAATTAATAAGTTCATCAAAAGTGGGATTACAAAAGATTAAACCTATAAAGTAAATATGATATTTTATAAGGAAAACTGAGTTGGTTTGACATCCTAGACGACACACCAATTAAAATTAAAGTAATACTATCCGAGCACAAAGATTGGAATTTGAATAAAATATTTTAAAATCATTCCAAAAATATCCTACGCTATGTAAGCAAAGAAAAGGAAAAATTTTATGTCAGAAATCTGATATAGAAAACATCTTTCAAAAAGTGGTTTTGTTATTTCTTGAAATACCAACAAACATGTCTGGCAAAACTGTCAATTTTCGTAAAAAAGAGTTCCCCAGCAATGTCTAAATGTGGATGGAAGTTTCTGAAGTATCGTTAAAAATGCAGCAGCCATAACAGATGAAAAATAATATTGTATATTTTTGTTCAGAGATCGAAAATGATAGTTCGACAAAATTTTACTATACAATGGGCAAATATTCTAGTTTCTATTTGTAGAGATTATTTAATTGATTAATCAACAATTACGCAAAGACTAATTAATCACTAAACATGTTTTTATTCACTGTAGAACGTGTGACATCTAAAATATTCCACAATGTGATGAACACAAATATAAGCACAAAGCATCAGTATTATTGATACAAGAAGTATATAAAAAAAAGAAAGTACTTTTTAACGGAAAATTTGATATTTCCTTCTATCTTTAACAGAACCTGAAGTCAGGTAATCAAATTCCGTAGAATCCTGGAAATAGATCTTAAGCTCGTTAAGAAGAAATTCAACTCAGAACTAGGTTTTCTCTCAGAGGTAAACTCTAAAAAGAAAACGAGAGCCTCGACTCAAATATTTACAGTCTAACTTTCCAGCTGGGATTCCGGATCCTCATCTTTAATTGGTATTACCTTCGCTTTACCATCAAACAGCGCCTTTCAAACCGCCTCTTAAAATTGAAGGTACCCTCACATTTTCCTCAAGATTTCGGCAAAGCTTTACAACCTCGAGAAACACTAAGAAAGGAATGGAGTAAAAGGGAGGGTGGCGTCAAGGCTTTAATGGGATTCTATTTACAGGGTTCGTGCCTTGGCTAGGTAAACACTTCGTCGTCAACTCTTCCTCCTAGCCTCTTTGCCTCCTCTCGACCTCTGTTAGAAGCCCAACACAGTCTCAACGTCACAATCTTACCTTGCAAAGGAAATTCCCCAGTTTCAGGCTCCTTCGGCTTTTCTCACTTTCATCCCTATGTGAATTCACAAATCCCACCTACCTCCCCCAACCCCTTCGACTGGCGGGCGGTGTTACAGGTTTGGAGGTTGCCACTTGACATTAGAGAAACTCAGCGTGTCTGCCAAGAGTATCGAACGTTGTTTCGTCTATGTAACAAGAACAAGAAACTCTGGATCCCGAGGCAAAATGTTACTTCCAACCAAATAAATCCGTTACATTCAGGACATAAACATGGTGATACATACTACACGTAGAATCAAGACAAAAAAATTTCTCCAGTAATTTTGTTATTGTTCCTCATGATTCTCCTTCTTGTGCTTCAAACCATTGTCTGGTAAAATTAATCAACAAAAAATCTCGTTCGGCACAATTATCCCATTTCTTAATAATGTTGAATGATCCTACGATCGGGAAGTTGATTTCCAACATTTTCGACCGCCATATTGGATCCGCCATTTTGAATTTTGAAAATCCGATAATCCGCGATCCTAAAAACCCCCAAACTATATAAAAAAAAGCAGAAAACAATTTGTCATAAAGATACTTAAATGAGAAAAGTATTTACAAATGCACTGCTGCTCTAATTTTAAGAGTCGTTTCTATAAAACATTTCTAAAATTCCTTTCTCTCTCTCTCTTTCTCTCGAAAGAAAACAGTGAATAGAGATAAAACTCTCGAAAAAAGAAAAATTCACAAAATCTAAAAGTTTGAAACTTAAGTAAGACGAAAAATAAAATGCGAACTGTTAAAATTTATAGCACCATCTCTGAACAGAACGGCATCTCTAAAGATTTTTCCTTAAGACAATATACGCTGGGAATTCGTGTGGTACAATGTTGCTTGCTACAATGAATACACATGACGCTCACAACAAACACTGATCCTCAACTAAAGACTTTAGGAAAAGTTATACCCAGGTTTAAAAACACTTTTGGAATACAATGCCGTAAATTTAATTGTAATTCTAGAAACAACACTAAAAATAGAGAAAATAATAAAATTACTTATAATTAACACTTGATTGTAGAATTTACATAAAACAATAATTATAATAATAATAATCTAAAAAGAAAAATATTTCGGTAGTAAAATGAAAATTTCTATTTCAAATAATCTTTATTCAGTGTTATTATAATAAAGGAGAAAAGGATTTGTTCTCGTAGTTAATGCAATAAAAAGTAAGAAAGGAGAAAGAAAAACAAAAGGAAAAAGTGAGATAAAATAAAAGAAAAGGAGGAATGCTCTTTCGACTGAATTTTCCAAGGAAGGAATGAGAGACTAAATTAAACACTAAAAGGAACTAAATAAACAAACTTTACAATTATGTATCTGATGAGAAACAAATTAAAAATTTATTAAACATTATTCAATTTTTAAAAGGAGAGCAAACTAATTAAAATTTTTGCAAATCAAATGATTAATGAATTCATTAAAAAGAAGAAGTGAATAGTAAGATAAATGTGAAGAATCTTATTAAGTAAAACGAAGAAATAAAAGACTAACTAAACTAAAATATAAAATATTTATTTTCGGAATCTCTAGTTAGTTTCAAAGGATTAAAAATGGAGAAATCAATAGTGAGGATGAGACAAATCAAAACCGTAATTTTGGACTTACGGAGTCACTGATTACGAATTTGTCGTCTGATTTGAAAAATCCAAAATGGCGGATCCAATATGGAAGACGAAAACCGTTATTTGAGTCTTTAGAGTCACTGATTACGAATTTGGTGTCAGATTTGAAAAATCCAAAATGGCGGATCCAATATGGAGGATGAAAACCATTCTTTGAGTCTTTGGAGTCATTAATTATGAATTTGTAGTCAGATTTGAAAAATTCAAAATGGCGGATCCAATATGGCGGATGTATATTTTTAAATTCATCCGAACATTGAGAAATTCATGCCTCTTTTAGAGAGAAAATAAATATACAAACCAACATTTCTATACTTTCAAAAATGTCTCATTTAAAAAAATATATATTCATCTCATTCTCTTGCTAGTATAAATTCATTGTTTGCATAAAGCAATAATTTTTAAATTAATTTTCTCTCTATTTCCTTAGAGTATTCATAAGCAAACCAGTCAGTACTTTGTAATAGTTATACCAAGTTCCTAACCAAATCACAACTTTTTATTCTCTTACGTGCTTCTGTTTATACGTCTGCACAAAAGGGATTCCTCCTCGTTTTCTCATTGAAAACTTTTATTTATTCAATGATTTTTAATTTCTCCTTTCACAACTTTGCACTTTTTTTTATCTTTTCTTCAATTTTATTATAAATATATAGATACATAATGTATGTCTTATTTTAAAGTTATTTGTAAATTATTTAAATTCGTTCAGCAAACTAGTTATAAAATTAAACAAATCAACTTAGGAAACGGAATTCAGAATAAACTTGATTCAAAGAGGTATAAGATTCTTTTACTAGAAAACTTGACTTCAAAGAAAAGGGCAGACTCAAAGAGTTCGTGGGCATATTTCTACATCTCAATCTAAATTGTAACGGAAAGTAAATTTACTTCGAGAATGATAGTTTTATTTTAAAATATACAATTATGATTATGAGTTACATAAGGAAGAGATTTGCAAATAGTGAATAATTTCTCTTATGCAGAAAATAAATGATGAAGGAGAAGAAAAATATAGTTTTGTGTTATAGTTAATTAAGTTCTATGTAAATAAAATATACAATTAAATTTTGTAGGGTTTCTTGGATTTTGCTTCATAACAGGTGTCGTCTAAGATTGTCTAACGCACACGTTTGGCACGTGAAAAATTTATCGAAAATAATTCCTTCTTGATAAAGAAACTTAGGTGACAAATAATATTCTTTGTAAATACAATCGAAGAGACGTTAAATTTCTCCGATAGATTGGTAAACGGTTGAGGTCCCATGTGTCTGAAAATCGTGCAGGAATATCGCCCGGGAAACGTCATTTAACGATTAGCCATGCACCACTGCCGAAATTCAAATGTAAATGACACCCTCGGGAATCTCAAGTGAGTTGCGGAGGGTTGGACTTGAAACTCAAACCCCAAGCGACAAGTTTAAAGAGAAATCCCGGTATCTCGTTATCTTCATTTTTTTTTAATTTCTTATTGAACTAAACTATACAAACAGTACGAAAAGAATTTGGTTGTACGAAACTTTGCTAAAAACCCTCTTTTACAATTTCATGAACGAAAAACCTTCTTGACAGGTCATTTTCGCGCATCTTGAGTTAACTGAGGAATATGGTTTGTCGTCGTCCTACGCGTTCTCCTCTTCATCCTTCGTTCTTTCATTTATGTCTCTACATTTTCCTTCCATCAATTTTCATTGTGCTATCCTGTCATTTACAGGGGATGCAAAATCTGATCTTCAATTTACGTAAACATTCACAGATCCGTGAGTTTGTTTATTGATGGAAAATCTCAACCATTGATATTTGTTTTCTTGACAGTAAAAATGTGACGCATATGTAAATGGGATTTTCATCAAAGAATTTTATTTTTAAACTTCATGTAATGCGAGTTGAGTATTTTTTTTTAAATTTGACTATATGGAAAAATATGCCATCACTTTTTTCGAGTATATCACGTCAAAAAAAGGAGATACAAAAAAAACTTTAAAACGGTTAGAAGGATTGTTAAATTTTGCGTAAAATAATCCATATTTAAAGTCAATTCGTTCACTATTTATTAAGTTATAAAGTGAGAAAGAAATCAAAAAAATTATCAAATTTTTTCATTTTGGTCTCTTGACTTTCACTTCTTCAAATATGTAAAAAAATTTAAATAACATTTTCTTAAAAATACAGAAATCTTCGTTAGAGTTCCAGCTTTAAAATAAACTTTAGAAAATTAAAAAATGTTGGTCCTTCATCGTTTTATCATTAAAAATGTGAAGCCGTGTTGCGACCGATCGGTGCATTAAAATGGTGACGACTCGATTCTGGCTTTGCACAGCTGCGATTGGGAGAGAGAGAGAGAGTTTTATGAAGAATTCATCTGTTTTTCTCTCCCATTTGCAGTCGCACGAAACTAGAATCGAGACGTCACAGTTAAATTTCAATGCACCGATCGGTCGCAACACGGATTCACATTTTTAATGATAAATCGATGACGGATTAACATTTTTTAATTTTCTAAAACTATTAACCAAAGAGAATCTTAATTTTGTTAATAAATGATTTTTGGTTGTTATGCACGTGATTACATCATCAATATATTCATAAATGAAAATGTAATTTACAGAGTCAAAAATATGAAAATTGTTTGAAAAATTGTCAACACCATAAAAACCATGCTAAAAAATAATAAACTTCTCCAAAATTGATACAAACGCTGCAACTAAATATTTCATAAATTATAAAAATTTAGTTATTATAAGAGCAGTAAAAATCGTTACGTTTTTGAAATATAATTTATAAGATTGATTACTGCTCAAAGCAGACTTGACGGATAAAAACTCATCAATGGCTGCTAAAGGTAAAGATAAATTACATTTTTTTGCAACAAAAAAAACTTTATGCCGGACGCGGGTTTAATTTTGACGAAGATATAGTTTTAATTCAATGTCATTTAATCTTCAATAAAATTCTAATTGATCTAAATGTGCAACGTAAAAACATTTTATTGTTTTCCAATACAATAAAAGAGTATTAATATTCAAGCTATTAAATCATTAACTGCCACATGCTAAAAAGACGATAAACTAAAATATTTCCTGAATAAATGTTCTTTAAACAAACTGTCATCGAATGTTTAGAATATTCTGTTTTGTGAAAATATATCTATTATAGTTAAAATTGATATATCTTTTTTAAGATATGTATGCTACAATAGAATGTAGAATAATTCTAAAATAATTCTTTCTTTAGAAAGAAAATCAATGGAAGAAAAACAAAATTATTTCATTCATTGTGAGTGGTATACTTATTAAATATTTCTTTGATAGAAGAAAATATAAAGTTATTGAATGAAACACTCAGGTTTATTACATCAAGCTACGCGAGTTCTTTCTTTTATAGGATTTCTTGAATTTTTCTTATCCATTTTTACAAGCTCACAGGGAAAATTTATGTATAGAAATCTATAATTTGTTTGATCTGAATACATTTTCAGATTAAAAGTTGTTGTGTTATCTTCTACTGCGTGATGTATGAAAAATATTATTCATATGCAGTTATTATTGATTTCAAATGTTAGGTATTAAAAGAATTTATTTTCTCTTGTAAAAGAAATATTAGATATTCGATTTTTTGAACTGTAAACTAAGCTTTATATAAGAGTTATTTATTATTTATTTAACATTCGTGATAAAAATTTGGCAAATTTAATATTTCACAATATGAAAAATCAATAGATTGTTGAAACAACATAGCCTTCTACATTTACCGAATTACATTTTAATACAACCTTCAAAGTTTGTCTTGAAAAGTTTTCGCTCACATTTCCAAGTCTAATGGGATTTTAACTAATTGTAAAAATAAACGAAACGTAAAACTTAGGAAAATTAATTTCCCTAGAATATAAACTTGTTCAATAAAGAAATAAAATTCCCTCACAAACTTATATATAGTTACGCTGAATTCGATCCAAAGAATGGTAAAAAATATAAAACCAAATTTATGTCATTTTTTCAGCTCTATAACTTTTAATTATTATTTTTTTATTCAAAAGTTTACTATAAGCAGCAATCTTTGGAAACTGCTGAAAAAATTTGTTTTTGTTGGTTTAAGAGTCTTATGACAACAAAAACGTTTATGTGTGAGTTGATACAAATTGATGTATTTATGACACAAAATTGATCTTTCTGAGCGTTTGAACTACATTTATAATTGGTTTTACACGTAGAAAAATTATCGATGTAGCACTTTAATTTTTTAAAAAGGTGGTTTATTTTATGATGACAAACAACTTTAATTAGGTAAATGAGGGATCTTTTCTCACCTTCGAAGTATCTCTTATCAAATCTCCACTCCATTCTGTTAAAATGATTGGCTGTTCATACAAGACCCTACCTTTGTGTAAGGGTCTTGATTAATTTGTCGTCGAGTGCTGTTCGTATCCCTGAGGATTTAAAGTAACTGTTGCGGAAATAAAGAGATCAAGAACTACATTTTACTCATAGCTTGTATTGTTCTAAAAGAAAATGGATTTTCTTTGGTCGCATCACCTTCCTTCTAATTTTCTTTCATTAGTTTGATTTGATACGAAGAATACTGGGGCATGTTAACTTTGGTTCTTAAAAAATACTTAGCTAATCATTTTTTCAGGACCCTTCTTCATACATTTGTTTAGGTAGAAAGTTTCTGAATTTTTTTTTGTATTGAAATGTAAGTATGAAATATACTGAAATTTTGAGATACTTCCCAAGTTTTTAAAGAGAAAATTCACCATGATTTGAAGGGACAGTTCCCCAATATTTTAAAGGAAAATTCCCTATCATTGAAAAGGGAAAATTCCAAAAGATTTTAGAGGGAAAATTTCCAACGATTGTGAGCAGAAAATTTCACAAGGTTTTGATGGAAAACTTCCTCTAGTTCTTTTGGGAAAATTCGCCAAGTTTCTTAGTGGAAAGTTTTATAAATAAAGGGCACCAGCTCTTTTACATTCAGAGAGTAATTTTTTGAAACACCAACCTATAGTCATCTAACCAGCGAGTTGAACACATCGTCTACAAGTGAACTAAAAGTACAAGATTTAAAGTGAACTACCAAGTGTTACAAATCAACCCAAGTCTATCATCATGTATTAATTTCCAAACAAATATAATTTGAAGTGAAACCAAGTATATTTCCAAGTGTTTAAATTAAAACGAACTTCGTTTTTAGACTCTTTTCCCCTGTTCTCAAAATAGAACTTTAAATAATTCTCCAAAAATTATTATTTGGGAAATAGTTTCAAGTTTCGATAAAATCTATATTGAAACAAGACATTCCAAATTTCGAACCATCAAAATTTGCTCAACTAACGACAACCGTCTGGAAGAAAGCAAATATTTTCAAAATATAATACACTATCACATTAGTGTAAACAACAGTGATAAAATCCCACACTAAGGACAAATGTCGTAGGCCCATTTTGTGAAGGACCCTCTCAAGATTGGATTAACAGATTATTATCACCAGCTCATTCACCACCAGTAATCGTTATTCTTTAAGTAAGATTTGTAAATTATAATTATATTCATTGTATTTTTGTCAATACTTTTCTTTCTTGTTGGTTTTTAAATAAATTATTCTCTCACAACATTTAGTAGGCTCATTCGCTTATCCTAATCCCAAATTAGATTCAATTTATTTGAAACTAATTTAAAACAAGGAACGTTAGGTATATTTATAAAGGTTTCCCGTTTTGACGTAACAATAAATAGAAATGTCATTTAAATGTTAATTTACTACTATTTCAATTTGTATATTTTCGGTAAATGTTTATTCTCGATAAATATAAAGTCATTAATGATGTGCATCAGTGTCAGTTTTGACATTAAAATCAAGTTCTGATGATGTATGTACATTAGAAACAGAACTAGATAGGCAAAGAGAATTCACAATAGTCTGTATAGAACAATTCCGTTTAATTTGTTGATAATACACGTGAACTAATTGGAGTGTAGCTAGTTTGACTAGAAATTCAATTTCATCTATGATTTTCTGCTAAAGGACTTTAGTTTGATAATTATTTTATATCATTTACGAAATATTTGAAAACACAATTTAATGTTCTGAATACAACGATTACAATTATTTTAAACTATTGTAATATTGGTCAGTCTACTATATCTCTGAATTAGATCACATTAAATATTATCTTATCTAAAATTAAATTTTCATATAAAACAATCAAGCTTTCGGTACCTTAGAATCATTTCAATAAAATAAAACTTTCTGCAAATTCTTTAAAAATTATTTTTTCAAAAAAACCTGTGGAAATTATTACACGTACTAATTGAAGTTGTTTGCTTCAATTAAAAAAATGAAACTGATGAACACAAAAAGAAAAATTTAGATTCTGTGATAAATAAGCACCAAGTTATAGGCGATCAATAAGAAATGTAAGTAACAACGAATACAGCTTATTAATGAAAAAGGGCAAAAAGATTTGCTCTTCAACACAACAGTGGAAATTGGAACAATTTTTAAAAGCACCAATAGAGGATCAGTCAGCTTGTTGCCATCAAAAATCCAAGCGGCAATTGCCAGTTTTACCAGTGGAAAGAAAACGTCCAAAATCAGGACTTAGAGAAAATGAGAAGACTAAGAAAATAATTCTTTAAATGAATTACATCATTTTTATTTCGCAGAATGACTAGATAGCATAATAATTTTAAGAATTCATTTGTTTATTAATTTTAAAAAGCGATTATTCAACATGATAAAGTTCCTCTAGTTATATTCAAGTTAGGGGTTAACCATAAACCACATAAGTCCTCTTTTTGACCCCTCGCACATCCCCCATGCAACCAAGGGCAGCTTTACATACTGAGCCCACCCTTCCCCATTGTGGAAGGTAGCTCAAACGTTTCATTGTATTTTATCTCTTTGAGGTATCTGCTTCATGTACTGTGCACATACGGATATCAAGTTTTATAGTTGTTTTTGATTATTTTGTAAAGGTATAGAAAAATGAATTTTTTATACATTTAGAGCAAGACGAATATTATGTGTCTCTAAACTTTCTTTAGATTTAATCAATTGTGAAAAAACTCGGAAACAGATAAGGAAATTAGAAACCTCTCCAAACCGTAAATTTATATTATTAAATAAATTATCATTAAGAGGTTTCGACTTCATCAGATAGACTCCATTAATTATTTTTCCAATCATCCAATTCTACAAAAAAGGAATACTGTATACAATCTTGTTGACAGAGTGATTTTACTGTCTAAAAAAATTCCATTTTGATAACTTGAAACAAATAAAAACTATTTTGAAAAATAGTAACTATCCTTTCGACTTTATGAAAAATAGGAAAAAAAATTCTAAAGCCTTCTGATGTTAACAGTAATAATACCAAAACTAATATTTATAGTCGTATTACAAAAGTTTTTCTACCTTTTAATGAAAAATGTTTTTTCAAGTTGTAAAATATTGTTATAGAGTTTCATTGCACGTCTATTCCTCCTGTAAATAAAAACTTTAATTCTATTACTAGATTAGGTAAAGATTCGACAAAAAATTGACTAGAACAAATTTTGTACCTTCGTTTTATTAAAAAAAGTATCCTGCAACATATAGTCGAGACGAAGCGATCACTCATATAAATGAACACAAAAAAGTGAATGTCAACACTGTAGTCTACTCAATAACTTATTGATTTTAATCATGATTTTGATAAGGAAAATAAAAAATTTCTAGAACTTAATAAATATTAAAGTGTTTTTTCTGCTTTAATAAATTGAGAATTATAAGGTTATCAATCATTAGCCAACAACCATCGCTTTACTAACGATATACATTGGATTTTTTAGTGAATTTTCGTACTTCCCCTAATTATTTATTTAATAATATCAACTAAATTATGGATCATTTTTTTATTTATTGTGCAGTGTAACGTTGATTTTAAATAATCACGTTATAAAAACCGAATTAAGTTCTCGCCGCAACTCATTCAATTTATTCTTGAATAATTATTATAAATTAAATACGGTAGCCAGAATCGAACTCAACATTTTTACTTTATGATTATATCTTTGAATTGTATAGAATCGATGTAACACAGAAATGTTAAGTTGTACAAAAATATATTGTTTATCTCAAGAGAATTCCACACGTTATGGTTGATTATAAAACATCAATTTATTTATTGTTTTTTAATTATCAATCGACCGAAAATGTGTCAACAACTTATACCAATCGACACAAATCTACTGTCAACTGGCAATCACCTGTCATAGATGTTGGGCCTGTTATCTTGCTGCTGGGGCGAACCCGTGGTGCGCATGATCTATATACGGGACCGAAGCAGGAAGCCAATTTACCTAATTTCGACAGTTCGTGCCTGGCTGCCGAAAGAGTAAACGGTGTCTTCGCGGTTTAACTAAATTATATTTTGAGTGCCATTAATATGGAGTACCGAGGATTATTGGATCAGATCAAAGGTTAGTGCTCAGGATCCATCTTCCTCGTTATCTTGGTAATATCACCGGTGTACGGTGTGACCGACAAATAGCATCGAGACTAAGGACCGTATGGCAAGCCGATACGACGCCGCCATTTTCGGTTGTCAATCATATATACCGGCGTGTGGAAGTTCTCATTCTTTGATAAATTGAATTAGTGTTTGGAAAAATAAAGTGATTTATTCGATTAATTAATTAAATTCTCTCGAGTCAAATTTGTTAATTAAGTGCCATTTCATTGTGTTTGTCTCTCTCTCCTGTGTGCGGTACTCACTCCCTATTATTTCAATATAAAAAGTAACTTCGTATGAATAAAATATTGAACTCGGTTAGAGCTAGTCCGGGAAAGTTCTCTGTTTCATTTCAACATCGTGATCCGGATAGTTCACCTACCTGGCGCCGGGGAAGTTCCCTAAAACGGGTTATCGATGGTATATTATAAATTCGAAATGTGGAATTGATAATTCGGTAACCGGAAAATCGGTAGTTGCCATTTTTGTAACGATTAATGGGTAAAACCCGTAAGTAAAAGTAAATGCCGTTACAACAGTGATGTTATGTTTCAGAAGGAAACTAAACAAACCCTAATTTATATATATTTAAAGTGTCCGGAATCGGTTGCTTATACCTTAATTATTAACAGAGTGAAAGTCTCTGATCTTAAGTACGAGGTTTAAGAAAGCGGAACGCTTAAAATTGAAATTAAATTATTAACATTTTTATTTGAATCTTTTACAATTAGAACGACAGAAAAAGAGTGGATCTAGATGTCTTCAAACACACTAAAATAAAATTAAATCTTTCTGGAATCAATGAGGGCCAGTTTCACCAATGACGATTAAAAGTTAATCAGTTATTTAATCCTCAAGCAACCAATCACAACCCGTTAAACTTGCTTTAATCATTGATTAACTTTTAATTGAGTTTAGTGAAATGAGACCTTAAAGCATTAATTAATTACAATTTAAATTAGAGTAATAGACTTAGCAAACGATATCTCTTTTAGTGTGGGGTCGAACAAATGACCTTGTCTAGCGGAAACAGAAAATGCGGTAGATTTCCCTCAAGTTGCTTTTGGGCTAGTCAAAGTGAAAGATTTGGAATCTAGGTGTCGATTCAGATCAGACTGAATACTCCTCAAACTTGGAGTAACCGAATTATTTATTTGTTGTTGATCCCATGGTAATGCAGTCCTTAGAAAAATTAAAATGTGCTTACAGTAGACTTTATCTCTTTGGATGAATTTGGCTAAGACGAGGCTCGAATAAGGCACCCCCAGTAGCACAAAATGTTCCAGCAACATTGACAACATTGAGGCAAACATTGGTAATGTTGAGACAATGTTTTCAATATTGCTGTATTATAACGTGCTACTGGGGACTTGGTATTTAAAGAGGTTTTCTAGACTGGAGTCAAGGAAGAAACTGGATGACAGTACACAACTAATTAATTTGGTGGCAGTTGTTGGAGTGACATAAAGAACACAGATTTGACATTGACCTCTGGATTTACTCGAATGAGACAAGCAATTGATTCGAAGGTGACTTTGTGACTAGTTTCCTTACAGGGTTTTTCTGGACTAGCAAATTTGGTGAGTCTAATTATATCAATTGCTATCGAGCTAGCCAAAGGTAAAAGGTCCTGAGTCCGGTTATCAATGCAGATTAGATTGAACACTCCTCAAACTTGGAGTAACCTAATTATTTATTCTTTGTTGATGTTGTGGTAATGCAGTTCATAGAAAAATAGAAATGTGCCTCGTAGTAGAAATTATCTTTTTGAATGGATTTGGCTAAGACAAGAGTCAAAGAAGGCACTTGGTACTTGATGAGGTTTTTTTGGACTGGAATCAAAGTAGACACCGGATGACAGTACACAACTAGTTAAGACAATATAGATGTATCAAAAACTTTAAAAAACGAGAAAATTCTTTAAAGCACTTTATATTTTTGACTAAGAGCAAAAAATTTGTTACGTAATTCATAGTAAATGTATCGTTAAATGTTTTGTGACGATATTTTTACGATTTACGTCGCAGTAGCACTAATCTGAGAATATTTTTCTAGTATCTAAATTTTTGTAGTATTATTTGTCTTTGTTAAAGTAAATTTGTCACGATGTTTTGTTTTAGTGTTTGTTTAAGTAATTATTATACACTTAGCAGAAGTCCAATTGAAATGTTGGCGCTCCACATTAAGGAATTTTGATAAATTAGTTTAGTTTTAGTTAGTTGTCAGGCTTTGTCAAACGAAAGCGACTTCGTTTGTCAAAGAAGCTGTCCTTTTGCGTTAATTGACAGATTCCTATGGTCAAGAAGGTCGCAATATTGACATAGGAAAAGTCGGGTCTCTTTTTGTATGAAATTATTGAGAATACCGATAAGCCACCTCACGCCAAAATTCAGTACTAAATTCAAAATTAACTCCTTCATTGTTTGCGACCCAACGTTGTGTCGTGGAAAACTTTGGCCCAGACTGTCTGCGACCCATCGTTGGGTCGTGAACACCTTAGCACAAAAAAATCATAGTTTTAATTCCAATTGGGACATAATTTTATTTATAACAATATTCGAAGTCTAAAGGTATCACTGATTATAATTTTGGTAATAATTAGGTAATTATTCAATATATTTAAATAAATTATAAATATTTAAAAAACAGGTAAAAATCAAGATTTTTCTTTTTATTTGAACAAACGTTTTATGTATATGGGTTTTTGGGGTCGCTGATCATGAATCTGATGTCAGATTTCAAAAATAGAAACTGGCGGATCCAATATGGGGAACACTTTTTTGAAAACTTTATTGGATTCTCTGGAAAATGATTATTTGGGGGTTTTTGGGGTCGCTGATTATGAATCTGAGGTCAGATCTTGAAAATTCATAATGGCGGTTCCAATATGGCGGACATATTTTTTTAATTAATGCTGAATTCTATCTCGTGTCACATTCCGGGACATGAAACAATTCATCAGCAAATGCAAAGGAACAAATAAAAATGTTTTGAATTCTTAGCTCAGTTTGGGTATATCACTAAAAATTAATTCACTCTAAACTTAAATTTCTATACAATTATTATGAAAATCGAACAAAGCTGACTTTTATGGAAATCTGCCTAATATTTAAAAGTTTTATCTGCGATTTTGAATCTGCTTCTTTAAATTTTAGAATTATTGTATCAGATTTGAATTCAGCGACCCCAAAAACTCCAAAATACTAAGTTTTACAAAAATTCAATAAATGTTTTCAATTTTTATCCGACATATTAAGTCCGCCATTTTGAATTTTTGAAATCTGACTTCAGATTCGTAATCAGAGACCCCAAAAACACTGGAGTAAAAAGTTTCAAGTGAATCCGTTTATTTTTCAAAACCAGATTTTGCTGCACATTTTTGGACATCATGTTGATTTTTTCTCAAACAGTGAAGGTGTTAATATAATTTTGAAAAGACTTTTTTGAATCTCTCTCTTGACATCGATTCCCCATTGTGTTAACATCGTTAGTTAATCTCTACCATTTTAGTAAAAAGTAATAAACCAGGTATTAGTTACACTTTGGTCACAGTTTATTTTTTTACGGTTTTGAATTATTAAATAATGTGTTACAGTTGATTTAAATATTTCAGTTAATTATTAATCTAATGTTTTCTCTAATAAATAATAAATTAAACGTGTAAAATAAAATCATGACCCCTGTCACGAGTCAACTTATAATCGACACAGAAACTGTAAGTTATTTATATTATTTATGGTTATTTATTACAATTCAGAATACTCAACTAATGCTACCTATGGTATTTCATTATATAATGACTCTTTATAAATGACAAAATGATCATCAAAAGTTTATTGTGATTTATTTATTGAATTTCTTTGATACAATATATTTTATTATTTCATCTAATTGATTGTTGGTTTATTTATAGTATCACTATAATATTTTAAACTACCTTCTCTCTGAAATACAAAACCCGCTCTTCTTTCCATCATCAGCATAGCTGACTAGCACCGGCACTTGCAAAAAATCTAGTTCGTAATAATGTTTGTCAAATCGGTCTTAGTTAGTTTTTTTAGTAATGTTTGATTTAGTGGTTTTTTATTATTTATGTTTTAGTCCCGTTTACAATACCGGCATTACAAAAGTTATCTGGCGCCCTACAGGGGACTCCCTAGGCTAACTATAAAGAACTAGATTGCACAAGTAACGTTTTCTTTAGCTAAGTATTAAAATTCGGTTAAGTTCAGATTTCTGTTATGTAAAATCGTCTCGAGGTTCAGTTACAGTAAGTTTAAAATTAGTTTTAGAATTATTCATTTAAGAATAATTGGTTATTGTTAATGTTCTATATTCAATTTTTTTATAAAGTGTAGAAAAAAAGCGTTACTGGAATTTTCTTCACATAACTACGCAGCGGAAAAAAAATTTCATGCGGACAAATTTTTTAAAGAGGGAAATTTTCTTCTCATAATACAATTAAGTGTTGTTTTTAAATTAAATGATTCTTCGAGTTTATGGCTTCAGTTGCTTTAAAATAAATGTTTGTGTGTGTGTGTATGTATAAAAAAAGGAAAAAAAAGATTTTTAATTAAATTTCTTTATGAATAATGTTGTTGGTATATACATTTCACTTCATTAACTATGTATTATGTTTATAGTGCTACAAACACTAACCATATATATTCGTTTGTCAATGTATGAGTTTAGGAAGGCAGGAATTTGGTAGCACACGTTTAGATGTGCATTATACATGAGAACATAGAGGGTGCACTTTGTATTTCGAGCGACATGAGTAAACTTCTTTAAGCATGGTAAAGTATGTTGCAAAAAATGCATCTGGATGTCGGTGAGTTTTTAGAGTACGTGAATTTGAAGGTTTGCAAAAAGTGTTTACGACATACAAGAGGCCTCCAAGACTGACGGGGTGAACTACACTTCAGGCTTATGAATATCTATATATATATATGCGTATACATATACATATATTGAGTTATAGAACCTTGAAAGTCACTGGGTGAAAAAAATTTTTTTTTTTGACAAAAAAAAGAGTTATAGTTTCAAAGGGTGACATGGTTTTCCTTTAGAAAAAATTTATAGTGAACATCCTTTCTTCTGAATATTTTGGAATATTCTGTGAAAATTCTTGAAAAATTCTTTTCCACGACTGTAAAACATAATTTAATATTCTGTACGACCATTCTGTTTTAGTGTTATTACATTTTTTAAAATATTTTTTAACATTTTATGTTTACCTACTTTCATCTGAATTTGCGGAAACTCAATTTAAAAAAAAAATTTGTTTGAAAAATAATTATAGAAATGTTTTCCTGTGCATTAGTTTCTGTCCAATGACTCACTATTGTTTTAGGAAAATAATTCATGTTTAGATGAAAGTCGCCTTTCGATACGACAATTAATAAATGTAATTGATTATATGAAGGATGTGAAAACTTTTTACAAACATGACTTTTACGATCCTTACACTTTTATCTGTATCTTTAAAAATAATTTTGAAAAGGTCTTGAAAATGTCTCGTCTGATAACTTTATCAACATTCTACAATCTATAACCTACCAATAAAAAGTTATTGAGTTTTTACTACCGCTGTAAACTTACTTTTTCTGTAAAAAGTAATATTTTATAGTTATTTCTAAAATCGTAAACCTGCAAATAAAAGTTGTAGAGATATAAAATATATTTTTTCTTGTCATATTAGTAGGCTGTACAGGTGAGAAAAAGCAAAGTTAACAATCGTCCAGTATGGGTCATTTAGGAACAAAGATTTTTGTAATAATTATCTATTAAGTATTCAAACAAGCTTTTTTTGAAAAATTAACAATAATAAAATTCCAAAGGTTCAAACAAACTGTTCTTATTTAAATTAGTACTAATTTGTGTTAACTCCTAAAGATTTGGAAATAGTCCCCAACTCTCAGATTGCATCATGCTCTGAATAAATCGAAGTTCTATTAAGCATTGAATTGAGAGAACACGTTCTTTTTTTAGCTATCAGAGAACGTTTAGAATGGCGGATTAAATGGAAAAAGCAAAATAATATCTTTGCTATTGATCTCCCTTGTATGTTCAGTTTAGCATCAACCTTTGAAAAACTATCCTGTTTTAAAGGGGATGATTTCTGAAATAACATTAATAGGACTTCCTTATTCAATGAATGATAAAAACTTTCTTATGAAGAAGAAACTGACCATCCCATGGAGTAATGTCGTGCAGTCAATGAGGAGGAAATGAGAAATGTAGTTATCAAAACTACAAACTTTTAGTGCCTAGGGTCAGATGGAGTTAATAATCTATTGGTGGAAACGTTTACTTTAATTTATTAACATCTGATCCGCATACTTTTCACCGTTGTCTTTAGAGAATACTTCCTAGGAACGGACAAACAATAGTCTGGCAAAAAAATTCGTAAGCTGTTCTAAAAATTAGGAGTATGAAGATGGGACAAAATTAGAACTTTGTGGAATCAGTCGAATTGGAGTGAAAGTGAAGTGAATATTAATTTTTAGTGAAAGTGGAGTGAAGTGAAGTGCAAATTGAGTTAATGTAAATTTTTAGTAAAAGTGAAGTGAAAATTGAGTGAATATCAATTTTTAGTGAAAGTGAAGTGATAATCGAGTGAATTTAAGTTTTTAGTGAAAGTGAAGTGAAAGTGAAGTGAAAATTGAGTGAATGTAAGTTTTTAGTGAAAGTGGAGTGAAGTGAAGTGCAAATTGAGTTAATGTAGATTTTTAGTGAAAGGGGAGTGAAAGTGAAGTGAAAATTGAGTGAATTAGTGAAAGTGGAGTGAAGTGAAGTGCAAATTGAGTTAATGTAAATTTTTAGTAAAAGTGAAGTGAAATTGAAGTGAAAATGGAGTTAAAATAGATTTTGAGTGAAAGTGGAGTCAAAATAAGTTAATAAAGAGAAAAGATTATGTTTCCATGCTGTTGGCTATCTTCTCTGCAAGAAAATGCAAATGTTTCTTTTCTAAAATTAAGCTCATTATCACTAATAACGTGGATCTTACATCACCTTCAATTCAACTGAAAACCATTATATTACTTGGAGTTGGTCTAGTTTCTCTATCGCAGTAGTGAGCTAAATCCCTAGTACATCAAACAGCCTGCCGATTGCAGGAACTCAGGTTTCAGTATCGCTTAATTGATTGAGTTAATTACATCCAGTTTAAATTCTCACAATTTTTCAAAAAAAATTCCACAGAAAAGGAATTGACCATCAAAATAAATGTATAATTTTCTGTTCCTGTAGATGAAAATATTATTAGTACTATTTAAAAAATTATATTTCAAACTGCAGATATTAAAGTAAAATCTTTACTCTCCATACTGTAATATATACTCCAGCAGTTTAATTAAATATTTAAAACAAAAAATGGGCTTAATTAATAATTAAAGTTTTGCACTAGTTTCAGTTATCATTCAAACAGAAAGAAAATTTATTTTTCCGATACAATGTGAGAAAAAATATTGGATGAAAATGGTGATATAAAGAGGAACCAAATACTTTTTAATGTAATCCCTCTTCAATATTTGCAGAAATTTTATAACTGAATGCATTTATTGAAATTGCGCTGCAATAAAAGTAATTAAAAATTTCATATTAAATGTAATAACATACTTTGTTACTTTGTATATTCATGTAAAAAAAAAATATTGTTAATCCCCAGCCAAACGATACTTAAATTCTGGTCAATGAACTTCTGCAGAATATACTCTGATGAACCACGTGGAATCGACGTTACGACATATAGAGTTTATCGATCGTTTTGCGGCGTGCCACCACTGCTTCACTGCAATTAGATTTTGATGAAGATTATAAATTTTCGATTGATTTTGTACGCTTCGTGAATATTTACTAAGTGGAGTAACAGACATTTACAATGACATAAGGAACTTTTAAAATTATATTAAATATTGTGTTTTCATTTGATGTATAATCAATTTCACTTCACTTCCCCTCAAAATTTATTTTCACTTCATTTTCACTCCATTTTCATTTCACTTTCATTCCACTTTCACTAAAAATTTATATTCACTCAATTTTCACTTCCATTTCACTCCATTTTCACTAAAAATTTATATTCACTCAATTTTCACTTCACTATCATTCCACTTTCACTTCAACTCAAAATTCATTTTTTCTTTAATTTCACTTCACTATCACTCCACTTTCACTTGAACTCAAAATTCATTTTTACTTTAATTTCACTTTAGTTTCACTGCGCTTTCACTAAAAAATTTATATTCACTCAATTTTCACTTCACTATATCACTCCACATGCACTTTAACTCAAAATTCATTTTTACTTTAATTTCACTTCACTTCCACTCCACTTTTACTCCAAATGTATTTTTATTCCACTTTTACTTCACATTCACTCAAAACTTTTTTCTTTCACTTACACTTCACTATCATATTAACTCCAAATTAATTTTCCCTTCAATTTCACTACACTTCCCCTCAAAATTTATTTTCACTACACTTTCACTTGACCTTCATTTCAAATTTAATTTTAATCCACTTTTGCCTGAAATCAAATTTTATTTTATTATTCCTTTTCTCTAATACGATGTTAAAGGCCACAACGTTGACCAACGAAAATGTGAAGTGAAAATGAAGTAAAAATAAATTTTAGGTGAATGTGAAGTGAAAATGAAGTGAAAATAAATTGTGAGTGAAAATGGAGTGAAATTGGAGAGTAAAAAAATTGTGAGTGAAAGTGAAGTGAAAATAGAATGATGAAAAATTTTGAATGAAATTGAAAGTGGGGTGAAACGAAATTTGGAGTAAAAGTGAAGTGAAAGTGAAGTGAAAATGGAGAGCAAATAAATTTTTGAGTTAACGTGAAGAGAAAATAAATTTTGAGTGGAAATGAAAGTTGGGTGAAAATAAATTTGGGGTAATAGTGGAGTGAAAGTGAAGTGAAAATGGAGTGAAAATAAAGTTTGTGTGAAATTGAAGCAAAATTTCTCTACATACTTGCACCTAAAGTTCTAATATGCTATTTAAATTTAAGCATAAAACCCCTGACTGGAGTATTTTGTTGATATTAAAGAACCTTAAAGATATTTTGTCCACCATATTAGATACGCCATTTTGGATAGTATAATTCTTGCTTCAGATTTGCAAAAAGCGTTTTCAAAAATCTGCTAGTAAACAATTGAGGGGCTGGATGCTATAATGTGTTACGCGCCATTCACTTAACATGGCGCGTAACACATTATAGCATCCAGCCCCTCAATTGTAAATAAATTTGAGAAGAACTTGAATTTTGGCAAGCTTTTGGTGCGTATGTGGAAAAATTACATCAGAAAACACATCGTGAAAAAAACTTTTTGTGGTAGACCTAATAATTTTTCATTAATCAAAACGAAAGCCACCAGGGGAAAAATGTAATCTTTTGTAAATATCTTATTTCCATATTTACCAGGAAATAAGGTGTACCACATACTGAGAAAGAATAAGAAATGCGTTGCTGAAGATTTAATGCCTTCGAACAACATTCTCATTAGTATTTAATCTGCTTCATCAGTTTCAATATCTTGAGTTTGTACATCGATTAAGTTTGCCATCTTTATAGAATTTTTTTCACAATATGATTTAAATGATAAAGAAGAAAAACTCATAAGTATATTAATAATAATAAACAAATTTTATTAAGTTTAGAGAAGGTAACGTCAGTTCTTCTATATTACAGATTTCTGCACCGGCATTTACCGACACTTTTTACCTTAGGGTGGTTTTAGTTTTTACCAGGTTTGAAAATAAAAATTTTAAATAATATTTTCTTTTTAAATTTTCTCTATTGTTCTTGATTCTTTTAAAGATCAATAATATATATTCCTCGAAGAAACAAAATTGAAAATATTTTATTTTCTAATAATTATAGACCACTAGAGGGTTCATTTATAAAAGTTCATATTGAATAAATAATGTCTTTTTTTTCTTCTTTTGTCTCATTAAGCGTCAAACAAACCAGAGTTTAATGGGTCTTTGTAAAAACAAGGTGGATTCTAGGTACGTGAGAAATGGCACGTTTTGCTTTCGCAAGGGAATGTATCAACTCATGTGGAAATTTAAGAGAAAAAGTGACTAAATTGGTGCACTCTGACAAGCACTGTCTTATCATCAGGGTATTTTTAAATTATCCGTAATTATTTTAATTCAAAAATCATATATTTTAAAAATTGTTATTTTTCACTTAAAGCGAATTTAATGATTATTTTACATATTTCTTTCAATGTTTCCTAAATTTTCACTAAAGTTGAAGAATTAATCTCTTTATTTCGTCTATTTTCAAAACCTAAAGGAATGTTTCTATTGCTTAAATTAAAAATTTTTTATTTAAATATTTATTTTCAAAAAGTGATTAACTGGATGATTGATGGATTTACTGAAAAATGAAGTTAATAAAAAAATTGAATCAAAATTTTGGCCTAAAATACCATCCAAAGTATAAAACCATTTTTTTTCTCTAAAAGTAATTTTATTAGTAATTGGAAATGATAGGATATGACCAATATGAGAGCAATGAAATTTTCAGTACATATTAGAAGAGTTTATAGCCTCAAACTTTATATGAAACATGTACCTACTCGAGAGGAAACTTCCGTTTATAGCCAACGCTGTAATTGGTAAAGTACAGAAAGCAGTCAAAATGTATATTTTCGTGTTCAGTCGAAAAAGCTGTCACCATATGGCTTTAATGTAAATATATTTAAAAATTTATTTTTCAAATTGAAATTTATCTTTACGTTCTTACAAATACCGCAAAAAATATTGATTTAAATGAACTTCAAAAATATATGAACAATTTTTTAATTTTTGCATCTTCAATTATTCGCAGAAATTTCTAGAGTTTGTAACTGTAAAGAAGAGGTATAAAATTATTGTTGTTCTGAAAATTTGTATTCCTATTCAGGCAATAGCTGATTTTTTGTAAAAAAATTGAAAAAGAATAAATGCAGTTCCATTACAAAGGACTTTTGCCATGAAACCATTTTCCCTCAGTCGGTGAAGACATAAAAAATCAATTTAAGTTAAATAGTCATTGGTGGTCTGCCCATTCTAGTAGCAAGTTCTTTGCATACCACGGAAATTGCTTTTAAATGTTATTTTGCTCTATACATTTTGCATATCTGATTAAAAGTCAAATGCAGTGGGTAATATTTCTTTTTGATAATGCCTTTTAGAAATTCAACGACAAATATAACCGTCAGGTTTATGGTACTTGTATGGGTTCGTCAATTTCTGGTCTTTTTGTAGATATTGTTATGGAGGACCTTGAGAATTCTTGTAATGCTAGTCTGTGCTTTGAACCTTTATTTTTTCTACAGATACGTTAATAAAATTAATTGCATACTGAAGGATAAAATTGTCGAAATGATTAACACTTTAATGTAGGGGTTTTAATATGGGTCCTAATCCTTGAATTATTTTCGCAAATTTCCTATTTCTTTAAACCAGATGTTAATTGTTTGATAAATAATTTACTTGACTGTTCTTCATTATTTTCTAATACAGGAGATTGATACTTTTAAAATTTTTTTATGACTTTTACAATTTCCATTGCCACTAGCACTTCCCACTTTTCTTCCACATTCCTTGATCACTTCCCACTCCCACTTTACACTTCCTACGTTTACTTACCACTCAACGCTTTCACTTTCATTTTTCACAATCCACTCGCACTTCTCATTTTTTACTTATCATCCCACTTTCCCACGATCACTTCCCACCTCTCACTTCCTATTTCCACACCGAAAAAAAAGTATTTTCAAATTTAGAGAATTCCTCTTCTTTTGCAGCATTTTTTCCTCTTATATACGGGCACTAAAGTTTTCTTTTCTAATTGAGAGGATTTTCCTTTATTATATTTGTTATTAAATGTCACTTTTTAGACAGGTTAAAGTTGCATTCAGAAAAACAAAAAGCAACTTAAAAATCTTCTTTTTAGTATAAATTTGTTTCATTTTTAGAGGAATAATTTCAATCAAAGAAGAAATATTAAAATTAATCTTTTAGTTAAAAAACTGTCAAATATAAACAAAAATTCCTCTTTTTTACAGATGAATATTCGTATATTGAAAATAAAATGTGTTTATAATTGTTGAGCGGAATTTTCTTCTCACTCTGAGATTTTATTTTTTTCGGTGCAGTTTTTACTTCTGATTCCACTTTCCACCTTTTACTCCCACTTTCCACTTCCTTGTTTCTTCTCCCAACTCTCTTTTTCTATTTTTCATTTCTAATTTAACTTCCCACTTTACACTCCTACTTTCATCTCCATACTTTCTAATTTCATTTACATTTCTTACTTTCCACTTGCACTTCCCACTTTCGCTTCTCATTTTCTAACTTTATGTCACATTTTTTATTCTAAAATTTTGTATTTCTAACCATTAGTTCTAATTGAAATGTTTGTACAAAAATTGAAACTAATTCAATGATTAAAAAAATTGGTATGGCTTTTCTTAATTTCTTTAATTTTTTAAAACTTTCAAACAATATAAATGTACATTTAGATTTGTTGGGGGACATAATTTTTATGACTTAAACACTTTGCATTGATGTATAAAAAGTTCTGTTTTTTAAATATAAAAAGATTATTATTTTCTAATCTGCTTCAAACCTTTTCATAATTAATATTCAGCATGATTTTTATTAATATTTTAATCGAACAAAATTTTTATTTTAAACGAAAGTTATGACTTAATTGGAAATGACCCAAAAGTGCACTTTTCTCGATTCTCCACACAGAAATCATGAAGTTTAATATGGTTTACTTCACACAAAGTCTATTTTAATCTTGTTTTTATTGCTTCCATTCGAAAGTTTATTTTAAATAGTATGTTTTCTTGTGTTGTTTTCCAATTTTCGTAAATAAATTATTGTAAAAATATTTTTTTAATACTTTCCCCACTATTTTTTATTTGGAATTAGAGTTTACATTTTCATGTATTTTCTGTTTTTGTGTTGACATTTTAAGTTCGATTGTGCTTCCAATTTGTATAATTAAGTTAAAAAATTGTATTTATGTTAAATTTATATAAAGAAATAGCATTTTTAGATTTAAAACTATAAAAATGACTAATATTTTAGGGCGTATTTTAATGATGTGTAAACTCCAGTTCCGCGAAAATTACTGAATTCTTAACCAATAAAAATAAATAAAAATAATAGTGATTTAGAGTAAACAAATCTCTTCAATATTCTATAAATATTGTTTGATTTTATTCATTTTTATGGCTTTAATGAATTTTTTTCTATGATTTATGAACTCCGGTGTCTAACTTCGATTCGTGTAATAGAAATGTTTTGTTTTTTATGGAAAAATGTTATTAACCTCCAACACATCAATAAAAGGTTTGAGTAAAAATAAGTTTTTATTTATTAATTCAAGAAGATAAAAATAATAAAATAAATATTGGAAAATTTTTTTCATCAAAACATTTTTATTTTATTCTAACTTAGGCGTGAGTTTTGAAAATTATGTGCTTCATTTTCAATGTAAATGTTTATGTTTCTTTGAAAATTTAATTTATCACACATCTTAAAAAATTGTTTTGTGTTAAAACGTTTTGTAATATTACTTAATTGTCGTTTAATAAGTTCCTTCAGAATATAATTTATCTGTTTTTTTACATTAATTGATATTATTAATCGACAAAACACGACTTTTTAATCTTATTATTTAACCTCTAAAGGAAAATTGTTTTTAATTGTTTATATAAAATTAAAAGATAAATGAGTCAATCCATTTTATTTCAACTAAAGTGGTCGCCGACTAATTTTAAAAAATTGTAATATTCTGCAGGAATGATTTTGATGTTATTAAAGTCACGAAATAAAAGGATTTTTTCAAAATAATTATATATTTTTTATGAAATATGAATTTTAAATATTAGAAATGCTGAAAACTGTCAATTTTCTTCCAGTAGAAAATAATGTAAAAGAAATACAATTTAGTACAAAAATATAACAAAAATTATTGGCATTTGTTAAGAATGTTTAAATTTATTATTACAAATTAATATGAGCATTTAAAATTATAAAATAATAAATAAAATATTATCTCAAATTTCCTTATCAAAGTAACCTAATTTTGGGATTTTTATTAACAAATAATGGGAAAATGGGATTATAAAATTAAATAAAAACTTACGGAATATTAAGAATTTGTGATCGACTTTCAGTTTTTGGTAAAAGTTTTCTTCGATTTTCTCGAAATATAAAAAATATGTGTGAAATGAAACTGTTACTTTTCCCATTTTCACGATTGTCAAGTGTGTTTAACTTCTCTGGAGAAAATCGGAAAAATATGAGATTTTCATAAATAATTAAATTATCACTAATTAAACACATACTATGATTTTCACTTTGGTCCCAGTACAATTTTAAAAATTATAATTTTTTTAAAAATAGTACGTTTTTAAAGGTTAATGAATGTAACTTTTTTTACGTTGAAGTTTGTTTATTATTATTATTATCAATGCTCATCTAACTTCAATTTTATAAAAATTACATTCATTAACCCTTAAAAATATACTATTTTAAAAAAATATAGTTTTATAATTTTTGTTATATTTTTGTACTAAATTGTATTTCTTTTACATTATTGAAATAAAATGGATCGACCCAAATTTAAGCTTAAATATATATAAAATAATTATTTTCAAGCTTCATTATAAAGATCTACATAGAAAATTTTCAAAGAAATTACCATTTTTAAATCAATGTTCCCGTAGTTAAAAGTTACCACTTAGTCGAGAATCACCCAACTATTCCTCATTTCACTTTTTTAATTTTACATTCCGCATTCCCTTTTTCAGACTCTACATTTCACTATCCAGATTTTGCATTCAACTATTTCGTTTCTGTTATCTACTATCACTTTTTACCATTTCGTTTCTGCATTCCACTATTCAAATTCCGTTGTACGGTGCGAATGTGAGTGACTCATATTAATAAGACGAAAAGGTATAGAGCAGAGTGATAGTGGGGAGAGAAAATGTAAAGTCTTATTCTGCTGTAAATTTGAAAATGTGATCAGTGGTCAGGGAACCTTCGCGATAGCTGCGAAGAGGGACCTCAATTTTGTTAGATTGCGTGTGACGCGCAGAGATTTTATATATAACACGACGCTCGATAGAGCGGTTGGTGTGCAATTGTTGATCACCACGTGTGAATCGACGCGCGAATTCTGTCTCCGATTTAACACTCTCGAGAAATTCTTATCTGTCTGGAGTAGTATACATTTTGAGAGGATCTCCATTTGTGGGAATTGCCTGGTAACGAAAGGAGAACAAAATTAGACTGCCTGCTCAATACAATTGTTGTATATTTCCTGATTTGGATTATTATTTAATCGCTGTCCACGAGAGGAGGGACAACGATCGTATCTCCAGTCTTTTTCATGAGAGCAACAGTACACGACTTTTATTTTAGCGAAAATTACGAGAACTATTTGACATTGTCGGTAGACAAACAAATTTATGTGTAATTATTCAAACCATTATGGTGAGTCCTTCATTTTAATTTATATTTGTCTCTGACCACATTTTATTTTAATTATTTATTTCAAGATATCTTCCTTTTTTGATTTGACAAGATCTTGACTTCGAATCAACGTAAATTTTTATTGTAAAAAAAAAAACATTCTTGGTGTGCGTAGTGTGTACATATTGGTGTGAGAGTGGTTCGAATGGTAAATTCATTGCAATAATATTTTGTTATATTTTTTTCTTATAATTGAATCCAAATTTGTTGTATTTCTCGAGAAAAAATACACTAAAGCTTAAATTCATTTTTGATTTTGTGTAATAATTTTTTATATTTCGGACCAGATTTAAATAAAAAAAATTAGGAATTTGTTACAATTGGCGCCCAACTAGAGGCAGTCAAGTTTTTGAATATTAAGGAAGGAATATTTTTGAAATAGGAATATTGACGAATTATAAAAATTGTAATTAATTTGTGATTTTATTTGTATGAAATGGCTCCACAAACACGCTCCAAGGTCGACGACGAGGCTTATGAATTGTATATTAAACAACAAGCTGAACTTAATGAATTGACCAGCGAATTGGAGAGAGTCAATACTCAACGAAAACAAGCAGATAAGGAAAACGAGACATTACGATTGGAAATTAGTCGGCTCAAAACTTTAATCGAAAATAATAACAGGACCGATGGTGCTGGCTTGAGTGGAACACAAAAACAAACGTATTTTGTCAAACAGAAAATTTTGATTTCTTAAATTATGGTAAGCATGTGACTCATTTGTCGGGTAATCGGGATGGGCATTGCGAGGTAGATATCTTTGACGAAACAGAAAAACGTGAATTAAATAATCAACGATATGAGAATAAAAGTAAACAAGTAGATAAAGACGAACATTATAACAAAAATGAATATAGTGATAATAACGTGAAAAATGGGGTACAAGACGAACTCTTACGAGGTATGTTAAATTATTTCGAGTCGATGCAAGTTTCGATGCCCGTACCAAAATTCGACGGAATAAAAAAAAATCCTATTGAATTCATCAAGGAGTTAGAAAAATATTTTTTTAGAAAAAATATTTCAGAAAATTTAAAATTAGTTATAATTGAGGACGCGTTAGTGGGAAAAGCCCGAATGTGGCATGATGCGAGAACATTTCCTTTTATAAACTATCAACATTTTAAAGATAAATTCTTAGACGAGTTCTATTCCGTCGAAGCGCGCATGCTGGCGAAATCTATTTGGGAAAATCGTCGATTCCAACTAAATGACCGATCTTTACAAGATTATTATACAGAACAATTTAGAAACGCGAAATTTTGCCTATCATCATTAGAAGAATACGAGGTTAATTATCTAATTGTAAAACAACTTCCCCAACGAGCACGAGAAGTCTTAGCTACTATCGATTATAAGGACACAGCAAAAATAATGCAAGCCCTTACGCGATTAGATGTGACGAGACAGGATGTGGAAAGAGAGATGGCGACGTATAATAAAAATAATTATTCCGCCAACAATAATAATGGTGGTAACAATAAAGCTTATCGAACAATTAGTCCGAATGAAAATGGTCAAAGAAATGATCCTGGTCCGAGCCGTCAACAAGGGGGTCCGCGAAATAATTACGAGGACAGTTCAAAAAATTGGCGACAAGGGGGATATAATTCTGGTAGAGCAACGCGAGAACAGAATTCGTCGGATAATAGTAGAAAACCGAATGATTTAAATAACCGTCCAGAAAAGGAAAGTTTAAATACGAATGTTAATGCAATTCAAAAATCAAATATGGCTGAATTCGTAAATGATCTTTGCTGGGATGTTGAAACGGACGAAAGGGTAGTCACAGAAAAATTGGAAATGAAGGTCTCGAGTCCGCGAATTTTAGCGAAAATTAGCGAAATTGGCGTGAACGTCTTAGTCGACAGCGGAAGTGAGGTTACCGCTCTTTCAGAACAATTTTATGAGGAATTAAAGACACGTGGTAAAATAATCGAGCTCCCAGTAAGTAATCTCACGGTTAGCGTAGCAGTTGGAAAGAAGGTTACTACTATTCGTAGACAGATACAGTTGACTCTCGATATAGGAACTCTCAAGTTATCCTCGCCATTTTTAGTGGTGCCTGGCCTAACCACAAATGTTTTGGTAGGAATAGATTGGCTTACGAAATTTAAAGGGGTAATTGATACGGAAAAACAATGTATTAAATTAGAGGGAGACGTATTACCAAATGAATTAGTTACATTTCATATGACAAGGGAAAAAAGTAGTTCGTGTCGAGTAATAGAAATAAACAGTATGAATTGGTATGATGCCGAAACCTCCGGGTGTAGATTGGGGGATGGAATAACAATGGTCGAAGAAATCAGTTGTAGTCAAGGTGATGAAAATATGATACATTTGGTAGATCGCGAGAATTGTTCGAGCCAAAAATGTATGAGACAAATAACAAATGAAACTTATGTGTTCAAGGATGAAGTTTATGAATATGTGGCGAGATTAAATTCGTTAACTGACGTACAAAAGGGGAAAGTAATCGATTTATTGCTTACATATGAGAATGTTTTTTCAAACGAACCAGGATGTACGAATATATATAGTCATTCTATTAAACTCAGTAATAAAAAAACGGTAGTCAGAAAATCATACCCTGTAGCTTTCAATTTACGACCGGCGGTAAATAAAAAATTAAAAGAAATGTTTGATCTTGGAATAATTGAATATTCGGATAGTGAATTCTGTAATCCTCTTAGAATCGTAATAAAAAAAAATGGCGAAGTTCGAATTTGTTTAGATGCCCGTTTCATTAATGCTATTATTTTGTCGGATAATGAAAGTCCCCCGATAATCGAGGAACTGTTGCAGAAATTTGAGGGAGTTAAATATCTTTCGACAACTGACTTGGTCCTTGGTTACTGGCAAATTCCGCTTGAGCCTGAATCGAGAAAATATACCGCGTTTTTACATGAGGGCCATTTATATCAGTTTACACGCGTCCCATTCGGACTTAAGACTGCGGGTGGTGGTTTCATCCGTGCACTAAATTTGGCATTGGGTCAGGAATATTCCGAATCAATTTCATGTTATATCGACGATATCTTGATCGCTTCGCAAACGTTTGAGGGACATTTGAGGCATTTGTCGAATTTATTTACGAAATTATGGAAAAGTGGGTTCAAATTAAGCTTAAAAAAATCTTCATTCTTTCGGGAGGAAGTTTCTTTTCTTGGATTTCAGATTTCGCCAGAGGGTATTCGCGCGGATTCAAATAAGTTATCTGTAATAGCTGATTTTCCAGCCCCGAAGGATAAAAGACAACTACAAGCTTTTCTTGGCATGTGCGGTTATTATCGGAGGTTTAGCGTGCGGCATGCGGATTTTGTGGGTCCTTTTCGGAACTTGTTGAGTAAAGAAAAAAAATGGAATTGGACAGAGGGACATTCGCTCGCATTTGAAGAAATAAAAGGTAATTTCCTTAAATCGGTTACGTTGAGTCATTTTTTGCCAAATAAAAAATTCAGGTTGCAAACAGATGCTAGCGACATCGGCATCAGCGGGATTTTATACCAGATAGATGATAATGATGACATAAGAATAGTTTCTCTAGCTAGTAGAGTTCTTACTCAAGTGGAATATCGATATACCACCACTGAGAAGGAGCTCTTGGCTATTGTTTATTCCATATTGAAGTTTAGGACGTATTTGATCGGGTGGGAATTTCAAATTATTACCGACCATCAGGCATTGACGTTTCTATTGTCTACTCCTTACCAAAATTCGCGCTTGATGAGGTGGATTCTTTCATTGCAAGAATATAATTTTAGTATTGTTCATTGTAAGGGATCCGATAATATAGTGGCGGATTTCTTCAGTCGTAATTTCAAAAGTGAGGTCGCGGTAGATAATCATAACGATTTCTTGCTCTGTAAGATGATTCGCAATGACCTTGAGGAAATTACACTGAAGGAAGCGTCAGGTGGCGTACGAGCACCAATTATAAGTTTCGATCGCGAATTGTTGAGTGAATTGCGTGATTTACAAGCATCACAGATAAATGATGCGGAGATTCAATCATTAGTTAATAGAGCGTCAGATAAAATTCGAATAAGGGAAAGTTCTGGTGTACTGTTCGTGGAAACGCTAGTTGATAATAGAGTGAGGATTATTCTTCCTAGAAATCTTATCGGTTTAGTTTTGAAGTCTGTCCATGAACAATTTGGGCACGCGGGATGCACAAAAATGCACCGTTATATTGAGCGTTATTTTTATTGGAAGAGAATGCGACGTGATATTAAATGTTATACTCGAGCTTGCGATCTATGTCAGCGAACAAAGCATGTCAATTATAAAATGGAGGGCGAATGGCAGTTCGTGGAATCAAAGAAACCCAACGATTTGGTATCGGTCGATTTTTATGGACCACTGCCAGTTTCTCGTGGCGGGGTATCTTATATTTTTGTGGTACAAGACATTTTTTCGAAATTTGTTACACTGTACCCAATAAAACGCGCAAATACGAAAATATGTTTGTCGAAGTTAAAGGGGGATTATTTTTTGAGAGTTGGTAAGCCCGAGCGGTTACTTAGTGATCATGGAACACAGTTCACGTCTCCGTTGTGGAAAGCGGAGCTTGAGGCCGTAGGAGTAAAAAGCGTATTCTCGTCGATTAGACACCCCCAATCAAACCCCGTTGAACGGACAATGCGAGAGTTAGGGAGATATTTTCGCACCTTTTGTGCTAATAAACACACGGGTTGGGCGTGTCATGTGTCTAAGATCCAGGATTGCTTAAATTTGGTGACTCATGAGAGTACGGGTATGTCTCCATACGAAATTCATTATGGGAAGTCGCCCAAGGACAAATTGGTTGAAATGTTTCCGATTATAAAACAAGCCCTTCCGACTAGAGAAATACAGTTACAGCAAGCGCGAGAGAGGACAAAAAAAGCGTTTGATCAAAGGTTATCGGGACAAAAGAAAGTGAGTACCGTGCAAATAAATGTCGGGGATCTGGTATTGTTAAGGGTACCTCATCTTTCCGATTTATCACAGCGCGTCACGAGAAAATTTTTTCATTTGTTTGAAGGCCCATATGAAGTAAAAAAGATTTTAAATCGCAATGCCTTCGTCCTAGTCGATTCGGAAGATGTAAGTAAAGTTAAAGGAACGTATAATAGATTCCACTTGCGCAGGTATCATCGGTTTGATGAGTTGTAATTCGAAGTTATGATGATATATTTGTTAGACGTGTTAAAATTGACAATCACAAAATGTTTCGTTTTTCAATCTTTGTCATTGTAATTGAGTATAAAGAAAAGTGTCCTCGTCGTCGTGCCGGCGGAGTGTCTGTTGCGCCTTTTGTTGGATATTTTTTTATGTTATTTCGATTAATCCCATAAAAAAGGGGGATAATTGTACGGTGCGAATGTGAGTGACTCATATTAATAAGACGAAAAGGTATAGAGCAGAGTGATAGTGGGGAGAGAAAATGTAAAGTCTTATTCTGCTGTAAATTTGAAAATGTGATCAGTGGTCAGGGAACCTTCGCGATAGCTGCGAAGAGGGACCTCAATTTTGTTAGATTGCGTGTGACGCGCAGAGATTTTATATATAACACGACGCTCGATAGAGCGGTTGGTGTGCAATTGTTGATCACCACGTGTGAATCGACGCGCGAATTCTGTCTCCGATTTAACACTCTCGAGAAATTCTTATCTGTCTGGAGTAGTATACATTTTTAGAGGATCTCCATTTGTGGGAATTGCCTGGTAACGAAAGGAGAACAAAATTAGACTACCTGCTCAATACAATTGTTGTATATTTCCTGATTTGGATTATTATTTAATCGCTGTCCACGAGAGGAGGGACAACGATCGTATCTCCAGTCTTTTTCATGAGAGCAACAGTACACGACTTTTATGTTACTCGGATTATGAGAACTATTTGACATTGTCGGTAGACAAACAAATTTATGTGTAATTATTTAAACCATTATGGTGAGTCCTTCATTTTAATTTATATTTGTCTCTGACCACATTTTATTTTAATTATTTATTTCAAGATATCTTCCTTTTCTTGATTTGACAAGATCTTGACTTCGAATCAACGTAAATTTTTATTGTAAAAAGAAAACATTCTTGGTGTGCGTAGTGTGTACATATTGGTGTGAGAGTGGTTCGAATGGTAAATTCATTGCAATAATATTTTGTTATATTTTTTTCTTATAATTGAATCCAAATTTGTTGTAATTCTCGAGAAAAAATACACTAAAGCTTAAATTCATTTTTGATTTTGTGTAATGATTTTTTATATTTCGGACCAGATTTAAATAAAATAATTAGGAATTTGTTACACCGTATTCCACTCTTTAGATTACGTTTTCCACTATTTAGATTCCTGATTAGACTATTTCAATTCTGAATTACACACTTTACATTCCGCATTCCACTATTCCGTTTCTGTATTCCACTATTTATATTCCGCAGTTCTCTTTTCACCTTCCGCAGTCCACATTTCAGATTCCGTATTGCACCATTTAGATTCTGTATTTCAATTTTCAGATTTCGTATTCCACGATTCAGATTCCGTATTCCACGATTCAGATTCCGTATTCCACTATTTCGATTCCGTATTTCAGTTTTCATATTCCGCTTTTCAGATTCCGTATTCAATCTTTTAGATTCCACATTCCACTTTTAGATTTTGTAGTCTGCTTTTCACATTCCTCAGTTCACTTTTTACTTTGCGCATTCGACCTTTCATTGGGTTTTTATTTTGAATTGCAGTGACTTTCTGGGTTCGATAGTTTCCGGGCATTTCCTTGTACAATATTGTTCCTTCATACTCCTAAAGAGGACTAATAAAAACGTCCCATTGAATGACTGATGAAAACTTCGCGGGATGATACTTTATAATTTTTTCGAAATTTTCTCTTAGACCATCCATGCATAAAAATAAAAAGCATGAATCTGATTAAATTTTTACGCGAACAGGAAAAATTCACTAGTCATCGTAACTATATCGCAATGAGAATAAGAAGATGCACCTCCTAAAGAGCGACCCATCTTCTTTGGTAAGTCTTCGTGAATAGAAAATCATAAATCTACTGATAATAATCAATAAGTGTCGGTCGATGATTTATTCTCCACTGTTGCTAATTATAGTTACATGAATCTCCACTGGGAGCGTCTTCCTTCCCCAGAGACGTCTATTCGTCAAGATGGACGCACCCGTTGTTTTGACAGGTGATCAATAATTTCAATCACGATTCGTCTTCTTGACACTGTTGAATAATCAGGAATCGCTATGTGCCCAGAAGCACTTCGCTTGGTGATTTGAGATTTCATTTGATGACAAAGGTTCTGAATTATTACGTTGGTTGTATTTCATTACAACCATTGGGGAATTATTTTTAAATCTATTCATAATTATTGTGGCCAATGAACTTAAAATCCGAAGACTGAGGATGGAATAATTTCTCCAACATGTGTCTAAACATTCCTAGGAACTGCTTAAAATAAATTAGATCTTTTAGTTACAGTATAGACTAAAAATACCCAGTTAGAAATCGATTTTTTACTTCTATGGTTACTAACTTCTGATTTTAAGAATCCCATTATTTTCCAATGTATCATGATGGCAGTACTTGAAAAACTCCCAGCGTGATAGCGTGAAATATTGACAACAACAACCACCTTCTGTAAATCTGACGTGAAAGTTAAGTGTGAGTATTTGCGGTTTGAACAACACAAAAATCGTGTAACAGTAATAATAAAAATATATGACGTGGTATTGCGATGAAGCACAGTGATTAAAGCCGTGTAGGACGTAACAGGAAATGGACGAACCCCTAGTGGAGCGTTATACGTTTAGCTGTGCGTTCAGGACAAAGGTGAAAATTTTGCATCTGTTGGAAATGCCAGGCTATGGAATTAGTGCACAGTATGTGGCGCAATTTGATGTTGGTTTGACATCGACCTGACGTTACATGTTGCTGTTCTGATAAAACGATAGGCTCCAATAGAGGGGCCGTTACACAGGATCTATGAATCAGCCACAGTAAGCCATTATTCCCGCCTTTGACCAGAACACGCTATTTGTTATTTTACACTTTGGGTGATGCTCTCATTAATCAACCTTCCACTCTCTGCTCATTCTATTGAAAAAAAAAATTTTCGTTTATTCTGGTTCTGGCAAAAAATTATTCCCTAATAGAAATGTTAACATTCAATATTTATCGAACCGCAGATTCTTTTTTTTTAATTTTTCAATTAAAAGCTGTCATTTGTCAGTGTAATTACTAACATGACTGCTGTATTAAAACGATTTTGCAAACAAACTATTTTTATAACTAAAAGTAAACAAACTATTCATTATGTTTGATTAATAAAATTTTATTTCTTAATAGACATGAAAACGAGACGTGAGTATATTTTGAAGAATAATAAACTAACTACTGGGAAAAATTCACAACCGATCTTTTTTTAAGAGTTGTAAAAGCTCGCAACGTCAAAACCCAAGTGGAATTTTGTCATCCCTTGTTATTTCATAATTGTTTCTGCCCTCTGAACAGAGGTAATTGCAAGCACATTTAACATAATGAATTTAAACTTGAATTCACATTTAACTTTGCAAATTTACATACCTCATTCTTTTCATTCATGTAAACAGTTCGGTAAATATTTTAAACTAATTTAACCCTTTAACACCCCTGGGACTTGTATGTCCCACTTATAAAAAGCTCAATATCTATAAACAAAATGAATACTCTTCAATTTCAAATTTTAAAAAAAATTTGGTGCAATTTCTTCAGATATAAAAAGGCGTTAAAAATACGTTAAGCGGAAAGTTTCTTAATTAAATATTGTTTAAAAAATATATAAACAATTGTAAAAATTTGCAGATCCAAACCCTCGTTACATGGGT
Source organism: Leptopilina myrica (nomen nudum) (assembly GCA_032872475.1). Taxonomy (NCBI): domain Eukaryota; kingdom Metazoa; phylum Arthropoda; class Insecta; order Hymenoptera; family Figitidae; genus Leptopilina; species Leptopilina myrica (nomen nudum). The sequence continues at coordinate 8,548,971 of CM065466.1, forward strand.
CACACTGCTAATTTCATGAATTAAAAGAAAATCATCGCCATATTGAGTCCGCCATTTTGTATTTTGAAAAACCAAATTCGAATTCGTTATCAGCGTTCCTAAAAACATGTTAGGTTTTTAATTCCCTCCTACCTTTCCAAGCGCATTAAAGACTTAAGATACTTAGTAACTTCATAATTAAGTTCGTTGCTATTTATATAAGTGAAGTCAATTTTGTAAAAATAGAACAATTTAAATAATTAAAAGTCGACCCGTAAGCTCGTCAAGAAGCAACGTACTCACATGTCAAACTTTACCAACTTTCCTGTAATCAGCTCTCCATTTTAGAGATCCTATTCGGAAATACAAGATATCCAAGTGACATTTATGAGCTTCGTAAAATTAGAAGTTTTATATGATTTTTCAGGTACATACTTGGATATTCCAATTTCCGGAAACTTGTCGATATCCGTATAATGTATGTAAGACATTCTGAAATATCTGATACTGTAAAAGATCATTCTAGAAACAAAAAATAAAGGAATAAAAATATTTTTTCATGTACTTGGTTTATTTTCCCTAAATTCAATGTGGACAAATTTAACCAATTAAATTATTTAATGCAAGGTCTGGTGCTTCCAATTTACTGAATTTCGATCACACCACAGAACTTACAGGTTTGCACAAATTAACTTGGCAACTACTTCGTTCATTAAATTAAACTTAAATATTCCAACCAATTAGGTGTAATTTCATTAAATTTTATTTAAAAATTAAGAAACTGGTCAGTGTATCGACTCTGTAATTTCATTTTACTTTCACAAAAATTTATTTTCACTCAATTTTCACTTCACTTTCACTCAAAATTTACTTTCACTTCACTATTCACCCGATTTTCACTTCACTATCACCCCACTTTCAGTAAAAATATTATTTCACATTATTTTTACTTCACTTTCACTCAAAAATTTTCTCATTGCATTTTCACTTCACTTTTACTACACTGTAATATTTACTAAAAATTTATTTTCACTTCACTATCACCCCACTTTCAGTTAAAATATTTTTTCACTTTATTTTCACTTTACTTTCACTTTTACTCAAAATTTATTTCCATTACATTTTTACTTCACTTCACGTTGACCAACGAAACATAGAACTAAAAATTATGTGAAAATAAATTTTCAGTGAATGTCAAAGCGAAGTGAAAATGGAGTGAAAATAAATATTGAGCGAGAGTGAAGTAAAAATGTAGTGAAAGTAAAGTTTCAATGAAAGTGAAGTGAAAATTGAGTCAATGTAAATTTTTAGTGAAAATTGGAGTGAAGTGAAGTGCAAATTGAGTTAATGTAAATTTTTAGTGAAAGTGAAGTGAAAATGAAATGAAAAATGGAATGAAAATAGATTTTGAGTGAAAGTGGAGTGAATGTGAACATGAGTTGAAAAAAATTTTAAGTGAAAGTAAAAGTGGAGTGAAAGTAAAGTGAAAATTGTGTGAAAATAAATTTTGAGTGAAAGTGAAGTGAAAATTGAGGGAAAATAAATTTTGAATGGAAGTGGAGTGAATGTAAAGTGAAAATTGAGTGCAAATAAATTTTGAGTGAAAGAGGAGTAATAGTGAAGTAAATATTGAGTGAAAAAAATTTTTGAGTGAATGTGGAAATGGAGTGAAATTACATAATCGACCCCCAATTCAGTTTTCTATAAATCCAAAATGGTGGATTCAAAATGGCGGATATTGTCCAATATTTTTGTAGATTACTCTTCGGAATCGTTTCGAAGCAAATATAAATTCTGTGTTAAAATTGAAAAATAATAATTAATTTTCTTATCTGTTTCAGTGAGAGAAGTTACATTATCTGAACTCAGGGACTCCGTGGTGAGGTTACAGGACAGAGTGAAGTTAGTGTGCAGAACGAGAGGATCGCCTCCTCCGAAAGTGCATTGGCTTAAAGACGGAATACTTCTTCATCCACGAAGAGGACTCCGAATTCAACACAAACGGTGTGTAAATTACTGTATTATCATAAAATGTTAATAAATTCAGGAAATATTATTAGGAAAATGAGGGTCAATATTACGATTTAGTTTCATATCAGATGGTTTAGTTTCTTCTAGTTTTTAAATGAGCGATCATTGTGATAAGAATAATCAATATGTAAATCAGCATTGTAATATTTGCAATTCTCTTTAGTTATTAGCATGTTATTAGCATTTCGATATTTCTTTTACTCTTGTGTTTTTTGCATTCGGTACTTTGATATTATCTTGAACAGATCTTTACTTCCTTAAGCATTTTTTTTACATGTCCAAAGAAATTGATTTGCTTTATTTTAAAATCCAAACTATATTATATTATGAATACATTGAGAACGGAATAATTATTTATATACTGAATTATTTTACTGGTTTCAATATAACATGTCGATATGTCAATTAGTTAACACATAATTTCACTTAAAAAATATCTACAAATTTTGTCAATATCTCCAATATTTGAATGCATAATAGATGAGTATTTTCATTATTGCTAATAAATTCTTTTGTTTAATGTATTAAACATAAAATTTTAATTTCTTTTTTACCGAATATAAATGGAATACATTATAATGTAAAAGCCCATATTTTCTTTGGCTTATATTAATCGTACTTTAGAATTACGATTTAAACGTATTTTCATTTATTACTAATATTGTCGAACATTTTTTTAAAACATCTTTTATGATTTTGAATTTTGTCATTTGTTTTTGAATTTACAGAATATTGACTCAAATAAAATACAGAATGATCAGAATTGGCAATTTTGAAAGCACCTCTCTCGCAAGTACTTCAAATAAATAAAAATATTTTATCATTGCCCGTATTTTTAATTAAAAATTGTACAAACATTAAAAGAGATTTAAAGGACAGTTACATTTGCTTTTAGTTTAGATTCATTTTATTAAAAAAAACGGAGAACGAAATATTTCTGTAAATTTTATACTTTTAACAATATTTTGGAGTGTCAAATTAAAAGAAGGAATTTTTTGTGTAATAAAATTACAAACTGGGTCCATTAATTTTTAAAAATAGTTTTTTTCATATAGTTAGGGTTTTCACTAAAGTTTCCGTTCTTTGCGAACTATGTGGATTTAGTTTTACCAAAAGAACAACGATTCTTGAATTAAATTACAAAAAAAAAGATTCATTTAAGGGTAGAGAAAACGACACGATTTTTGCAGGAATAAACGACCACTATTACAATTAGCGTAATGGTTCGAACAGGTGCACCTTATTACGATTGCGAACGATGCTAACGCGCGGTCCTTAAGACAACACTGCACACGCCTTGACCACTTGGCCTCTCGAGATTGCAAAAACTCGATTTCCTTCGTTTATAGAGCACTTTTCTACCCCAATCAAATATCATACATAATTCAAGAACCACTTTAACACTTTCACTGTAGCACGTCAATTCTAAAAATTTAGGACTTCCATTCCATACAGTAAAAAGAATTGGAAAGAAATTTTGATGGATCCTAATAAAATTGATGTAACCTAATAGGTGGAAAGTAAGGTTCGGATAAGGTTTGAAAAAGAATTTAATTAGCACTCTCTCGTGCATTTTAAAATGAACATAAATTAATGTAACTGCAACTTTTTAATAATGATTCACTTGTACCCTGTCGTCAATCAATATCTTCTCTAGACTAATTTTCAACCTTTTTTACTTACACCTCCAATTTTGCATCAACAATTCAATTCTATATATACTTTTTCTCACACCTCGTTCTTTATCATTTAGCTAAAACTTCAACCATTCTCCCTGTTACAACAGGGAACACAGCAAGGCTTAACAACTAAATAGAGAACAAGAAAACTTGAAACACGACTTTACACTTGGAAGAAGGAAAGCCAAAGTCGTCATGAAATAAGAGTGATGAATTATTTTGTTATGAATTTTGAATGATGCAGGAGGAGTAAACTTCTAATAAGTCAAAATTCTAATAATTTCTGTAGATTTATTATTTATGACTAAAATCAAGTAAACTAGATTTGAAAGAACCACTAAAAAGTATTTGAATGTGCTTCTTATTTTTTTCAATTGGAACTATCATATCAAGCACTTGTTAACATAAAGTGCTTTGCATATTATAAAACAAATTTGATTGTCTCCTTAAAAGCTCTGAAAATTCATGCACATGATCATTATTCAACATTGCATTTCTATTATTAATTATATCATAATTTTCATCACTTAAACTAACTAATTCTTTATTATTAGCCATGGTTGTATTTCGTAAAGTTGACAGATATAATGAAAATTACTTTTAAATAAATAAACGTATTTTCTATTCAAATGTTTTTTTCTCAGTTTTTTATCATTTGTTTTTCTTACAATTTTTTCTATTTTCTTTACTTTTAATTTCAATCTCAATTTTCAATTCCTATATTAATTTTCAATTCCAATATCAATTTCCAATTTGTATTTTCCTTTAATTCAACATTAATTCAAATTGCAAAATGTTAATAATTTTTTATTATTATAAATATCTGTCGACAATTTTTTTATAGTAGGAAAAAATATGAAAACTGCACAAAAAGAAAACTTTATAATGTTTTAATTAATAAATAACTAAATTCATTCACTTTTGTACTGCAAAAAAAATGTCTGCTCTTAATTTCAATCAATTTTCTACTACAAATAATTTGTTGTGTGCTTTATCTATAAATTGAAAAAAAAATTTAAATTGATTACGTGGAAATAACTTTTTGGTTTTTATATAACGAAATTAGCAAATTAATTTTTACAGCTTTTGTATTTTAACATCTATTCCTTACGAATAAGATTTTTTAATTAATATAATATATAAACATTACACGGAGAAAAATTTTCTGTTAATGATTACAATAGTCGAACAGTACTGCTCGGATATGTGACCACTTTTCGTAATGCCTAAAGTAGCTTCGTTGTAACAATTCTTTAAGTCGAACGTACTCATTAAAAATTTATTTGAAATAAATACGAACTAAATATGAGTTAGCACAAAGTCTATGTGACTGATTACAATAGTCTACGTTAAAAGGAAATCTTGGATTCTGTTCACATGTGTAGCCGTCTAAGGAAATCAGTGATACAGACTGTAGTAGCCTTTACAACAGGACTATAGTAAAATAAGGTGACCGCGGCTGCCTTGCCTTCTTATTTTACTATAGTTCTTCGTAAAGACTACTATTGCTATATTTCTGATTACAAATGACTGTTGTAAAGTTAAAAAAGAAAATTTTCAACTAAAATAAAATTTTTTTCTAATTCATGACTTCTAATCATGTATTGCACATTAATTTCACTCTTCCAAGACTACCCACTTCAAGATAAATTATATTATTAAACTAGACAATTTCACTAAACCCTATAAGTACATAAATCTAACTTAAATACTAAACGCATAACCTGTATAAATTGTTATATAATTTACACAACTTACGTAAGTTACGTAAATAAAAAAGTAAGTTGCATAAGTAAGTTAACTTACGTAATTTACGTAAAATATAAGTTCCGTAAATAATGTATGATACGTAAACATATAAGTTACGTAAATAACGTAAGTTGCACTTACGTAAATAACTTAAGTTACGTAATGGACGAATTATTGTAAATTGCACTAATTAGGTAACTTACGTACTTTACGCAAGTCTTGAATTACAAAAAAAACTATTTTAGTTGAAAATTTTCTTTTTAACTTTACAACAGTCATTTGTAATCAGAAATATAGCAATAGTAGTCTTTACGAAGAACTATAGTAAAATAAGAAGGCAAGGCAGCCGCGGTCACCTTATTTTACTATAGTCCTGTTGTAAAGGCTACTACAGTCTGTATCACTGATTTCCTTAGACGGCTACACATGTGAACAGAATCCGAGATTTCCTTTTAACGTAGACTATTGTAATTATAACAAGTCTCTGCGTGAATGCCTACAGTACCCTTTCTGAACCTGTACATCTAAATTATTAATGATTCCAAAAAATAAATTTCAACACGATTAATACAGTGTTTGGATTCATTAAAGTAACTATAGTAATCGCTCCTACTAAATTTTTAATAAATTACATAGTTTTCGTAATCATTACAAAAAGTGGTCACATATCCGAGCTGTAATATAGACTATTGTAATCATTACGAAAGAAATTTTCTCCGTGTAATATTATTAATATTATTGTAACAAAAAACCAATAAACAGAGAAAAACTGCTTTTTTGAAAAACCCCTTAAATTTCAATAAAAATCTTGAAAATCTTATTTTAATAATAAAATTACTTACTTACCTAATATTCATGAAATTTTCGATCTTCACATTGTTGGTGTCACTTATTTTAATCACTTAAAAAAAAGAAAAGTATGTTATCTTGAATTAACAAAAAAATTCAAAACTCTAATTATTGAAGAATTGCAAAATTCACTTTCATTCACTGATTGTTCGATGAAAAAATTCACTTTTCTTTCAATCTTATTAGAGATAACAATGTTTCATTGCACTTCTATTCCCTTTAGAAATAAAAATTCTTATTCTATCATTAGATTAGGTAAAGATCCGACGAAAAAGTTTAATTGTGAGTGAGAACTCTGTAGTCTATCGACACTGTATTAATTTTATTCATGATTTTGACTGGGAAAGAACAAAAATTTTAGGCAATGAAAAAATTTTATAAAACGACGAATCTCCGAAATGATGATCCATATTAAAACAAATAGTTTCTACTATTAACAGAAAGGAAGATATTTTCACTCTAAACAAGACTTTCTTTCCTCTTCTCAGACATATAGACTCTTGCCAATAATGACAAAACAATAACATAACTTGCTGACAACCTGTATTTATATATCAGTTCATTGACTCTTCTTTCTATTATTTTGACTTTCTTATATATAAGTAAATTTTAATTTCACCACAGTTAGGTATACCGTTCCATTATTCTTTAAAGGTGGAGTAAAAGTAAAAATAGTTTGTGTTTTTATTGTGTTACAAATTGTTTTGGTATATTACTTGATTTTATATAATTTTAATAAAGGTTATTGTTCGAAAGATTGTGACAATATAAAATGTTACAAAGTCATACGTAACAGCTAACTTTACCAAACTGAGTGCAATATTAACTCTTTATACAGTAGGCTTTAAATTATTTACTATTTTAGAAGATAAATATACATGCTACATCATACCATTATGGGCAAACACGCTAGTAACTGTGAATATCTGCAGGCTTCGCATATTCGTGGCTATAGCACCATCTAAATAGCATTCGAAGTGCGCAAATTCCAAACTGCATAAGTAAATATCTCCAAAACAAAAGCAAGCTTTTAATGTACATGTACACGTTTAGGCACATAAACATATATCCTAAAATTAACTAACCTTTCCTTTGATAAAGAACTTGGGTACTGTTAAATATTGTTAAAATTCTACTACACATAAAATAAGAGAAAAAATTTATCCACTCAAACTATTCGAAAACGCAAACAATATTTATTCAGCAAATATCAAAGTTTAAAACTCTCTAAGATCATTTTAATTTCCTGACTAAAGATTATGCACATTTTTATGATATCAATGATTTATAATTTTCCCCTCAACACAAATTTGATGACCAAATGAACTTTCTTTACGTTTTTTATTTATTTATAGTTTATAAATTATTTATCATATCGATATTGACAACCTTGTCCTATCTTTCACACCATGAATGTTGCAAATAGTAAATATAATATTGATTAAATGTTGAATTATCAAAACTTGTAATTCGGATGACTGAAGACAACTTCGTGTGATTGCAGACTTATTATATTTACTTTATAAATCACGTGAAAAAATTATACAGTCAATAGAGCGATTCTTCTTTCTCTTTACTCTTTTTATAAAGAGAAATTATTGCTAGTACCAGTCAAATAATAATTTTCCTATTTTTAAAAATACACTTAAAAATTCGTGTAAACAAAATAGAACTTTTTAGTTAAGAATAAAACCTTCGAAAAACATATTTTTAGTTTCAATGTACAATGATTACGCAATTTCGTCCTTAGTGTTTTTTTGGGGTCCGATTACGTATCAGAAACCTATTTTTAACAATTCAAAATGGCGGATCCAATATGGCGGACAAATTTTTTTTTGAAACCTGTTAGTTGGAGTTTTTGTGGTCCCTGAATTCAAATCCAAATTAGTGGATCCAAATTCCTGAAATTGTTTTCGTTTTAAAATAATTGGACCTCATTTTCATATTTTTAATGGAGAAAAAGTATAAAGTTCAATTAAAAAGTATTTTAAAATTATATTTAGATGAATCTAATTACTAACCTAATTATAGATTAATTATTGAAAATTTCCCGGTTTGTTGTGAATGCGCTTCCTTATTCCGGAACAACTATGTAATCATTCACAATTGCAGTTTGGAAATTATCCAACATCCCACAAACGGACAAAATAATAATGGACAAATATATATTCATACAAGTAGTAGTTTGATTAATAGAGTTCAGTACTAATTGGCACAACAGAATGTTCGACTATTATAATAAGGACAATATTATTTTAGAAAATATAATGGAATACGAGATACATTTATATTTTTTTATTCTTTTATTCTCACAAAAAATTATATTTAATTTTCTCCTTCAATTTTATTTCTAAAAACTTTTTCTATCGAAAGTTTACACATAAAATATAAAAGGCCGTATTCGAGCGGGAAGATTCCGTTTCTCTTATTCTAGACTTCTTTATTTTTCTCTTTTTTAACTTAAATATCTAAAAAGGAAGAAGCCGGGCTTTCATCTCAGTATATCGTTCAACGGAATTTAAATTTAATGGAATTCTTGTTAATATATACGAGAGATGATGTTATGTATTATTTTGCTCAACAATGTATTGGAAATTTACTTTTGTTATCTTTGAAAATGTTCACATTATATTTATTGCTTTTGGGATCTAATTTAATAAAATTTGGTGGTTACAGTATCCTTGTCAATTTCGATATCATTGCTCAGTACGCTTTATGGTCTCGTAATATCGTTAACACTTGCGATAGAACACGTCTACCGCTATTTCGAATTACTAAGCTTAGATAACATTGGAAGCAGCATTGACTCTCATTGACTCTTATTACTTTAGTGTTTCTACGGTTTTGCACTTTAGCAAAAAGTGAGACGTTAGAATTTATTTGAGAAAGAGATTAATTTTTAGTTTGGAATAAATTAAGTTTAAATTAAATTTAATGTTTAGATGAAGTTAAGTTTTATGTTGGGAAATAAAATGGATTAGCAAATTTCATGGTGTGGAGCAATTTGAAAATGTCGCAATTTCAGGGGACGTTAAATTGAAAACGTGAGCGACAGTTAAAATTAATAAAATTCTACTAAAACTGAAATAAATAAGTTTGTGACTAGCAACCATAACGAAACTATTTTAAATTAAGTGTTCTCCGGAGTACTATGCTACTGATGACTTCGATCGGGATTCCGTTGATGATGTCTGGAACCCACTAAAAACCGTTCTCTTCTTTGGATATAATTTTCTTTTCTTACGATAGTATAGTCTGGCTTTAAACTTCGTAGGAAAAAGTCCCTGGTATTCAGCTTACGCGATATATGTCGTCACAAATCTTCCATGACCTATTTGTTTTTGGTCCTTATGAGAGTATTTTTTGTCTCTTCGAGAGCTGACCTAAAGACTCTAGATGCTCCACTTCCGGTTCCACCTTGACACCGAACTTTTATTTGCATAAAAAGCAGCTTGCGCTCTTCTTACAAACTGCGAATTTACGATCGTCTTCTCCAAACTTAAAGCACTCAGACAAAGAGATTGCAATTTTACAATTCTTGTCCATGTCACCGAATTTGAGATATTGGTGATAACATACTACCCAGACTCTTTTTCCAATTGTGCAGCACATAAAACAAATTTTAATGCACCCTGACGTCTTCAGCCTTTCCACTTCCTGTGGGTTAGTGACTGTAACTGCAAGCTTAATTCCTCGTTGGTTGGGTCTTAGATCCGCCACTCTCTGATCCTGCCAACACTTTTTGAACCTTTCCTACCTGGGTCATGTTCGGATCCATGTTGCGGATATCAAGAGTGGCCCTTTGATTCACCGACTGCACCTTACGGAATCTTTCCAATTAGGTATCAAAATCCCAAAGAGAATTGGAAACTGCTTTAGCAATTGTTGCGAAATAAACCCAATTTAGACTAAGAATCATTCAGTGAGCCTATTTAATATGGGCTCTTCTTGCAATCTGCTACCTAATGGTCACCTTCTCCGCATTTGAAGCACGCAGCCAACCTATCTACTGCTTGACAGTTTCTACCTATATGGTCATTGTCATATATGTCACCTTGTGACCATAACTCTTTTTCTCATCTTGCAGAACACAAAACCAATCTTAACATATCCAACTTTCTCCAGCTTTTCAGCGTCTTCTTGGCTGGTCACCACGAGAGCGAGCTTCACTCCTCGCTTATATGGTCCAAAGACCATCAACTTCCTGCTTTAGAAACTGTTGGACCTGCTGGTCGATATCTTGATCTTCAATCTTTAAATTATGACCTAAAGATTTATATATCATTCAAATCATAGTATTTAAATATTCGATTCGACCACTGGCATCAAATCCCGTTTAAGAATTTCTTTATTACTCGCAATTACAACTTTTCTCAAATATCCACAAATCTTATCAGGAAATTCTGCCAAACTAATGGAGTGATGTAAAATGTTGTCGTTCTCCAAAAGACCTATTGATAATAAATAACAAAATGAACTTTTTAAACAAGACCATTGAGACACTACCAATATCACGTTACTCTAGCTGATTGTCTCCTCCGATGCTTAATAATCACAAAGTCATTAAAACAAATTGAACAAAAACATAAATTTATTAATAAACTTAAACTCGAAATTATTAACAAAAACTCCCAAACATTTTTAGATTATGACACTTGTCAAATTGTGTCTTGACTTCTTGGAGCTCCGCGAGTAAGTATCGAATTATCTAATTGTCCCCAGTAGGCATTCTTATAATCAATCTGTTCCTTTCTGTTTTCTGTGTAATATTGAGAAGAACCTTTCTTCTATATCCGCTTGGAACTTCATCTAAAAGAGTCTGGGAAAGGGTAGCTGACAATTAATCAAATGAATCAAATAGTCTGAATTTTTTTCAGATTTAATATTTAAATTCAGTTATAACCAATGAACATGACATACACGATCCATTTAATATTTATTAAATAATTAATATTTTAAACCTGGACTCCCGTTCAGTAGCTTAGGAATGTTTTCGAAGAGCGTTATTCTTTGGAATTGGGAAAGTTTAGTTAAGATTTATGTAATTAAACAATTAATAAGTGTACGGACGACTTCATCTGATGATTGAGTTATAGATTATAGTACGGATGACTTCTTCAGATAATTACATTTTTTAGACTGAATTGCTGTTGATGGTCTGACCCTTTTTCTTCGAAAAATTATTCGCGAAAAGCATCTGTGGTCACGTGCCCCATTTACTTTACTATGGAAAAGCTTCCCACTGAATAACATGACCTTAAGCCATGTATTTTTGGAAAAGTATTGTTGTAGGAACACTTGCGTTGACTCAGCTATTAGATGACACGTGTCTTATTTCCTCTGAACCATTTTATAATGTTTTTAATAATAATTTGCTATTACAATTTAATTATTCATAATTATAATTTATTAATTATTTATAGTTATTACAAAATGGTTATTAATAAGTATTAGTAGTTAATTTAAATTATTATTAATTATCATTTTACATATTATTAATATTGATATTGTTATTAATTATTTTTATTGTCATTCTTATTATTTTTATCAATGTGCAATTTACTATTGTTATTATAACTTTTAATATTATATCTATTATTATTAATTAAACACATTATTGGTTACTGAAAATACAATACGTATTTTATATCCACTTTGATACGTTGTATTCTTAAAGGGATGCACTCTAGGTCAGTATCTTTTTAAAAAGATATAAGCATGTTATCTCCTTGATATTGAGTTGAATATTATTTCACTTCTTTGTAATTTTTACAAAACATTACCATAAATTTAGTTAATAACAAATTTTACATTAATTTTTACAAAGTGACTTAATTATTTACAGTTTTATAACGTAATAAGTTTTTTGAATTTCTATTTTATCATGATTGTTAAGAAATTAGATGAATTTTGTTAATTTACAATTGGTTGTTTGTAACTATTTTAGTGTGTAGTCTGTATAATTTATATATTTAGCAATTTTCGATAGTAAAAAATTATTTTTAATAATTACAGATTTTACTGTTTGAAAATTAATTGTTCATGTTAATCAAAATGGTTGGCAATTTATTAACTTTAATCTTTACTTATCCAATTTGTATTTGCATTATTATTAATATATTTAATGTTTATTGCCTTCATTTCATTTTTATACCTTGACCATACTCAATGCAAAGAATCCCTGATAGGGATTTATAAATAATTGCTACGAGTGTTTTAATAGGACCAAAACAAAAGTGATTTTCGTCTTTCTGATGCTCTTGAATATTTAGGAATCGCATCTACATATGTGCACCAAAAAGCTCTTCCCCTGATGACTTTAGATGATGATGATGATGATGATGAATTTCTTCGTAAATAAATTAAAATTATTATTACGAAAGACTAAAAGAAATCCAATTCGTATCTAAATCTAAACGTTGTATGTAAAAGGCGCAAAAAAGGGGAAAAAATATATGATAAAAAGTTGACAACGAGAAAAAACCTTTTTCACTCAATGACGATTGAATGAAGTATAATTGTATGATGACTATTAGTAAATGAGGGAATCATTCAGAATGTTTGAAAAATGATTGAAGCATGTTCAGTAATAACTGCAAACTCGCAATCTGCACTAAAGGTGACTGAGCAGCAATGCTACGAGCTTTGATGTCTACATGAAGCGAGGTTCTCTCAACGTGCATAGATGAGAAAAGAGGAGAAACATACCTCTGTCGCTCATGTTCTGTACATCTCTCGTTCCTCTTTAAGAGAGATTTTTACCAGCTTTAGAGCTTAGGTCCTCTCTTTGAACCATAACCTTTCACAGTTATCGTGTTGCGGTTCATGCAATTAGTTTAAAAGCTCGAAGTTCTCTGTAATAGACTTGGACGAACCACAAAAACTTTTTCGCAAGCAAAGTAACCTCGGAAATCATGGAAATTTTTACTCTATATTTGAAAACTTTTTAAATTCATTTTTAATTTTCTCAATGGTTCAGTTATCTGAAAAAATTTTTTTTATATCTAACCAAGTTACTTTTAATCAAAAAAAAATTATTACACTACTTAAAAGAAGGAAAAAGTAAAATACCATCTCGTCTAGTGCTACTTTACCTTTAACTATTATTCTCTAAATTCGCTTTTTACTTTGGTCGTAATTCCAAGATTTTACCTGATAAAGTCACGCAACCATGGGAGTTGCGATTTTATTACTCGATTTATTCAACCAAAATCATTCTCGAAATCATCAAGCGTCAGTTTTATTGGCTGTCTCTAGAGCATAATAAAAGATCATATCGGTACCGAGAGATCTCAATTGCGTTAAGATTAGCTAAAGAGGCAAATTTTTACCCTACTTTCATCATCACAAAATGTCATATTTTCTCCCTCGCATTTTTTATCGTTTTTTCCTTTCCGCGAATAAAAGTTTCTTCACTTTCGAAATATAACCGCGATAGGATTTTGGGCAATAAAATTTTAACTGGTCAACTATTGTACAACTTCCAACTTTTTTTTTGAGATGATTGCTTTCTACAAATCATCTCTCTGAAAATTCTTTTATCTTCCGGGGAAAAAAATTACTTACTTTTACCACATATTGCAGCTGAAAACAACTATACTTTACTTTAGAACCCTATCAAAAGAATTATGTTTTAGTTTCTCATAATAATTTGTTCATAAACGAAGAAAATTCATTTCCAGTTATAAGGGGATTATATTTTATATTTGTTGTAACAAATATGTTTCCTTTATATAGATTTTTTAATCACAAGAGAAACATTTTTTTCCAGAGAAATTTGTTTTATAATTAAAAAAGGCTGCAATATTCTTTTTATCTAACACCTTCTATTTAATATTGGATCTTTTGGAAACAAAAAAGTGGATCATACTGAAAACCGATTTGAATAATTAACACATTAATAAAAAGGATATTTCAAAGAATTAAATAAAAACAATTTTATTTTCTATACGGAATTTTCGAAAAAAAATCAAAAAATTGTAGTAATTGAATTGAACACAGTTTGATGTCAATTAAATTTGAATTTAATTGGAACACTATACGTAATGGTCATACGTAATGGGTCAATATACTCTAAATAGCACACCAAGCTTTTTAACAATTAAATTTGCAAATGTAATCAAAAAAATAATCGAATTAAAAGTTCAATTATTTTGATAAAAAAATATAGTACAAAATGTGAAGTGAAAATATCAATAGTCAAAGTCAAGTTTAATGTAAACTCGTTGCTAACAAGATAACAAATAAGCTGATTGCTTAACATGTCTAATTGGAGTAGAAAAAGTAAAAAAAATAATTATTTTTTAAATTTAAAAAAAATTTTGATACTAAAACATCGCTTTGATGAAATTAACAACATTTTTTGTAATCAACGATTTTTCTAATATCTGATGAAGGATAAAACAGTTAGCATCGATTGCACTTTACAGTACAGCTATCAAACACTATTTACAACAAGCGCAAATATTTCAATATAAAGATTTGACTCATTAAAAAAAAATCGCTCTGAATATTATCCCCTGGGGTTAGATAATTACGCAGGTTGACGGTATTACTATTTATTTAAAAATATAAACATATTTGTTGATATCAATAAGCGATCATGTGTTCGTTTTCCAAAAACATATGTCAATAGAGATTTATTTGTTCAAAATTGTAGTTATTAAATTCCCCGTTGAATTGAAATTAAATAGCGATTTCTTTTTATTTTATACCTCAATTATCATGTAAAATTTCACTTGAATTTTTGTAAACGGACTCAATATATTAACGTCAAAGTGAACTGAAATTTAAATCGAAACCCTGGAAAACCCTCAGTAACGATTTTTGAATGAATTCCATAAACTTTTAACTTTTGCATCCGCCATATTGGATCCGCCATTTTGAATTTAAAAAAAGACATTGTATTCGTAATCTGTGACCCCAAAAACCCCCGAATAATAATTTTTGAATGAAATCGATAGAATTTTACCTTTTGCATCCGCCATATTGGATCCGCCATTTTGAATTTTTGAGAAGACTATATCGGAAAATGTTAATAATGAAAACCTTAAAAAAGACTATTATAACTTTCAGAACAAATTTTAGTTAAATAAAAGTAACATAGTTTAATTGACTGAGTGATAATTTATTACACGGAGTCATGCATTCATGAAAATTCGCTTTATTAGCATGCATTTAATGTTGAGGTAGCTTCTGCTTATACCTGACTTTCTAAACTAACAATTTGCTCCATCCACAGTAAGTACTCTTATTCCCATTGCGCTTTCTACTCTATTGCTGTGACTAAAACAAATGCCTCACCGGAACATCGCCGCTGTGCACAATATTTACTCGCAAACGACTCAACTGGTCCTTGTTTAGATACTCGGGAAGCAAATGGAACTTCCTCAAGGCAAAATAGGCGGAAGAACAAAAAGCTTATGCTTGCTATTTGTGTGCTTTGAAAATCATTGAATTGCTCCGACCTAACTAATATAGATACCCCATCCCGAGCATTAATTTAAGGAGTTGAATTTTCCTAAATAAAAAACTGAAACTATGAAAAAAGTTGGTTCATTTTTTTCACTTTTCTGTTAAACATTTAAAATACTACGCCACTGATTGAATCTGGAAATTTATTTTTTATTAATTTACAATACAATAAATACAATACGTGGTCAATTTTACAAATGTTGAGTGTAAATTTCAAAAAAATTAATGAACAGTTCACGTTACTTAAATTTCTATCATAGGTAGGGGACTTGATTTATAAAACTAAACATAACAAAAATTTATATATTTAAATTGTCTGGAATCGGTGATTCAAACCTGATTTATTTAAAGAGCGGAAGGCTCCAATATTAAGTGACAGGTTTTAAAAAATAGTAACTGTTGAATTACAGTTAAATTATTAAAGTTTTATTTAAATCGTTTACAATTAGAATTAGAGAGAAAGAGTAGATCCAGATTTCTTCAGGGACACTGAAACAAAATTATAAATTTGTAGAATCAATCAAGAATTTAAATAGGGACAAAGTTTTAGTGTATTAGTTATATACCTTTTAAAATTATTCTTAGAGTCGTAGACCCAACAAAGGATAACTCCTTCAGTGTGAGGTCGAAAAAATGATGTTGTCTAGCAGAAACAGAGAATGCAGTAGCATTCCCTGGAATTGTTTTTGGGACAGCCAAAGTGAGGTCCGAAGTCTGGTGTCATTCCTTAGCCTAGGAATGACGGAATTGTTTATTTAACGTTGATGTCGTTATAATGCAGTCCTTAGAAAAATAGAAATATCCCTCACAGTGGAAATTATCTTCTTCAATGAATTTGACTAGAAAGATGCTCGAAGAAGGCAATTAGTACTTGAAAAGATTTTCTGGACTGGAGTCGAAGATTAAACTCGATGACAGTAAGCAACTAGTTAACTTGGTTGTGGTTCCTCAACACCTTCTCCAGGGCTTGACTTTGAATAATTATGTTTATTGTTTTATTAAATTTCCAGGTAGAGATTTTTGTGAGCAATAATTATCCAATATTTTTATAGTCTGGCACTCAAGTAGGTATGTTATAATCAAACATTCGGTGTATTAAACGGTTTTTACTAGTTTGTACATTTAATGGACAGATTCCATTTAACACTGATATTTTGGAGAGGGACGATAATAATTACTAGCTATTGGACTGAATTAATTAATCAATCTACCAATTCGGAGGATAATTTTGTTTATTTTGTTATTGCTGTTACAAATTTAAGTGGCCTATGCTCTTAATTGTTTTAATTGCAATAACACACACTTGTCATTCTTTTATCTTTATTACCTGGTTACAAAATTAGTACTACTTTGTTTTTTAATGTAAATTGTACATTCCTCTTTCCATCGTCAATTATGGAAATAAATTATTTTCCCATTTTAAAAATATTTGGAAAGAATTTTTATTTGTTTAGACAATTGTAGTATTTTGTTTTGATTACATTATTAGACAATAAAAATTTGCCAAAAACTAGAATTAAAATGATTTCTTAAATTTCAGATCTATTAGAACAATTCTCATGTTAAAAAATTCAAAGAATAGTTAATTTATGCAGAAAATAGAATCCTTGGGTTAAATACCACTTATTGTATTCCAACCTAGTTACTCGTTAAGTTCTCCCTTCTCACTAACAGCAGCCAGTAATAATACTCTTCCCCTTCTTGATATCACCCTCCTTTGCATACATATAGTCGCTAGTCTCTCCTTCAATACTGTTATCTGTAGGTTTATCAGGAGTTTATCAAGAGCACAGTTTTGTCTTTTACAGTTCAACATCTTTAATATTGTTTCGCTGCTTATTTTCTAATATCGTAAAACATAAATGTCACCCTTAATTAAAAAGGAAGCAAATAAGTCGAATTAAATTAAAATTTTATGATTTTATAAACCTTTTAATAAAAATTGAAAGAATTGGATTTACAAATATTTACAAATTAAATTAATTCATATTCAATATCACATGAATATTTCATTGTCAATTAAAATTTCACAACTTAAATAATGACTCACAATTCCTGTCGTATGTAACATTTTCCTATTACGAAATCTTTCATTAATACTTAAATTTCTATTACCATCACGATACATTTAACTCTAAATCGTTAATATTATAATCAGAAATTAGATGGGTTTAAATTATTTATTTCCATATGGCCATAAAGCTATGAATTGCCTTTTCGTGAATCAAATAACAATTTAGATGTTTTAGTTATAAAAAATTGTATTCCTACCCTTAAATTAAATATTTGATATTTAGTTGATTTAATTTCTGATGCAACGGAAAGAAATAACATAACATTTATTCTGAGAGTTGGAAAGTAGAAAGCACCTTTTATACACTTGAAACGATTCGAAATACTGCAACGTTTGCTGTCTACTTGGGGGTCCACAGCAATTACTACTGTTAGCAAAAGTCGGCCCTTGAGTATCCGCATAGGTCAGGAGTGTCGATACTTTCAATAGTTCGATACGACAGATATGGGGTTTGAAGTGGTTTGGCAAGACAGTTTGGAATCTATTAACGTTCAATGGACAAAAGCCAAACGCGATTAAGCCGCCTTTACTAAAAGAAAGAAGAAAGTCTGAAAAAAGATGTGCAAGATGTTTCTGCCTCGTCTACGATTACGAAGCGTTTGGAGAGAATCCAATCGCCCCACAAATATTGGCCAGTTCACAAGACTGTTACACAGACTTTGTATAGTAGAAAACGAATAAGTTCACCCACTATTTGTTCGTAAACATGAGATGTTGCCGGAATTCGGATATGATTCGATAAATTTGATATAGAGTTATCTGTATTAGCAGAAAACTTTTTGATCTAAAGTCAAATATGTCTACGTTCACTATTTAGAGTTTATCCTTTATTTCAAATTATAACTTCTAAGTAAAGTTCCTTTGTAAATAGGAATAGATATTTGAAATATTTTTAACACTTTGTAATTAAAATAATAATGCAACAATGATTCGTGACCCCCAATGGAAATTTTCGTCCGTCACTTAAATATTTCTAGTTTTTTATTTGCAGGGACTAGAGATAAAGAGAAAAGCAAATTCCTTTTGCTATTTTATTTACAGTCCTGCAAGTATTTTTTGCTTTCTCAAGGGCTGTTCTTCGAAGGGCTTCGCAAACTCCAGTATCGACACTACGGTTGGTATTCACCTTCTTGTCGGACTTCTCCTTGCATAGGAAGCAGCTTGAGCTCTTCTTACAGTTAGAGAACTTGTGACCGGCTTCACCACATTTAAAGCACGCAGCTGATCTATCCACCTTATAACATTTCTTTTCAATTTGTCAGTTTTCTAGGCGTTGATGACACCGGACGACCATTACCCTTTTTCGAATTAGGTCAAAGATGAAACTAATTTGTACCTATCCCTGATAGACTGATTAAATATTACAATTCATCGTCATCCCCACATAACCTTGGAGTACGGAATCCAGGGTATCTATAGGCAGATTTCCCAAAAGTCCCTAAGCAAAAAAAACAAGTATTAATAGTAATAAAGGTGGTAGAGGTCGACCTTTTGTAGTTATGTTACTACTACCTGACAGTAACAGGAGTTTGAATTATAATGAAATAAATAGAAGTATAATTTCAAGCAATGGCTTAAACAGTCAGCATACGATGATCCTTGGCCGATTCGAATCCGCATAGTGAGTCCTTTCGCCCAATCTTTCCGAATTGGGTTTGAATCTTCTTTGGACTATGACCCTCTGTCCTCCGTTTCTAAGCATCTCTAATGACGCTTTTGATGTGTTGTCGTACCCTTTCCCTCTTCCGGTCCTTGTGGTTAACCTCCGCACCATTGAGAACGCATGCCAAGCATCAACATGCTTCTTCTTCTTCGCCTCAATCAATAAGACACGAATGATTTTTGGGGTCATCTTTACCACAGTGGTCTATAGAATTGCAAGAAATTATGCTCCCCGTAGTCCTTGCGCTGAACCACCGATCGTAAGACTGACCGTAAGATTTATCGTTTTCGACCAGCCTACATTGGTACCCTACGTTAGTACCGCACGTCGAAGTCAATATGTCTGGTTGTTTAGAAATCCTTTAGTAAAAGTCTCTACTACGACAACAATCGTCGGACATTATTACCACCAAGAATCTGAAAGTTCGTTCAATATTTTATTAATCCATAAAAATTTTTAAATATAAATATAACATTACTCTAAATTTTTAAAGAGCAATTTTGTTTTTCATTTTGTATATTATATTTTTTATATCTGTGGCAATTAAAATTACGTTAAAATTAATTAAAATTTCCATTATAAAATACCTCTTATATTATACGACTCTAAAGTCTTATTTAATAGATACGATATTTTTTAATATGAGTGCATGTGAAATTTTCTGCAGTACTCTATTTAACTTGGCTAAAATAATCTGACTAAAATTGAGATGAGACCTTGTTGTTATAGGTACTTTAAATGCAATTAAGCGGCAGGCGGGACGACACTATCTCTTGCCTTCGATGCTCTCTCTCAGGTTGATTATTAACACGAGGTGTACAATGCTTCTATTGTGTAAGAGATTAAGGCTGATTGAAAGAGTTTAAATACTTGTACTTGTTTTTGAATTATTCTAATAATGCCCACTTATTTATCGAGAAATGAATTTAATGTAATCTTTGCTGTTACTTAATCAGTATAAAGTAGATATTTCTCCCCAATAGATGTTTTAAGAGAATTTAAACATAAAGGACATAATTTTTAATTGATGAAGCAGAAAAAATTACTGGATACATTAAACGATCATTCAAATTTAGAAAATTGTAAATTTAACATTCTAACAGATTTATGGGTTAGTGACAGCATATCCCCTTCGACTGCGTTTCACGTAGAATGCAGTTGAAATCTTAAACCAGATACACTGTTGTGAATCTATGAAGCGATTCTGCTACTTAAGCTGACTTTGCGTTTGCGGTCTGATAGAGTAGAGTGAGGTAAGTACAACGCTTAGAATAGCATTTGGCGTATTGTAGCCCTTAACCCCATCTATTAAGACAGGGATATAGGACGCTATCTGAAAGTTGTGACAGGAAATTTTTCATTAAATCTCGCTTTAAAAATTTTTGAAATTTCCATTAATTGTTGAAATTCGAAAATGAAAAGTATCTGAAATCTCTTTGAATAATCAGGATTGTTAATCGAAAAATTATATTGGAACTTTGGATCATTTAAATCAGTTAATTTGTTGAAGCTGGAGAGTTTCCCGCACATTGGAAAAAGGTGTTTCGAGAAAAACGAATTGAAAGTGTTAATTACTGAAAAATCGTATTTAATGTTTGTTTTTGACAACTTACATTCAATCAGCTATTCCAGCACCATATATTATGCCTTCTTCTTCCTCAAACATATTATGTTGTTGGATCACAAAATTGCTGCCTATTGTATTTTTGAAGGACAGGTGTACAGAAAATTACCTGTTTTTTTGGCCAACAGACGGCTCCCTCCGTCTAGTTGCAACTCGTGAAATACTTCCGATATTAAAATATCCTTGTGGACACGTATTCTCAAGAACATGAAGATGACTTTTAAGCAAAAAAATTGATTTTTTCATCGTTGAGAATGAGAACCTGGCCTTAAAGTTAATTCAAGCCCAGCACAAGATGATGACCGTCTGGTACATTTTTATTACACTAGTAAATGTATGAATAGTAATTCATCCTCTTGTTATAGTTTTCCACTGCGAAATTAAACTTGTGATAGCAAAAACTTGGAAACGATTCACAAGGGATAGGATAGCATATACAAATTGCCTTCACACTATCGCCGAACACTGCGGTTATACGAAAACTGAAAAGAAGAACTGACTCGCTGTCTCTTGAGTGGCGGTCTTATGTATGGGATCCGGGTAACCCTCATTTTTTACATAAAGTAATGAAATGCTACAGAACTTTTTCTTTCGCTTGATGGAATTTTGAAAGGTTTTCACAAGTTAAAGCTGTTGCTAATGAAATCGGGGGGTGATTTCAAAATCAGTATTTTAGATTTGTGTAGCATTTTTTGATAAACGATCACTATTAGACGTCGAGACTAAGTTAATTAATCGCCTTTTAGTCAGCGCAACTAGCTAACCTGTTACGCACTAAGGGGTAGTACCAAGGTCATGACCACACTATCTCTAGAATTAATATTCGCCACACTCGACTCATATCTTACACCCTTACCTCATACTATCTTTCCTTATCCCTCCTTACAAATGTTGACAATTCATCATACACCTTTCTCACAAAATAATTCAATAAATTTACAATTTCCTTTTAATAATACTTTTTGGATCAAGAAAGCAATGGAACATCGATTTCTCAGTAGCATTTTAACACTTTCACCAACCGGAAACTAGTATGTCACCCAAATTAGCTTGAATTAGTTTTGAAATTGTTATTATATTGTACATTGCAGATAAATCGAATCATAAGCATTCAGCTACTAATTAAGTACAATTGTTTAGAATTTGATTAAATTCAGGTGGAATATTGATTTTTTGATAGCCCCCGAATATATTAGAGTTGACAGCAAAATAAGAAAGACAAACCCTTGATTTAGGGGTTTACAAACCTTATGGAGACACACTGGAAGCTTATAGAATAACTTTCCTTACTTGTAAATACTTCAAACTTGGAAATCAATATTCAAAATGATCAATAATTCTCATCTGCCCTTGACAATTAAAGTATTCTAAGTATCAACGTGAGATGTTGTACCTAAAGCAACGACGTTTGGTAATTAACTTGTCTGCAAACTGTGTTTTGACAGGTGATCAACAACTGCTCTGAATTAGTCTTCCTAGTGCTCTTGAATAATAATCAGGAATCCCTTTCCATAATATGTGCCACGAAGCACTTTCTTTGATGAGTTGATATTTTTCCCCCGAGTAATAACGTCAATTCAGTGATGACCGGAAAAAGAAAAATGTTTATCCACTCACCCCATTTAAAAAAAAGTGTCTCACTAGAGAAAAAAATTTAATATGAATTCACTATTCCACAAGGATATATAATCTACTTATTCATATGACTTCAATTGAAATGCAATTCTTTTGAAGAATTGCTTCTCTCGTAATGAGCAATAATTCTTTGGAATTAGAAATATAGTAAAAAGATTAAAACTAGAAATTTTTATTAACTGCTAAGTTCTTCCATCTTTGATGTTACCTATTAATTTACTTACTGAATTTATTGAAATTGTTAAAGAAAATTAAATTGGTTTTAACGTAGAATAATTATTTGTACCTCTTTAACGTCTATAGTCAGGTAACTTATAAACAGATTAGGGACCTCATAATAATGAATACACCTTTCGTTCTAAAACTATAAAATATTTATAACCATAATATTTCACATATCGAAAAGCACCTGCATTGTAATTGAAAGCATTTTCTCTATCCACTATCAAGCCTTCTCCATATATACTGTTTATTATTAATTACCCGGCAAACGGTAGATATGAATTGAATGAATTGTTCAATATTTGTGTTTTAATTTTTTTGTGGAATGTGTTTCAATATACGATGTTTGAAATGTTTGAAAATTTATACTCGTTTCATTTCAGTCTATAACGTTAAAATTTAGTATGTGTATTATTGTTTCTATTGTTACCTTCTATTTAATTGTGTTCAACTCTTTTACTGTACTGTTTTTAATCAATTGAATTTAGACTTTTACTGTCTATTTTTAACTCTAGCTTTGATTCAATTATAATTTTTTTTATTTATGATTATTAAAATGCACCAATCATTGTCTTTAGTTCACAATTTTCAAAAACTAACTCTACAAATGATTATTATTATTTTTATAAAAAGTAACTTGATAATATAGACAAAAATTACACAGGCCTACAAGGTTTTTTTTTAAAGATATCGGAGTGGTTTCCCATGTTTCTTTGTGGGCTGAATACGATCCTGGTCTCCAAAATTGCATATCACGTCAGGGTTTTGAGAAAAGTGGGGGTAAACACTCAAAAAAGCATGTTTTTGACGGTTTTCAGTATTTTTTTCTCATAAACTTGATGTGCTAAAGACTTCTATTTAGTCTCAAATTAAAGCATTATTCGTGCACTTTAAGACCGAAATGCGTAAGATTTTTTTCTCCGTAACCTGACGTGCTGAAAACTTTATTTTAATCTTAAATTAAAGTTTGAATCTTTACATGCTAAGCCATTTTCAAGTCCAAAATCCTGTACAGCGCATAAAAATATATTGAAAACCACTCCAATAACCAAAAGAAGCAAAATAAATTTTCTGGGACTTATTACCCCCACTTTTTTAAACATCCTCCATTTTTTTATTTTGTCATTGTGGGTTTTAAAGTGTCCGATTTAATCTTTAATTTAAAACTACATAGAAGTTTTCAGCACGTCAGGTTAAGGAGAAAAAAATACTCAAACAATATTATCCTTTCTTCATACCAATGTAGGAGAATTTCCCCATTTCTTCTGAGAAATAATTCTTCGAGAGTTTTCCCCGCTCTCGGTTTCCCCAACCAACCGGAAAGTACTATGTCACCCAAATTAGCTTGAATTAGTTTCGAAATTGCTATTATATTCTATATACTTTTCATTTACTCAACTCAAAAATTGTTGCACATAATAATAGTACCCTGATAATAACTTTATTATCATTCTGAAATTCTTGTCATTATTCATTATTCATTATTTTTTCAGACTATTATAAGATAATTTAACATAGAACATTAATAATAAACAAATCTCCATGAATCAATAATAATTCTGAAATTATAATCTTGAACTTACTGTAACTAGACTTTAGGGCGATTTTACATAAACAAAAACCCGAATTTAATTGTGTTTCAATACTAGACTAAAGAAAACGTTACTCGTGCAATCTAGTTCTTTATAGTTTATCTAGACGGTCCTCGGTAGGGCGCCAGACAACTTTTGTATCGCCGGTATTGTCAACCGGACTAAAACATAAATAATCAAAAATGACTAAGGGCTGATTTCACCAAACTCAATTAAAAGTTAATCAATTATTAATCCCAGTTTAACGGCTTGTGATTGGTTGATAAAAGGTTTAATCATTAATTAATTTTTAATCGTCATTTATGAAACTGTCCCTAAATTAAACATTACTCAAAACTTAATTAAGACCGATTAAACAAACATTATTATTAACTATATTTTTTGTACCTGACGGTGCTATTCAGCTATGCTGGTCGTGGAAAGAGGAGTGGGTTTTGATTTTTAGAGAGAAAGGTAGTTTAAAACGTAATGTCGGCATTGGAAATAAATTAACAATCAATTAGATAAAAAAATTTAATATATTATACCAACGAAACTTGATTAACAATCAACAATAAATTATAATGATCATTTTATCGTTTATACAGAGTAATTAAAGTAATAAAAAAAAATAAGTATAATTACTTGAGTATTTTGAATTATGACAAAAAGCCATAAATAATATAAATAATTTACAGATTCTGTGTGCAGGTACTAACTTATTGTTAGTACCAATTTCGGTGCTAAATCGTAATTTAGTTCTATTTTAATACTGAAATCAGCTCTAATTTAAAACCTTTTTTTACAATGGCACATTTTAGTCAATTATTTATTAAAGAATGTATTGAACTGATAATTGATTTTGACTTTAAAAAAAGACAATTAATATTACCAAAATTCAAATACTCGAAAAATGTTCTCGGATTAGTACTATTGTGACGAAAAACGTAATGTTACGTCAAAGCAAAAAGCTTCTTAAATATACCTAACGTTCCTCGTTTTAAATTAGTTTCAGAAATTTAATTTGGAATCAGGATAAGTCAATGAGCTTACTAAATGTTGTGAGAGAATATTTTATTTAAAAACCAACCAAGAAAGAAAAAAATTTATAATAATACAAAATACAATGAGTATATTTAAAAATGAAAAATCTTACTTTAGGAATAACGGTTATTGTAGGTGTTGAAGCTGGTGATTGTTATCTTGATTTCCGATCTGAAGTGGTATAGTAGAGTAGACACAAAGGTACCTATGGTTGGTGTCCTTAATGGTTGTATATTAGCCTTATGTTTACATTAATGGGATTTAGTGTATTGTACTTTTAGAGATTTTACTTTTCCTCCCCCAGTAGCACAATATATTACAGCAATATTGAGAATATTGCCTGAACATTACCAAATATTGCCTCAATGTTGTCAATGTTACTGGAACATTTTGTGCTACTGGGGTCCAGACTGTCGCCTCCGGAACAAATTTCCATGCTTCGAAATTTAATAAATTGTTTCAATATTAGGTTCTGAAACTTAAATTTGGACCTTAATTAATTAATATACTGGGTAAAAATACACAACCGGTTAAAATCGTGTGACCACTTGCAAAATTTCATTAAAAATATAACTACTCTTAAAATCTTATAATATTACACTAGATACACTTGAAGAAAAGAATAGTTTGGTTAATTATTTTTTACGAGACAATTTTCAAAATAGGCTATTCTATGATATATCACATGATCGTGAGAAAAACTCTTTTTTCTCACGAGTGAGAAAAATAACTAACGTAAAAGTACATAGTATAAGAAATGCAGTTCAGCTTTAAAGAAATGTTGAATCGAACCTTGTTAATTTTCCATTACACTTTATTTTTTAACTTTAGTAACAAAAAAAAATGAATTTAATGTTCATTCAAAGTAAGGAATACATATAATTAATTTATGAAATACATATATCGATGTTATATTTTGTTTATAAATTTTAATCAATGCACATGAATTTATTAATTTTTCCAAAACATCCTTTCAAAGTTTCGACAGATATTGAAATTTCACCGATCATAAATTATTGAAAATATTTGAGAATAAATACATTAAATATTGAAAAAAGTGCATTATATCATTAATTTTAAAAATTGTTTCTCATAAAAAATCGTATTTTTCAGTTTGTAAAAAGAAATCTAAAAATTAAAGAATAGATTATTGTGAACTACATACGCAAATATGATTTAATTTAATTTTTTTATTTTGACAGGAATAATAATATCCAATCTTTTTTCCCATATTTTTACGAAAAGTTGAAGGAAACCAATAACTAATTAATTATTAACTCAATAATAAATGTCACTAGTAAATTCATATAACTATTGTAAATTATGTAAATTGTAAAATTTTGCCTTTAACCGTTGTTATTATTGTTTCATTTAAATGACATATTCATTTTGTTAATTATTAAAAGTTGATAGCACTTCTATGAAATATTCACATTAAATTGCATTGTGTTCATAATTATATTATAATTCAAGCTTATTTAAATTACGTGTTTGATTTATTATTCTCTATTAATATTGTAATTATTATTTATTAAATTCATGTAGAAGTTTCCTTTATTTATAATTTCATAAAAATGATATATTTCTAATTTATTTAATCTCGTGGATTATTAATTTTTTGCATTCAATATAATTCCGTATTGTTAATGCTGTTTTTTCGCTTTGTAAATTTTATATTTGATTCTGCAAGCTTTATAACGTCTTTGAATTATAATTTTGTCTTTATTAATAAAATTCTTTAAAGCATTGAATGCATTTTCTTTTTCAAGAACTATTTTTATTAATTTTTCGTTTTTATCATTTTTTTATTTATTGTAGTCACCTTTGGAGATCTCGATGTTTTTCCTCTGAATAAATTTTTCTATTTTATTTATATATTGATATATCTTTAGCAAAAATAAATTTTTCTTAGTCTCTTACTGTATTCTTCTAGTTTTTTCCATTCCTTTTGAAATATAATATATATAAACCCTTTCGCACTGTGAAAAAAAAATCGATTAAAATTTGTGAGAGAGGGTACCCTTGGGTTTTTGGGATCGCTGATTACAAAGCTGAAGTCAAGTTTTAAAAATTCAACATGGCGGATTCAAAATGGCGGACATATTTTTTAGTTTATTAGATTCGCTTGAGACTCGTTACTTGGGGGTTTTTGGGGTCGCTGATTGCGAATCGATTATCAGTTTTTCAAAATATAATTCCCATTTGACATAAAAATCATGTAACATAAATTTCTTTTGACATTATAATCATTTAACATAAAACATAACATAACATAATTTTCAAAATTCGATCTCAAATTTGGATTGAGCGTGGAAAATATCATAAATAATGTATGATATAAAATCTATGTAAAGTTAAAAGTGGAACAGAAAATATTTTTTAGTCATTGTTTCATATTTCTTTATGGCATTATGCAGAATATATTAAGTACCCTTAAATTTTCTTTTTTTTCGGAAACAAAGTTGCTTTTCAATTTTATCGGAAGCCTGCAAACTTGTTCGATACTTTGTTCGAGAACAAGAAGCGACTCCCGAAGCATGGAAACAAAAGTCCCACTAGGCAGTCCAAGAGATGCCATTTGGGAATTGTCCTAAAGAAAAGAAAAATCCAGTATGGTTCTTAGCGAGGATGAAGTGCTGGCGGTGAAGACCTCTAGAGAGCTTTCAAGTAGTGCCTGCTTCACACTCATATACACACACACACACTCTCCTCTCACTCTCTCACTCCCTCTCTCATTCGCTTTGCTTCGCATCCCTCACCAGCTTTCGTCGCTCCTACAAGAGCTGCTACACAAGCGGCATGCACCGCGACCTATAAAAGTCTTGGACTCAACCGTGTGTGATATATTACTTCTATACGCCCTGGCTCTTACGCGAGTGCGTTGGACACCACGCCTGTTTTAAGTTCATTTCTGTTTTTGTTGCTCCAGAGTTAAGAGAACTTCTTTTATACTACCAACTATTTTTGTTCCTTCTTATTTTTGGTTTACCTATAAAGTATAACAAGATTATAAAGCATTAAAAAATGGCAATGGTAAATTTTGTCCTGGTTTATTTTAAAAGTATATACCGAGAAAGTACATTTGTACTAAGTAAAACAGTAGACAGAATAAAGGCAGTATAAAATAATTAATTACCTTCTTCATTATTATTCATGCCAAGTACCATATTACGTAAGTCTCCAAGGAA
The DNA here is from genome assembly GCA_032872475.1 of Leptopilina myrica (nomen nudum). Taxonomy (NCBI): domain Eukaryota; kingdom Metazoa; phylum Arthropoda; class Insecta; order Hymenoptera; family Figitidae; genus Leptopilina; species Leptopilina myrica (nomen nudum). Next base: position 8,577,753 of record CM065466.1, read on the forward strand.
CGCATTGAGAGGTAAATTGAAAAAATTTATTCTTTCTAAGGATTTGCTCCCTTGCATAGAACAGTGGATTAAGAAATAATATCTTTGGACAAAATAATTTTAGGATTATAATTTTAATATTTGTTAATGCTACGAAGTTTTCTTTTTAGTTGAACATTTATGTTAGTGTTACGTTTTAGGAGACCAGTATTGGTTGAAATGATGCTTACGTTTTCTTGCGGTTCTTACCCGCACAACGATGCAAAAACGGTTTTCGGTCGGTTGATAATTAAATTACAATAAATACATTTATGTTTTATACTCAACCAGAACGTTTTCTCTTGAGATGAACAATATATTTTTGTACAACTCAACATTTCTGTGTTATATCGATTCTATACAATTCAAAAACATAATTACAAAGTAAAAATGTTGAGTTCGATTCTGGCTACCGTATTTAATTTATAATAATTATTCAAGAATAAATTAAATGAGTTGCGGCGAGAACTTAATTCGGTTTTTATAACGTAATTATCTAAAATCAACGTTACATGATATAGAAGTTATTTGGCTGACTTATTAACAAAGCAGAAGGCTTAGAACTAAGATAACATTCTAAGGAAATTGATGCTTTGAATATCGAAAGATAAATTGTCCTTTATTCGTTTTAAGAAATGAACATCTCTCGTCGCAATTCGCAGACAGTAGGTTTGTCGGATAGATAATAACTACACTGAGAGCAGATTTATTATTACATTATTTCTGGTGAAAGATTTAGCTATTAATGCATTGTTAATATCAGAATTGCAAGAAGTATTACTAGGGCACGATTCTGTAACTTTTTCACATTCCACTCTCACTTTCCACCCCCTTATTTACTCTTACTTCCCACTTTCCATTTTCTACCTTCCACTTTCACTTCGTACTTCCCAATCCCACTTCCCACCCCTATTCCCTTTCACGTCCCACTTTCCATTTCCTAATTTCTACTTTCTACCTCCCACTCTTACTTTTTACTTCCACCTCTCATTTTCTGCTTCCCAAACCCAATTTCTACTTTTCACTCCTACTTTCAACTCTCACATCCCACTTTCCATTCTACTTTCTATTTCCTACTCTCACTTTTCACTTCCAAATCCCACTATTAACTCTCACTTTTCTCCCCCTTTTTCACTCTCAATTCTCACTTTCCATTTCCTAATTCCCACATTATATTTTCTACTTTTCACTCCCAGTGTCTACTTTCCACATTCTATTTCCAAATAGGAAAGTGGGAAGTGAGAATGAAAAAATTGGTGAAAAATGATAGTTGGGAATTAGTGGGATTGGGAAATAGAAAGTGAGAGTGGGAGGTAGAAAGTGGAAATGGACAGTGGAAAGTAAGAGTTGAAAGTAGGAATGAAAAGTGTAAATTGGGTTTGGGAATTAGAAAAAAAAAGTGGAAAGTTAAAGTGAATAAAGGGTGGTAAGTGAGAGTTACAAGTGTGATTGGAAAGTGAGAGTGGGAGGTAGAAAGTGTAAAGTGGGAATTATGATATGAAAAGTGGGAAGTGAGAGTAAAAAGGGGGAGGAAAGTAAGAGTTAAAAGGCGGATTGGGAAGTAGAAAGTGAGAGTGGGAGGTGGAAAGTGTAAGTTGAAAATGAGAGTGGAAAGTTAAAAGTAGGTGTGGATAATGGGAGTGGAAATTAAAAAGAGTGAAGGGAATGTGAAAATGATCAAAATGATTTTCCTGTCACAAACTATATTTCCATTATATTTTTTATCATTATTTCTATCATTTTTCCTTATTTTATTTCTTACATTTTTCTTCTCATTTATCCCATCATTTCGCCTATACCATTTTTCTATCGTCACAAATCAGTCTTTAAATTTCTTCTAAAAATAAAGAATCAAAGTTCATTTAAAAGTAAATTAACTATAAAAATTTACTTTAAAGCTTAAAAATGTACAAAACGAAAAAAAATGATTTTTACACTAAACTTTCTAAATTTTCCTAAAAAGCTAAAAAAGAAATTAAATCAGTTAATTTCATGTTTAAATATAAGAACACATTTTTGAATTACGGTCAACTTTTACAGGCAATAGCTCAAGTGGGACTAGTAGTACATATAAAGTTTAGTCCGGCGAGGAAGGTCACTACTGACAATGGTTCGAGTATGTATGGGGGAGATGCAGGTAATGGCGCTCACCTTAACGAGATTTCTTTTACTGCAAAATAAATTAAAATATTTTTTATAAGTTTCAATTCAACATTTAATATCACTAGTAAAACACAAGTATAGTATTTATTGTAATCTTAAATTTTTTTGTATTTACAGTAAGTATCATATAATTAAATATTAAAAGTTTAAAAATTAATGTAAATCAAAACCATTCTTGATACATTTTCTCAAAAAAAACACTTTTATTTTGTAACTTTAAAAAGATTTTAGTTTTGAAAATATTAAAATTTTAGAAAGTTTTAAACTTTAAAAGATTACCCTTCCAATAAACAATTAAAAAAATATTAATATGAACAATTCGAGTATGAAAATGAAAAAACAGTCTTTAACCTTCAAAAAAGTGATATAGTTTATTTTTTGATTTTCTGAAAATAACTTTTTCTTAAATTTTCTTATCGAGTTTAGAATTATTATTTTTTGTCTCCTTTAGTTTATCATCCAGTTTGAAATAGCAAAGACGCCGTGCACCACTTACAGACTTCAGTATTTATAACCACAAGAAATATGCCAGAAAATATATAATAAATATTCTTTTCATTATTTCCCCTTCACACAAAAATTCAACCAATTTTATTCTACAAAACAGTGTTTTGTTTTTTGCATTATACATTCTTAAACTTAAATATTTTTAAAAAATTTCTACACTACATTCTGAAAGGCTACTTCTTCATTTATTCTATAAATCAGTTCACACATGTAAATAAATTCAAAAATAAATAAATAGCACTTTTAGAGAAAAAAATATCTTAATACCCGAAATTAAAATCTAGCCCGAAATAAATTATAGGTAATTAGGAATGCTTAGGATAATTACAGATCGTTAAAATTTTGCTTCCCTTCACTCAACATTTCTCTCAAATTACCAATCTGAAATTAAATTATAAAAAAGGCAATTAACATTTTTAACTCGTAACTATTTTAGCACAACTTTTAAAATTATCGTAATTTGCAATAAGTAGTGAAAAATTAATAGTTGATACTAGTTTGTAAATATCTGTTTAATGATTTTTTCTTTTAGAAAGAAAATTTGATGGAATGAAAATTTTTTTGTTATTTAATTTACGATGATGAAAATTTACCTTCATGTTAAATTAAAATTACTCTTTCATTTTACAAGATGAAAGAAGTAATTTACTTTATTAGTGATGTCTTTGATGTAAATTTTATTTTGAAAGGTGTGAAAACAAATCGATACTGAAAACGTGCTCTTTGAAACCTTGTATCTTTGTATACTTTGTTGGAAGGTGTGAAAAGTAAGAGAGAGAGAGAGAGAGAGTGAGAGGGAGGGAAAGTGAAAGAGAGAATAAAGAATTAAGAAAAGTGAAGAAAAGAGGAATCTAGATGAAGAAGCTGGTTTCATTCAAGCAACGAAAGCATTAACAGCGCAAGACTTACTATCTAAAAGAAAACCATTAGCTACTTTTGCAGGGTGGTAGAAAAACAGAAATTGAAGAGCGGGATATTCGTAGCGAGAGCAAGGGAAAAGTATTCCTTTGGTGGTTTCCATTACAAGATAGATCGTCCTTTTTCTCGTTTGCCAAACTGAAATGCCTTCAACTCGTCATTAGAAATCCATTTTCTGAACAGTCAATCGAATGACCACAATGGATGGTACTCTAGGACGACACGACAGATATTTTCTCGCCTCGCACACTTTAACGAAAAACCTCATCTTTTTAACTTCTTTATGAGTCCACAATTTTTTTCTTCTTCTTCTTTTTCTTGTGAAAAGAAAAGTAGGTAACTCAAACTCTTAGAAAAAGATTCTTTTCAATCGCAAAAGAAAGGAAAATTAAATTTTTCAAACTTTCACAAACTTTGAATTGCAAACGTTTTTTTATTTGCATATCGGAGTTTTAATTAAGAATTATATTTAGATTGTAATTTGTAAGTCTTGTCGCGTTAGAATCAAATTATAATATCTTTTCTGATTTATAGCAAACTTTATATATTCGTTAAGAAAAATCTAACTTGAAGGTGAGGTAGGTTCAAATTGCCTACGCGATTAGCTTTCACTTTCACTTCACTATCACAGTAAATTGTGAGGTGTTAAAATAACACCAGAATGGATTAAAATAATCTGCAACAGTTTGATCCCTCTAGGATTAAATTAACACCAAAAAGAGTTAAAATAATCTATTTTGGTGTTATTTTTAACTACACTAATAAAAAAATTTAGGGAGTTAACGGACTCGGGAGTTAGGAGTTAAATTTTTCGAGTTAAAAATTAACTCCAAAAGAGAGTTAATTTCTAACTCCCTTCATTCATCAATAAAATTTTCCAAAAGAATGCCATTATTAAAAAAAATTTGAATACAATTCTACGCAAACATTCAATTATTTTCATAAACAGTAAAAATGTTTACAGGAATTCAATTATTTATAAATTTTTTTTATAAATTTTTTCGGATTAATTCAATTATAAATAATAAAATTCTTTTAGGAATTCAATTATTTTTATAAATAATAAAACTCATTGCAGAATTTCAATTATTTTTAATGCAATTTTCATCAAATTCCTCGAAAAATGTAATCATTCTTAAACATCTTATTTAAATTCGTCCAAGGAATTTAATGATTTAAAAAATTGCGGTTGATAACATTTTTTATGAGAATTTAATTTCAAGAAACATGAAATTAATAAATTATTTATTTTTGTATTTAAATAATTGAATTCTCGTGGAATATACTGATAAAAATGGGTTTAAAAATGAATTTCAGTTAAAATTTTAAATTATACTTAAGTATTTAAAGCATTATAAAGTGGATTTTTAAAAATGATTAAATTTTGGAAAAGTTTCAAACTAAAATCATTGAAATTCTTAATTTTTCAGATTTTTGACAAAAAAATCTGTATAATTAATTCTTTTCAAAAGTTGAATGGAATTTTTATTGAAATTATTTTAAGTTTTTATTTTTCAATATATATTTAATTGCAGAATTTTCGAATAATTGAAATTTTGTAAAATTGAATTGTAAACGAATAAATTTGAAAATTCTCATAAAACTCATCGAATCGTTTCAATTATTTTTCATACAATTATAATTGAATTCTTTGAAAAAAGTAATTGTGTTCAAGCAAGTTTTAATAAAATTCGACAAAAGAATTTAAATATTAAATAATTCGTTACTAAAATTCTTTATGAGAATTGAATTTTGAGAAACATTCAATTATTCAATAAATTATTTACTTTTGCATTTAAATAATTAAATTCTTGTAGAATTTTTTAATAAAAATTGATTTAAAAATGAATTTCAGTCAAAATGTTAGATTATAATTGAATATTAAAAGAAATATAGAGTAAACTTTTTGGAAATAATTGAATTTTGAAATTACTATTTTTGAAAAAGTTTAATTGAATTTTTAAAAATATTTATTTGAAGTTTTTATTTTCTAATATGCATTTAATTAAAGAATTTATGAATAATTGATATTTCGTTAAATTGATTTATAAATTATTTTTAAAAATAATAGATATAAAGTAAAATTGTAGTTAAAAATTTCTAAAAATAATAATTGAATTGAAGTAATGAAAATAATTTGGAACAAGTATAATATGCTTATAATATAAAATAATGATTTTATTACTTGATCATCTTTAATTATTATATTATATGAAAAAATCGATCACTCCGAGTTGAAGACTCGTAGTTATTAATATCTTCATGTTTTATAGTTATAAAAAAATTGAATAAATTAAAATTTCATTAATTGTAAAAATTAACACCAAAATTGATTATTTTAATCTTTTTTGGTGTTAATTTAATCGGCAACACTTTTTAATACCTCACGATTTATTGTGCTATTAAAGGATTTTAAACCAATAAGTTAAGTTAGGTTGGGTTATTTAACCAATAAGTTAAAAATTCCAAAATGGCGGATCGAAAATGTTGGACGACAATTCGACTTTGATTATAATTATTATATGTTAGCATCCCTAACATTTTTGTCTATCAGTTAACAATTAGTGACTTCCATTATTTAATAATAAAAAAAAATAGCAAAATAAAATAATTTATTTTTAAGATTTTATGCATTAAAAACCTCGCGTGTACAAAATAGCCCCCGGGTGTACAGAATAGCACCAGTCGATGGCATACGATTAACAATATGAAAACTCGTATGTCGACCCTGTATTCTATAGTCGAGTATAACAATGTACATTTTTATGTGATAATTATTAATTAACCTACCAACAAAAATAAATTTACATTATAATAATTTCAAGAAATTATTTTACTACTTTTCCTAAATGAATAAATAATTCAGAATTACATCCATAATGAAGGATGGCGCACTTTCTTATGCTTCAGAAACATCCTTTAATTTGTTTTAATTTAATAATATGCAAAAGCTTCGTTTTAAAAAAATTTTAACTTCGAATCAATTTCCAATGCTAAAAATACGGGATCACCGCAAAAAAATTAAAAACATCTACTTGATTGTATTACTGAATAAATTAATTTTTAACACCTTGGATTGAGGTTGGTAATTTTAATTCCAACTTTCTCACAAATATTGAATAAATTTTTATACATTTTATTTCCCTTTTGCACTTTAAATATAGAAATATCAGAAAATTTGTCTGATTTCTTTCAATAGATTCAATTTATGTCACTTTGATTTAATTATGTGTTTTTTATTTACTTTAAATTTAATTCCATGTTGTATTTAAGTAAGTATTTCTATTCGATAACTTTATCTCAATTATCTTTAATTGTTATTCATTAATATTTTCCTTCGCAAAAAATCAGCGACCCTAAAAACACGTTGATACCAAGGTTCATTAAAATTTAATTAGTTACTTAAAATTTGATGCCATTTTCGTCATTAGCGATCCCAAATACCCTTTGATAGTAAATTTCATTAAAATTGAATAGTTACTTAAAAATATCCGCCATACTGGACCCGCCATTTTGAATTTTGAAAATCTGACTCTTAGTTAAAAAGTAATAAATTTGCAATAATGTATTAATTTTTTTTAATACTGAAAGGTGAATAAATCATTTTCTAAACAAATACTCGTTTGGTCTAATTTTGCAAACAAAATGTCCAATAGCAGCTCCTGGTGTATTTCAAGAAATAATTGTTTTACATTTTCTCTGAAACCCCAACGTCATCACTTTGTGTTCATAATTATTATCATTGTTACAGGAGATAGAATTCTATAAATAGAAAGAGAGAAAGAGAGAGAGAGAGACACTTTGTCTCACTAAGACACGGCTTTTACTATTATTCTGAGATGTAGACTGTTTAAAAATAGATTTAAAATATCTTTTTTTAGAATGTTATCTTTAAAAATAATGAATACAATTAGAAAAAGTAATAAAATAAAAAAAGAACTAAAATGTTTCAATTTCTATGAAATATATTTTCCTGTTTATGACTGTAGCTAAATTTAGAAAAATATACACTTTCTGTATGTATATTTATAAAAAAAACCTTCCAAAATTGAATTAAATAAGAGGTATTAAATTTTATGAAAATTTTCAAAAATAGCATCACATATACTGAGATGGTATATTTCAAATATATAAACGTCATCTGCGATGATTTAGTAAGGCTAGAAAATGTAATCTCACGAATACAGTTGTCATGCGAAAGTGCGTGTCAATGAATGATGGGAGTCGTTTGTGTAAACAAAAATGTCAATTATTTGTGCATTGTGGAGAACAATATTGCCAACGTCGCAAACGACTGACCATTAAAATCGACACAACCTATTGCATGACACTATTCTCCTTAAAGCCGAATTTTAAGTTAATAAATTCATATTATAGACGGCGAAAAATTTCCAAACATACTCTAAAATTCAAACTTTATTTAAAGAATAAAATTTCCCTTAAAAAAAACTTCTCGAATTGATAAAGAATTTCAAAAGAATTATATAAAAATATATTCAACATTAAATTAAATAAAGTGAAGAAAAAATTTTTATTTAATATAATTTATATTAACAATTTATTTAATTTACCTCCAAGATATTCAATACCTCATTATGTTGACTTATCGAGTATCAAAAAAAAAACAAGTAAACGTAGACACAATAGAATATTTAAAATCAAGTCCTTTAGCATCAAGAGAGTGAACTTGAACCCTTCCTGACTTATCCCCTTTAAGTAATTTTCCATGCACGCGCCTGGGTGAAAGAGAGAATCTGAAATAGAGCATTAATCGGGTATATGAGGAAGAAAACTAAACTGAGAAGAAGGGAGAATGAGTGAGAAGATAATAAAAAAGTGAAACAGGAAAAACAAGAGAAGCGAGAGTTTCTAATTTGGTACCTCTACAAAAATCGACACTCTGTCTAGACTACCGTTCTTCTCAAAAAAGAATGGGTAGAAAATAGAGTGGAAAGAATCATCTCTGGGTTACCACATAGGCTATTCAGCTAAATTCTGCAAGGACACTTGAAACAAAATTTATGAATAAGACATTTAGTAATCGTCGAATAAGTGGTTATTTTTTGGTCAAAAATTATCAACTTTATAATTTAATTTTTTTTTGTTCTCTTTATAGAGCAAAAGCAAATATGAATGTTATGTACTAACTTTTCATAAGTTAGATGACTATACGTAGGTTCACAGAATTTTTAAAAACGACCAAAAATTAATTATCAGAAATAAAATTTTTCAAATTGGTTGGTTCATTTTTTCGAGTTCTACTCAAAAAACGACACAAAAATAAAATTTTAAATAAAAAAAATAAAAATTCTGTTTATGACACTACAGTAGTATATTTCTATGCATTTTTTTACGCTGAATCAAAATTCGAAGTCAGAATTAACAGATTTGCTCAAAATTTTGACATATACTCAAAAAAGTGACTCAAAAGACCGAATTAAAAATAAAAATAATAGATAATTTATTTAATGATAATACAACTAAAAACCGAATAAAAATTGAAAATATAACACTGCACTACGATAGTGCATTTCTATGAATTTTTTGCCTCTGAATCGTAATTTGATGTCAGAATTGAAAAAATTGCTCAAAATTTTGCGATAAATTAAAAAAATTACTTAAAAAATCGAATTAAAATTAAAAAAATTAGAAAAAAATTTTATAACATAACTATAGTATATTTCTATTTAATTTTTTCCCGCTGAATCCGAATTAAAAATCAGATATTGGATCTGTCATCTTAAATTTTGTAAATCTAACATCAAATTCTTAATCAGCTGCCATAAAAAACCCTGGATACCAAGTTTCATAAAAATCTAATTAGTTTCTCTGAATTTGGTCGCCATATTGGATCCGCCATCTTAAATTTTGTAAATTTTGTTAATCTAACATCAAATTCCTAATCAGCTGCCATAAAAAACCCTGGATACCAAGTTTCATAAAAATCTAATTAGTTTCTCTGAATTTGGTCGCCATATTGGATCCGCCATCTTAAATTTTGTAAATCTTATAACCAATTCTTAATCAGTTGTCTTAAATAACCCTGGAAACCAAATTTTATAAATAGCTCACCCTAATACCCCTAGATACCAAGTTTAATTTAAAATCCAATCAGTTTTTTAAAATACCGCCATATTGAATCCGCCATTTTAAATGTTGAAAACCATCCATTAGATTCGTCAGCAGCATCTCTAAAGACCCCTTTATACTAAACTTCATTTAAATGTAATATGATTCTTAAAATTTTGTCCGACATATTGGATCCACCATTTTGAATTTTGAAATCCGCCATTTTTAATTTTGCGAAACTGATACAGAATTTTTAATTAGCCACCATATTGAATTTAAAAAAAACCAATGACACTTGAGTATTCAGCAATCTTAAACAGTTTTAAGTATCAAGTTATTATGTTATAATTAATTAATTACACTAAGAATGGTCAATATAATGATAAAACAATATGAAAAATTGTAAAATACTTGTTAGGGTAACTACTTCAAATTGCTGAATTACAAATAAAACGATCCAATATGGAAAACTAATTTCGATAAATACAATGCTCGTTGAAAATTCAATGTTTTTGTTTTTACAAAATTTTATAAAAATAATATTGATCTATTTCCTAGTAAAATATAATTTTAAAAGCAATTTATTGTATTTACATTAATGCATGTCACTTCGCTTATATACATCCGTTTATACGTCTCCTCTATATTCCTTTTCCTCATTATACTACTACGACAGATGTGATTTTGAAGTCATATCGTAAGCTGCCACTTTCTCAAGGGAATTTTTCAGTACCGTCTGTTTATTGTACACAGGTTTTCCAATCTCAAAATAAATATCTCTCCATTGACATTTTTCTTTTAACTGTCAGTGAATAAAATTGTTTGTTTAAACATGAAATCTCTGATCAATAATGAATATGAACATTTTTTACAAATCAACTTACGAGACAATCAAATTCTACTTGAATAATTCTTTATTCAAAATTAATTTCAAACATGATGTCAAAGAGATATTATTTTCAATATTATAGTTTAAAACAATTTTAAAACATTTTCTTTATGTCAGAAGACTTTTCTCAGTCGTTTTGAGTAAAACACAATGTTTCGATTTTTACATTTTAAAATGGACACGAGAGAAAAAAGAGAACAGAGTACTCTCTAGAAGAGAACACCTTCGAGGCAAATGAAAGAACTGGGGAGTAGAAAAATAATTAAAGTACGACATCAACCCCTTGAAATCTTCTTTTCAAAGAATCTGCATTTTCAACAAAAAAAAAGAAATACAATAAAACTCACGTGAAATAAAAAAAATATAGACGTATATAAATTTAATCTTTTTTAGAATTATAAATTTTTTGACAAAAGTATAAGATTTTGTTTAAAAAGTGACATAAAAAAATGTACTCCCATTTAATATTAATTCTCGTTATTCTGAAATAATTTTTATTTTTTCCAACATAAAAGAGAAATAAAGACTAGTCGTAAACGTAAAAACTTTAACTTAATCCTGAGGTGCGCAAATTACGTCTCTCCTGTTTTCATTACTCCGACCTCGCTTGCATTACCTTGCAGTTCAGTGTACCTTGCAGTACAGCATATCCACCCCTTTGATATGAGCAGAACTATAAGTACTATAAGTTCATTCAAACTTTGAAAAGTAGATTAAATTCGACAACCTTACATAATTTCAAAAGTAAATTTAATTTCATGATTTTTAAAAATAAAAGATTATTTAATTAAAGGAAACTTTCTTTTCAATTAGATGTCATTAATACCAAATTGTATTTAGGAATAAGTTTCTTAATTAAACATGGAAACGTAAAAATAAGTTGACTTGCTTAAACTGTCCAATTCCATCTGTGGCATGAGAGGTTTTTTTGATATCAGTATAGTTTATTATTATTAATTTTGATTGTTGGCAATAAACGAAATTTTAAGTTACTACAAAACCTAAGTATTTTGCTTCAGGTACACGAAAATTGCAATATGTGACGATTTGAATCGTTATGACATCTGTCGGAATTGTTCCTGAACTATGATCGTTAATTAGCAGTAACAAGATTCATCATAATCAGGTGATCTTCACAATATGTACAACTATCGTCTGTCAGGCGTGCCAAATATAATTTTTATCAGCCCTTTAGCTCTTCAATTCAGTTGTTTCTGTTTTGGTTCAGGCCTTTCCATCAGGTCTTAACCGTCACTACCTTGAAAACTTGATCCCTTTTTCTTGCTCAGTTTTCTTTCTCTTGTTCCCTTTTTCTCTTTACTTGAATTTCAATTTCCCTTGTTCTCATTGGCTGTGATTGTGATATACAGAGATAATAAATAGTTGAATAAAGTTGAAGTGGTGTCAATTTCCTGTTTTGGATTAATTTCTGTTCATGTATCGACGGCAACCTTGAGGTGGAGAAAGAGAGAGTTGGCATTTCTGCTTGCCAAGTTGTTCAGGCAGAATTTCCTCTGAAGAGAAAGAGAATCCTAAAGGTTGTTGGATTCGTGTTGAATTGTGTCAGAAAATAGTTTATTAATTACAACCGTCTCATTGTATTCCTTTGATAAAAGGTATAATATTAATAGAATTAGTAAATAATTAATTGATTACCAGGAAGAATTGTCAAAATTGATATTGACATCCATTCCGGCAAATTGTGATATCAGTTTGCTATCTAATTGTGTCTATTAATAGACACTGATCTAAAAGGGAAAATGGAGACTGCAATGTAGCATCTTGAGAGGGCCACTCATGGAAGTTACTGTTACTTTGTCATTCTACTTTGAGTTCCTGGTCTATGTGAATTCATTGGTAAAAACACAGTCAATGATCTAGCCAAATAGGTGCTAAGGAACAATTTATCGAGCCTGAGCCTCTAATTGGTGTCAAAGAGACTTAGGCCCTGGAATTCAAACAGTGGCTAATAGTAGGACACCAAAAGAAATGACAAGCGATTAGAGTCTTCAGCAAAGCTAAAATGCTCATGCGAACTAATATAAATCCCAACAGAAAATTCCGTAAATTTAATAGAAAAAAGGCTAGTGCACCACAGAGGCCGCAAAGCGCCATGGAAGTAGTCTTACCTTCTCGACTTAGGGGAATTTGATGATAACCTAATTGCAAATCTAACTAGGAAACATCTATCACTATATTTACGTGAGATAACTAAGTTTATTCAAGACCTCTTCCATAAATGGTTACGGTTACGAGTCTACTTATCACATTGTTAACTTGCCCAAAATCAATGCGGAGACGCAAGGTACCATCCGGTTTATGAGCAATTACTACCACATTCCACCAATCACCATTTGATGGTGAACCATCAGGTTCTAAAACTCCCTTGTTAATAAGTTCCTTAACTAGTTTAATGAACTCTTCACATACCTTCAGTGACAGACGATAATTTTTCTGATTAATTGTCCTATAAAACAGAACATCAAATCATCGATAGTCACAACAACTCTTAGTTTTGTAATGAAGCATTTCGTTACATAAATCTTGTGTGGTTCCTGTCATTGGGAATATAGAATTTTCATTTAGTCAAGGTATTGATTCTCTTTGGAGATCTCTAGGAAAATGAATTGCGCATGCGAGGTTGCGAAAGTACCCGAATCTCCGCGGTCCTTCGCGAGTTTTCTTTACAGGTTGTCGCTGTTCATAGGAGTGATAGCGAGAGGTTCATATGTGGACCCTTATCAGGATTAGAGAGAGAGGTCAAAAGAAGAAAGAAGCCGGTCAACGTGACAATCCTTCTTCAGTAGCTCGTGGGCCATGTAATTAATAGGCCGAGTTTTACTCAGGGTTTCACCATTTTGGAAACCTCAGGGTTTTCGGTAGAGTCGTTGATATGGTGTGACAAATCGAGTATTTTGTGATTAATAAATGGGCCAATTGTTTTAGTGGACTCTTTGTGTTTCATTTATTTCTTTTAATTGTGTTGTTGAGTATTATTTAAAAGAGTCGCGGTTGGTGTCATCGTGTCCATTTTTATCGTCTTGTCTCGCCGTCGTTTGTATCCGTCGGTTTTGGGTCTGAAGCGGAACCTCCTCTAAGATATTTTAAAGTTTATGTGTTGTGGTTAATCATTGAATGGTCGATACAAATTAATTCAAATATTAATAAAAGATCTGTTACAGTTTCTATTCTTAATGGTAGCTAGCATTAATTAAACAGTACCTAACAAAGGAATAGTTGTCATGTTCCTGGTGCTCTTATCGAGGATAAGGAGTTATGGAAAGAATTACAAACCCAGGTTGACGCGCATGTAAGGTACACGTCTTCTTTTCACTTATTCATGCACTATTACCTACACTACAGGTTTTGGCAAACAGTAATTCATTTTCAAATGGCTCTCATGATCGCGAGCACCTGCAATGTTTGCAGACACTTCTATTACTTGCTGTTGATTCCACTTAGGGCAATCGCTTTATATTCGCATTCAAAGTTAAGGGGTTGCCAACGCAACAGCGTACCAAGATCCGGTAGTCAATACTATACGAAAGTATACTCACATGCTGTTTGCTGTAGCAATGCTTCCACTTCAAGACGTTTCGGCTTTTGAGTTGCAGTCTAATAGTACGGCAGACAAATTTCTCACAATGCGCAACTATTTCAATGATGATAACATTAACTGTGTCAGCCTTTACATTTCTAATTAAATTATTTCAAAAACATTCCTTTTATTTTTTTTATCAACTTCCATTTACTATCCTTTTACACAAGTGTTTCAGTTAAACATTTCCGAATAATATTTTACTTCCCGCATTTTCAAGCTTATGATAAGATATTCTAACAATCCAAACAAAATTGTATGGAAATCTTGAAAATTTATACTAATGTTACCTTTTACGTAAGCTTGAATGCTATTAGAGAAGCGTCGGTTAAACTTTGCCGAAAATATTTAACGAAAATACGTTTGAGAAATTCTGGAAATCTTGTTGTCTTGAAAATATTTAACATAGACAAATAGAAAAAAAAATGTTAAAGCTCTAACCAACTAAAATAATTCTTATCGTATATTTCAATTTATATCATTTAAGTACAAGACGCAGATAAAATACAGGTTTAATTCTAACGGTGTATTCAGAAAAGCCTCTGCTACTTATGTACCCAATTAGTGACTGGCTTTAAGCTGACGAGACTTCAGTTAGTTTCTGTTTTAATAAATATGGAAAATATAAAATACTTTTTTACTTTGAAAGTTTCGTCAGAAGGAAGTAAAATTTATATATTATTTTCTTCTTTTTTTTGTTTTAATGGTCCCCTTGTTTTAACAAATGACCAGTACTGGTTGTGTAGATTGTGGTTTGTAGTTTCGACGTGAATGTAGCTTTTGTATCAACAAGAAGATATATTACGCTTAGTTTGTTGTTCATATATAGGTGAAATAGCATTCAGCTCTCACAATTGAAGGGTCGTTCATATATATGTATTTTCTAGCTTTGCGGTACAACTGTTGAAAATCAGGAGATGGAAAGATTCAATTGATTTGTTTCATGATGTTTCTGCATCAATTCTTCAAGTTGAAAAAAGATAATTTAAGGGAACTTTTTGGTTTTTCATTCGCAAATATTACGTCCCAAAAATATGATAAATAACAATACTTGTTTTTTTTTAAATTTAATTAATAAACTGTTTTAAGCCTAAATTTTTACATCCAATAGCTTAGGAACACTTTCTTTTTTATTTCTGGGTTTAATTCGATCATAATGTTTACAGGACGTTCGATAAAAATTACTTTTTAAATCTTTTATTGTGAAAAATGAATTAAAATTGAGTTGTAATTCAAAATTCAATTAAGGGACAAGATCAGGTCAATGAATAAATTAATTGGACATGGTGGGCAGAATATTAACCACCATTGGCAAATTGTTAACAATTTGGTCTTCGTAGTTATTATTTGTCTCTATATATCCACATGCTGACGATACGAATATAATTACGACTGGTTACATATTGGTAGTTAATTTTTGCGTTTTAGTAGTCGAGGGAAACTTACAATTAGAATTTGTAAACTGGAAACGAGGTGTAGGCTGTTCACGAGCTATGACTGACTTTGACGATGAAGACTTTACTTATTTCGACGCTCTAGTTAATTAGATTTAGACGCCTACCACTTGATTGACTTCGGGTGTAAAATCAGCGGTTATTATATCCTCGATCCCTCTAATTATTGATGGGTGTTAATTAAAGTCATGTTATTCTGTAATCACGTTCCAAAGGTTTAAAACTTTTGAAAATCTTTCTACTGACAGCTCTTATAGTCCCTTATAAATAAGAAAGTGTAAAATAATTTTTTTTTGTGAGTCCCAAGTGAGAAACTTATTAAATTACGGATTTTTGTTATCAGCGGTCGGTAAAACAGAATTCCAAATTATCAATAGTCATGACCATTTTTGATAGATACTGTAAAGTCGTTTTCTATAAATTTTTATCCCTAACTTTGATTCCAGAGTTATAATGTTATCTGATTTAATTTATTGAACAAACTCTCGAGCATAAAAGTTAAATGAATTAAAAATGTGTGTGGCGTTTATAATCATGTTAATTACCATGTCTTATAACTACAGTTTTAAAATGAATTTCTATTTGTGAAGAAGTTGTATTCGTCCTTTTTTTTAAATTAATTGTTTACTCGGACTCGTGAAATTTTGCCAACGGTGAAAGAGACGAGACGCTTCAACATATGTAAACTGTGAATTTTTTTCGTTCTCGTGTCTCAAGAGTCGCATCCCTTTTGAGACTTTTTCTCAGCGAAATCTCCTCTGACATTCTGAATTTGTCTACGAGTTTATTGTTGTCGAAACTTTGCGTTAGTTAAGTTGTTTTCGGCCTTTTATAATTACACGTAAAAACTAACTGCCATTTCACAAAATTTCATCACTTTAGTTTTGCTTCTTTTTTCCACCTTTAAAAATGTTTAATTTACAAGGAGAGAAATTTTCCCTTTAACTTTTAATATCAATAAAAAAATAATACACACTTTTCATAAAGTCAATGGAAACTTTAGTAAACAAATAAAATAATTTTAAAATGCATTTTTTAACAAACTCTAACTTAAATAATATTAAAATATAAAAAAATCGATGGGAAATAAATTTAAGTAACCCATGTCGTCTGTTTTAATCGCGAATAATGAATCCGTTACAAACCGTACTTTCTTGCAATAAATCGAAATTAAATATTAAAATCAAATTTTCAGAACGTAGAAGGTAATTCGGACAGTTTAAAGATTCAAGAGAGGACAAAAACTGTACTTCAGTCGTTGTAAGATTTTCCATTTTGTCAAAGATGGAAGAGAGGAAAATTTCTAGAATTATAATGATTATAATTTGTAGAAAAAAATTGTACTGTCTATATGTCTATCAAAAGCTACAAATCCAGACAGTTAAAAATAAATTCATAATTTAAAAGATAAAAATACTGAAATAAAATTGAAATTCATTATTTTTTAATTTTTAAATTCATTATCAAAAACTTTAAATGACGGATCCAAAATGGCGGCCAAATAATCAGAAACATCAAATGGAAAATATTTTTTTGAAATGAAAAAATAACTGTCTATCCGATAGGTGATTGCTGTCGTTTTTGCAGCTGTAAATTGTTTTTTTTGAAACTTTGAGGTTGGTTTAATTTATTCCGTTTCATCTACGTAACTATTTCGTTATTTTACAAGTTAATATTATATTTTCAAATTATACATAATATACTCTCATGCTATTTTTCATTATTCGTTTTACTTCTGTAATTAAAATATTACTCTTGATGAGAAAATTCTCCATCGTAAGCAGAAAATGATTATACATACATTCGAGATTTTTATATATAAAAGCAGAAAATATGCAAACGAAATAAAGTCTGATTTAAATCTTTCATTTTATTTCTCTATTTGAAAAAAAATTCAGACTTCTGATAAATAAGCTAATATTTTTCAAAATAAAAAATTCGATCCTTTAGCACTTCCACGTATTGATTTTTAATTCCTTCCCTTATATATTATAG
Source organism: Leptopilina myrica (nomen nudum) (assembly GCA_032872475.1). Classification (NCBI taxonomy): domain Eukaryota; kingdom Metazoa; phylum Arthropoda; class Insecta; order Hymenoptera; family Figitidae; genus Leptopilina; species Leptopilina myrica (nomen nudum). The sequence continues at coordinate 8,595,364 of CM065466.1, forward strand.
GAAAAGGATACTTTTATGAAAGTAAAAACATTATTAGTTTATGTTATTGAAACGTTTATTAGATATTTATATTTTTAACTGAAATCATAAATTTGCAATGGATATAATTTCTTCCGGAGTTATTAATTCAAATTGTAATGAATAAAGCTTTTTAATGAAGTTAATTTATCAATTGTTTATTATTGATTTGTTTTTATCCCAATGAAAATAATCTGGCGTTGAATAAATATAAAATAATAATTAAACAAAAATCATGTATTATTTCAATATTATTATAGTAAAATGTATACAATAAAATTAATTGAATTAAAATCAAATTAATTAAACACCATTTTCCAAGTAACAAATTACATCAATTCAATGTTTAAAATTGAAACGAACAATTTGTTCCAATTAACATTAGTTTAATACTCAGTTAATAAATTAAAAGAGGTTAATATTTGAAATACATTTCGAACATTACATCACGGACATTAAAACAATTTATTTCAATTTCTATTTTTTTGGTAGTGAGAAATTTTATTAATTTTTAAATTTAAATCGTAATTTAGTGATATTAAATAAATGAATTATTTTAATGAAGGATATTGTTGAGATAAATTAAAACTCTATTCATTTTGGTACGCCTGTCCCAACTTCAGTTTTCATTAACTGGATTAAATCGAGGATCAGCTTAGGTGAGATTATAAGTTTTCAGTTTAGGTAAATTAATGCACAATTAGAAGTAAACATTTTAATTAAAAATTATAATTATTTTTTTATGGTTTTGTATTATAGTGATTCTTGCTTATCTAAAATTAAACACCATTTAAAGTCTTATTTATTGTTAGTAGTAATTTATAATGGCGACAAATGTTAGTTATTTGGAATTTAAATTATAATTCACTCATATTATTATAAATGTGAAAAAGTTATTCTTTTTGAATTTTAGTATATTTTCACTTGAGGTAAAAATAATTTTTATTTTTTTACAGAAGGAGGTCGAAAATAGTAATAGTGTCAGCAAAACTGGAAGATAGTGGAAGGTACGAATGCGTGGCTGAAAGCACTTCCGGTCACCAAGCTTCTCTTTCAGCCCAACTTCTAGTCACTCAAGATAATACAAATCGAGAAACCAGTAAGTAACATTATAAATTGTCATTAATTTTAGTAATTTCTACGGAGTTTCCTTTTGAATATTTTGTATTTAGTCACTTTTGGGAAATCTGCTTATTGATATCTTGGATTTTACATTCTAAGATTATGTATAGGGTTGGTTGACAAAAAAGTGTATTACGAAAAAAAATATAAAAGCAACCGTATATTATGAATGACTGGCGACCTACTATTAGTCCCGACCCACTGAAACTCGTAACCCTTTATTTGGAGCCCTTTATCCACCCTTGGAACCGTGGTTAGACTTTCGCTTTCAAGGGATTGCACTCCATCTCTGTCCGAAATACGACTTTCTTTATTCCCTGTGGACATTATGCGTTAACAGTTAAAAGCGGAATTAACATTACAATAATAAATTAAAATGGAAAGATAGTGATAAAATTTAATACTATAAGAATAATGTCAAAAGAAAATATCTTTACAAAATTAAATTCAAATGACCACATTACACTTTTTACTTCCTACACATTCTTCCCAGTCTCACTTCCAATTTTCCACTTTCACTTCACACCTTACATTTTTCACACCTATTTTTCTTTCCCATCTTTCACGCTGTACTTTCACCTCCCACATCCCAGTTTCAGTTTCCACTCCCACTCCTACTTTCCACTTTCATTTCCCATTTTTAATTTCCTTCACTTCCACTTTCACTTTCCACCTTACATTTTCTACACCTACTTTCCACTCCCACTTTCTATTTTCACTTAATACATTCTACTATTACCCACTCTTACTATCTACGTTCCACTTTTCACTTTCACTTTCCACGTTCCATTTTTACCACTACTTTTCACTCCCACATTCCACTTCCTCTTTCCACTCTCATTTCCCACCTTACACTTCTAGTTCCACTTCTCACTCAATGATATTATTGGTTCATATTAATAATTTTAAAAAAATTTTATAGCTATAGTAAATTTCATTATTTAACCGACTTTCAATTGAATGGGAAGTGAGAGCGAAAGGTGGGAAGTGAAAGTGGTAGATTAGAAGTAAAAGTAAAAAGCATGTGTTAGAAGATTAACGTGGGAAGTGGAAAAGTTACAGAGTCGAACCCCTGGGGGTGATTTTATTACTTTTCCAGTTTCCACTACCACTTTAACTTCACGCTTCAATCACCACTTTCTTCTCCCACTTTCACTTTTCACTCTTAATTTTCAATACCACTTTCCACTTTTTAGTTTCTGCAACCACTTCCCACTTCCGCTTTCCATAGTCCTATTTGATACTTTAATTTTCCACTATCACTTCCGTCTCCCACTTTTTTATTTCCCACTCTTACTTCTCTCTTCAACTTTCCACTTTTTACTTTTATTCACACCCTCCATTTTTTACTTTGTTATTTCTATTTAGTAAATATGTGGTATGTGGGACTTTTGGAGTGGAAAGTGAGTAGTAGGAAATGGAAAGTGGGATGTGAGAGTGAAAAATGGGAGTGGGAAGTTGAAAGTTAGAATGCGAATTAGACAGTGTAAATGGAGAGTGGAAAATTAGAAGTAGGAAATGGAAAGTGGGATGTGAAAGTGGAAAGTGGGAGTGGGGAGTAAAAGTTAGAGTGGTAATTGTAGAAATTGTAATTGGAGAGTGGAAAGTCAGAAGTAGGAAATGGAAAGTGGGGTTTGAGAGTGGAAAATGGGAGTGTGGAGTAGATTGTTAGAGTGGGAATTAGAAAGTGTAAATGGAATGTGGGAAGTAAAAAGCGGAAAATGGGAGTAAATAGAGAAAAATTGAAGTGTGAAATAAAAAGTGGGAGTGGAAAGTAAGAGTGATAAGTAAAAAGTGGATAGTGGGAGTAAGAAACAATTATATTTCCAACTATTGGGGATTTTTTTTAACTATAAAAAAATTTTTTAACTTATTTCTCAAAAGTACTTTATTTTTCTGTAAAAAATGGGGTTAAATTTTAACTTTCTAGGGCATTCTATAAAAGTCGCACCCACTTGAGAGTTAAAATGAAAGGAGTTAGATGAAGGGAGTTAAAATGCACCCAGTAAAAATAACAATTTTTAAAATAAACTCTTTTGGAGTTGATTTTTAATTCGCAAACTTTTACACCCAACTTCCGTGACCGTCGACTCCCTAAATTTTTTTTACAGTAATGTTACTATTAATTTTATTACTTTATTATTATTATTATTAATATTATTGTAAATAATAACAATTGGTTTAAAAACAGTTCAACAAACAAATATGAAAATTTTTTCCTATTCAATTTCGTGTTTACTCTTCTTAAATAATGACTTTTCATTAGGCATATATATTCACGCAAGTAAAATAATACATTTCAACGAACAATTGCAGCAAAAATTATACAACACATGAATCCCTATATTTCAATACGACTTTGATCGAAATAAATTTTTATTATGTTCCATTCATCAGTTAATGGAAATTTCAATAGTCCGTTTATGATTCAAAGTGTGTATTTATTGCGCATTTCACAGCAAACGGAAGCTTGATTAATTCCATTCGGTTGGAAAAACATTATTTTTTTCCTCCCAATACAGTCAGTTGCTGATTTCCAGTCAACGATACAATATTTAAAAGTCAATAGTTCTTGTTTACATGTATAAGTAAATAAATAACACACACACACATACACATACACGCGGTTTATATCAGATGTTGATATAATATAAATGCAACATTCATTAATCATAAATAAAATATGATGGGTCATGTAGATACGACCGCTGTATGAAATTTTTCAATAAGGATATGTTTTTTGTTTATCCTTTTTACTGCAGTCAAAATTTAATTGTTTTTTGCCACGTAATAGGAATATTTTTTTTAAATTGTATATAGTGTATTCTTTGTTTTATTAAAATTGAGAGAATTTAATTTTACTTCCATTTAATAATATGCGATGGAGTAATTTAGAAACAGTGATGATCAGCTGATTCAGCCCTTTCAACGGGCCGTTGTATACGAAACTCTGACACTACTAACAGGGTTGTAATTGTCACCCTTTGTCCGTTACGTGAAACTGTGGCTAGCCCTGAACCTCCTAGAGCCTTCTAGTCACTGCGCCATGAAATTATCGTGTCGTATGAGTAATTCGTGGTTTATTAACGTCGACATCATCTAATAGGTGACGCTTCACTTTACACTTCTATTCCTTTGGTGCCTTGTAAGCAAGATTGTTATTAAGTTTGTTTGCAAATAGTCTACATTCAACATTTTAACAACAGAAATCGCAATTAGTTATCAGTGTGATTCGACAAATTTACTCTTCAGCTATTCCCGATGTCAATAGAATTCTTGTTAAACCAGTGAAAATATATTTCCCCGTGTTTATTAGAATCTTCAAAATAATTACAACATAGTAGTGCTAATTTCTATTGCTCACTTTATTTCCAATTTCACAGTCGTTACATAATTAACAAAATTAGAAAGCACTGTCCTCCCGACAAGAAAAATTGATTAAATGAATACAATCGATCCCTGTCATGGAATTTGAAAATGCTTTCAATCCAATCGAATGTTGATTTTGAACTTTCATGTTTTAATTTAGAACAGTGAAATAAAAGAGAGAACTTGATTTACTTGGCGTCCGATTGTGGGAAATATTTTAATTCTGTTGTCGAAAATTGAACTGTCATCCCGTTTATACTTGGAATCATCCTCAATGTTTGTCTGAATTATTATTCCTTCCGCGGTATATTATATTTTCAATCTATAATAATTGGATTTATAAAAGAAAAATTAGCGAAAGATTTTGTCAATTTATAATCTCTATTTACTAACATAACGTCAGATCAATAATATTGCATTAAATGTTTGGAATAATACATTCTGTTTTTTTTCTTGTAAATTTATTGGACTCAGAGGGAGAACTTCGGTCGTGAAATCACTGGACCGTCCTCACTTTCAGGTGGAAGTTGGAAGTCACCGAGGAAAGTGCTTTCTGACACTTATAATTGGATGGAAACCCGATTATCCAAGATTGCTGGAAAGACGAATCGAGTGGACAGTGTTGTACACCTGCCAAAACAACAAATAATCCGGCAGCTCAATTATTCAACATTATCAAAAGTGATATGTTATCAATAGATATTTTAATACTGAATTATAAAGACGAAGAAAATTTAAAACGAAGTCCATTTGTGACAGTTAGTTCAACAACAGACACCGGGTTATTTAGGATATGAAACGATTCTGTAAGATATTCAGTCCGCTGATTGTTAGTGACTTACTTAGACCTAATAATTTCGCTACCGAATTGATTACTTGGAATCGTAAACGAACTTATGGCTGAGTTATTATCACCAAACCAAACAGTCATTAAAGTGTTTTGAACGACGAATCTTTATCGTTCAAATCTAAATATCGTCACCGAACAGTTTTGACAAAGTGTTAATTATCTTCAAGCATTTAGTACTCAATCTGCTAATTATTACTCTACTCTAAGTGCCAAGAAGTCTTTCAATTGTTCCTTCAACTGTGACATCTGGATTTTGATCATTTCTACCATTAAGACTTCGAAACTTTAACACCTCCCTGCTGGTCGATTATGTAACTTATTCCTCATTCAACAATTCGGATTTCGAATTCCACATTCCAGATTTCACATTTTACATTCCAGATTCCACATGCTTGAATATACATTTCGGATTTCAAATTTTATATTCGAGATTCCAGATTTCACATGTCACATTCGACATTGCGAATTTCTGCCTGGAGGTTGATTACTTAACTTACTCCGGATTCTACATTCGATATTTCGGATTTCGAATTCCACATTTTATTTTCCGAATTTCACATTTTATCTTTGACATTCCGAATTTTTCATATCACAATTGCATTCCACATTCCTGATTTCATATTCCAGATTTCACATTCAAGATTTAATATTCATCATATTCATCACATTCTAAATTCTACATTCCTGATTTCAGATTTCACATTCCGTGTTCCACTTTCCGAATTTAACGTTCTAGATTACGCTTTGCGAATTCTACAATCCTGATTCCGGTTTTGACATTTCGAATTCCACATTTCATTTTCCGGATTACACATTTTATCTTCGACATTTTTTGGCCCGCTGAATCCGAATCCGAAGTCAGAATTGCCAAATTGGTTCTTTCATTTTTGAGTTATAACCAAAATACGACTCAAAAACCAAATCAAAATAAAAGAAAATAAGAATTATTCTTTATGACACTACAGTAGTATTTTTCCATGCATTTTTTCACGCTGAATCCGAATTCGACGTCAGAATTAATAGATTTGCTCAAAATTTTGAGATAAACTCAAAAAACGACTCAAAAAACAGAATTAAAATTAAAAATTACAAAAAATATGATTATAACACTACAGTAGTATATTTCTGTGTAGTTTTTCCCGCTGAATCCGAATTTGACGTCAGAATTAGTAGATTTGCTGAAAATTTTGAGATATACTCTAAAAACGACTCAAAAAACCAAATTAAAATTGAAAAATTTTTTATAACACTTCGATGGTATATTTCAGTATATTTTTCTCCCCGTTGAATCCAAATTCGATATTCAAACTAAGAGAATTGCTCAAAATTTTGAGATAAATTTAGAAACTGATGAAAAAGCGATTTTAAATGAAGAAAGGGAATTTTTTTGCTATAACACTATACTAATGTATTCCCATGTGGTTTTTCACGTTATTTTCGAAGTCAGATTCTCAAAATGGCTCAAAATTTTGAGTTTAATTTGTTTTTCTTAGTATATTTACTTGAATATCTCAATATTTTGAGCTACTTTGACAGTTTTGATTTTTAATTCGGATCCAGCGGGAAAAAATACATAGAAATATACTACTTATGTTATAAAACTTGTTTTAAATTTTTTTAAAATTTGATTCGGTTTTTTGAGTCGTTTTTTGATCAATTGCTTACGATTTCTAGCAACGAACGACAGAATACTGAGAAAAATTATTGTGAGTCAATGTTTCTGGAAGCAATATTGAACTTAATGTTCTTTCATTATACATATATAACTATTTTCATTTTAATACCAATGTTGATTCCTTTACAATTCTTATATTTGTTTCATTAGATTAAAAACACTTTCACTTTCATTCTAAATTTCTTTTCACTCCATTTTTACTTCACGTTCACTCCACTGCCACTCAAAATTTATTTTTTTTCCAATTTTCACTTCACTTTCACTTCATTTTCACATCACTTTCACTTCACTTCACTTTCACTTCACTTTCACTTCACATGTTTTCACTCTAATTTCACTTGACTTCCACCATCACCCGAAATTTTTTTCGCTCCACTTCCACTCAAAAATTTTTGCTCTCCATTTGCACTCCATTATTACTTTCACTCAAAAATTATTTGCACTTCACTTTCACACTACTTTCACATACACTAAACAATTATTTTTTCTCAATTTTAACTTTACTTTTGCGCTGGACAACGTTGTAGTCTTTAACTTAGTATTGAAGAAAAAGAATAATGATGTAAAATTTGTGTGGAGGTGATAGTAGTCTAAAAGTGAAGTAAAAGTGTAGAAAAATAAATTTTTGAGTGAAAGTGGAGTGAAAGTGAAGTAAAAATGGAGTGAAAATAAATTTTGACTGAAAGTTAAAGTGGAGTGAAAATAAATTTTGAGTGAAAGTGGAGTGAAAAAAATTGTGAGTGAAAGTGAAGTGAAAATAAATTTTGAGTGAAAGTGTAGTGATAATAGAGTGTTAATTAATTTTGATTAAAAGTGGAGTGAAAGTAAAGTGCAATTACATAATCGACTCCCTGGATCTTCTTGCTTACAATCTTTTAAAATCATTCAAACGATTAATCATAATATATTAATTTTAATTCACATAATTTTCTCCACTATATCTTTGTACTGTTAGATTAGTGTCTTCACCTCTGTAAATAAAATAGGAAGTACCAGAAATGCGGACATTTAAATAATTAAAATTATCATGTGTTTGGTTTTTTTCTTTGTAAGATATAAAACCAGCTATAAAACTGACTTCACTTACCTGAGGGAAGGTGTCAGATACTAGGAAAGCAGGGGGTTTCAGAAAGTTGCACGAACGCACACCTTCCTCGAGAGTTATAGTTCCCGTAAATAAGGGAACGTCGCATTGTGTGAGTGTATATATATGGAATTTCACACCATTGCAATTATTTTATTACCAACCGTAAAAAGACAACTCTTATAGAGTTTTTGATTACAAAATTCACTCGTGGAATTTGTATATGTTGACGAAGAAGAATAAGATACACCTTTTTAAATTGCAAGCAGTAAAACGAAATTCACATTAAACGAGATAGATCGGGATTTCATTGTGTTTGACGTGGAGATCAAGCTTAATACAAATTGAAAGAATACATATATATATAGTATAAAGGATTATATATACGTTGTAGGTATATTCATCGTGTTCAGAACAAAATCCACCATTACATTGGCCAATAATATGGCTACACGTGTCGTAAGCGTTTCCATGGAATGAGTGTTGGTAAATATCGACATGCTCTAGGCGTCCATGAATAATTATTGTGTTACATGTGCTCTAAAAGCGAATGCCTAGAGCTTTTGTCGAAACAGACACACTGTTCGCAATCTCTCACCCCAAAATTCCACAAGCTGCTTTGGGTAAAATGGTTTTTTGATAATTTTCCCAAAAAAAAACCCTTGCTACAAGCATTTAAATTCCCTGTTATAAATTGGTGAATTTAGTAAACTATTCAGAGGTAAAATTATTTTGACAATAATTCACTGCCAAACAAAAATTTTTGTTTTTATATTTTCGAATCAAACCTACATTCACTTGTTTCATGTATCTAAATTTTTATTCATTAACATAAAATAAACTAAAAAGTCACTTGATTTGATTATTAAGATTTCAAATGTTAGATTAAGGAATAAGAACTTCGGAAAAAGAGGAAATTTTGTAAAAGTAAAAAAAAAATGTTCCTATTTTGTGAAAGTTGGAATTTCTTAAGCCCCCACACCTGATTCACTTGAAAATATGTAAAGTGAACTTTGCACAAGAGTTGCTCTTTTACTTAATATTAATCCATGCCATCGAAAGTTTAAATGGAATTTGACACAGATTTAACGCTCTTTTTCAGACTTTGTACTTGATAACTTTTTTTCCCATCTTAATCTTTGGGTAATGTAACTTCCAATCTGCTGTAAATAATTATGTATGAGCATCAATTTATTTTAAATTAAATGATGTCGTTTTCAACATAAATCACTATTTTTAGAATAAAGAAATTGCTTTTCAGATAGTGAATAGCACTGATGGAGAATTCCATTCACACTGGATCGTCATTTTGAATTAATAATTAAAAAAGATTCAATTAATTTTAATTTAAAAAAAATGAATACTACTCTTCTACTCTTGTGCTTTAAAGGAGAAATTTCTGTCACTGTTTTGTAACACTTGGAATTGTAATTTATTTTGTCTGAATAACTAAACCTTTTGCACATTACAGCAAATTGTTAAGAAAGTTTATATTTTAATTTAAACAAGTCCTTTTGTTATACATATAACATAATGATGAGACTATCTGAGAGTACATAACAATAGTTACTCGTACTATAGAAAATAAATATAAAATCTCCTCTCGACTATCAAGAATATATATGATCCGCTGTGCTGAAAATCTTATTTTGTCGCAATCAAACTTCAAAGTCGAAAATGAATCTAAAATTTCATGAGGGAAGAATATCTCAGTAACTTTGGTTGTTTCGCATTTGAATTTCTCTCTTCCAAAGAGTCTCGTAGTTTATATCGCGTCGTGAAACACCGGCTTTCGTAAAGTCACGCCTTCTACTTGCTCCTATAGAAAGCTTTAAGAGGCGATGCTATTATAGAGAAAGTACTTTGCTCGCTATCGCATTGGTGGTGCCTTACTTGAAGTCATTTTTTACAGTGATACTGAGTTATGGTATTCTGCTAGAGAGGAACAATGCGATAACGAATACGACAAAATCACTCTTCCGAAAATAGTTTATAATTGACGTATAAAATCTAAAACTTCATCTATACAGATTTCATTTAAGATTATTAAGAGGGTACTTTATCTGTGAATTTAGTAATAATATAAGAGCGTTTATTTTAAATCAGATAATATTGTACGGGTTATCATCTTAGTAGTATAGCAGTTGTTAAAACATACTTATCGGTCTACTGAAAAGGATTATCACTTTCTTCATTTAATGTCTACTAAAAATGTAATTACTTCGTTCATGTTATTCTATTTTTAACCTCTACTTGTTAATGTTAATTTTTTAATGTATGTCTTCCAGCAATCATTTAAGTCTTTTTTCTCTCCATATTCTATCCTTATCTATTTTCCAGCTCTTCTCCAACTCATCTACGTTCGTTCAAAATATTTACTTTCACTCCCTTACTACTCATTTTTACTCATTTTTATTCCTCCAGGGGTGCTATTCTGTAATTTCACTTTCACTTTACTTACATTTTATTTTCGCTTCACTTTCACTTCAATTTCACTTGCACTTCACTTTCACTTTCACTTTCACTTCACTTTACTTTCTCTTCACTTTAAGTTTAACTTTATTTTCACTTTAACTTACACTTTAAGTTACACTTCAATTTCACTTGCACTTCACTTTCACTTTCACTTAACTTTCTCTTCACTTTAACTTTCACTTTACTTTCTCTTCACTTTAACTTTAACTTTATTTTCACTTTAACTTACACTTTAAGTTACACTTCACTTCCACTTTACTTTCACTTCACTTGTACTTTACTTTCACTTCACTTTCACTTCACTATCACTTCACTGTCACTTATTATGGAGAAATTGGAGTGAATATGAAATGAAGTAAAGTGAAACTCAAGTGAAATTACAGAATAACACCTCTCATACGTTTTCTCATACAGTCCACTTTTTTTACATTTCCTGCATCCTTTCTAACCCCTCATTTAATTCATCAATCTCTTTACTTCTCTCATCACCTGCTTCACACACCGTTTCCCAATAATTTGTTCTCACTATCACAAAACGCTCTTCCATTATCTCATTTAAAATTTCCGTCAACTTCATCAAATTCATGCAATATTTACCAAGACATAAATCTTCCCTATTCCGCTTTTAAATATTTTTGGTTATTATGCAAAAACACCTCTGGGCCAAGCGAAACCTTTTTTAAATAAATAATCCTTGAAACGCTACAAAATTATAATGCATCATGGCACTACCTTTCAGTTTACAACACAAACAACATAAATAAAAATAAATACTCAAAAACGCAATTAATGAAGAAACACTTATTTAACTGTTAAACGAAATAAGCCATTGACTCAATTACACAATATATACACGGAAGAAACTGAATATTTAAAAGTAGATATTGAAAAAGAAATTAATGCTTAATATATAATATATTTTAACAATTAATATCTAGATTTAAAAATTAGATCGTAGATATTAATACCTAACATTTAGAAATTAGGTTTTAATATTTGGATAGCTGTCCTCCCACCTAAAGACATTATTTAAATCTATCAAAAACCAATTTGACAGGCTTGCCTTTTTGTTAATCAATTAAATTTAGCTTCAATTGTAAAAAAAAATTTTTTTAGAATTTTTTTAGACTTTTTTTTTTGCTAATTTTACGCAGAATTAAGTATACATCTAAGAAATTTTTATGAAAGAAATCTTCAAATTCAAATACTATTCTGACAACTTCGTTAAAATTTGTCAAATTTTATTTTGACTAAACAAGTAATATACAGTTAAAAAGATGTACTTTTCTCCATTCAAACAAAAGAACAATTTTGAAAATCAGTTAAAAATTAAAAAAGTTATGTAAACACAATCGGCTTTTTAATATATATTATACATATTTAAAAAGCCGATTGTGTTTACAACTGAGAAAAAAATAGAATTTAATTTGTTTGAAGCAATAATTTCTGTATTGAATTAAGAAAATATTTGTCAAAATATAATAATTCATAATTTAGAACTAGAAGCATAATGTTGTCTAATAAAACATGCAAAATAATTGAGATGAGGGGTTGATACAATTTAATTAAAAAAATATTAATTTGTTTGAAGTAAGTGATGCAATTATTTCAAATAAAACTTTTTTAAATTAATAAATAGTATTTACAATTTGTGTAGATGTACATTTTAGACGATGCAATATGCTTTTGAATCAATAGCACGTGCTTTTGTTATTACAAACTATGTATTCAAATACGTTCAAAAGCAGATGCTATAAAATTGACAGCACTGTGCTATAAAATTGACAGTACCGTGCAGTAAAATTGTAGTCATACTTATTTGAGTTAAAAGTATTAGGTATTGTCTTATTCAAATTAAGATAATTCATTAATTGATATTTTAGTAAATCATCTGTTTTAATTTGCAAAATTTCATGTTAATGTTTTGGAAATACTTGAAAGAGGAGTTTGAAATTTAAATTTTCCCGGGAATATATCTTTGTTTTGTGATTGGTTACTAAATATACACTATACACACTTGAAATATTAATTTTTTCTCTCACAAGCGGTGATAGTTTCATCACTTTTGTATATAAGGAAATTTAAATCAACGTCATTTAAATGTATTATGATATGTATAATGTTAAATAGTATGTTAAGTATATGTTACAACAAAATTTAATTTTACGTTGAGTTGTAAATTTATAAGTTATATTTCAAACTGTATATATTGTACGTAGAATTATAAAAAAGTGTATCTAGAAATAGGTAACAAAATGTAAAAGAGCAAAAATATGTCTATTTCTTAAAATATTTTTTTCAAAAGAATAATATTTTATATTTGAAACTATAGAATTATACTATAAAATTAAATTTTAATTCATTAAAATCTAAAGTGTGATGTATTCTTTTTAAAATTATGTGTTATTCAAACTATAGCATCATGCTATAAAATTAAATTTTAATTCATTAAAATCTAAAGTGTGATGTATTCTTTTTAAAATTATGTGTTATTCAAACTATAGCATCATGCTATAAAATTAAATTTTAATTCATTAAAATCTAAAGTGTGATGTATTCTTTTTAAAATTATGTGTTATTTAAACTATAACATCATGCTATGAAATTGATAGCATATTCTATTAATTTAAAAGTACATGCTATTAAATTTATAACAGATTTAATTAAAGGTATGAAATGCATTTCTTGATATTATAGCATTTTTCGTTAATACTATAATTTCTGTAATAATATTGTATTAAATTTATTTAAATCTATAGTGCAGTAATCATTAGCACATGTTATTGAAGCAACAGTATTTGTATTCGAACGATATTGAATATGCCGTTTATTGCGACAAACAAATATTTCATTGATTCAATAGCATTTTTTTCTCAGTGTAGATAAAAACATTTCTTTTGACATGAGCGAAGTTTGTCTTGTACACCGAAGCGGATATACAAACTGTTTTTGTTAGATTCCAACACTGTGTGTGATAATCGACTAAAAAAGCGTTTTTTCAATAAATGCAAAGTATACTTTTTTCTAAGTTTATTAATTGAAAAAGGTAATGTTATGCATTTTCTTTAACTATTTTTTTCTTATAGTTTGTGATGCAATATTGCATTATTTCAATTTAGGGTTGAAAATTTTTTTTTTCAAATGAAGCAAAAGTCGATAAAGAATTTTTTAATTTAACATTCAAGAACGAAATATTCGTGGTGGGCTAGACAAAATAGTTTTAATTTTCTTTTTTACAATAAGCACCCATGTAAAATTGATTACACCATAACGCTCTGATTCGACCATGACGCGCAAAGAAAACAAATTATTATCAGCGATTTTAACTTTTTTCTTTTTTTCCGATCATTTGTTTTCACTAACCTTAGAGTTTTAGAGATTTAATTGATACTTTTTACTTGTATTAAGTAATATTACGATTTGATTTTTATGTAAATTTTGCAATTTTACAAAGTGACTATACCATGATGCGAAAACAAGGGACAAGAAACAACTACAAACATTTTTTAAAAATAAATTTTTTTTCATAAGTGTTTTGTTTTTCGAATTCCAAAAACTTAAACAATAAGAAAATATCAATATTTCTTATTATTTATTATTATATTTTATTAAAAAAATAACATTTTATTTATAAAATGGTAGTGGGGACTGATTACACCATGACGTTTTAGCACTTGAAAACAGATTTTTAAGCAAAATTTTAAACTTTTAAATGAAAAAATCATTAGACTTCTATTTGTCATCATGGAAATTAATTTTTCACGTTGGATTCGTTACAATATATGAAACTGATTTCTTAAAAAACACGAAGGACATTAAATAAAAATGCAGGCAACTTTTTTTAATTTCGTCACACAGTGGAATCTACTTGCTTATCAATTTGGTATTTAGTACCTTTTGCACTAAGTACCCTTTGTTAGTTACTTAAAATTCTGACAAATACTCTTATCCCTTTAAATTTATTATATTCAGTTAATGCAATTATATTAATATCATAAAGTAACATTATTTAGCAGCAAACTTACAGCAAGCTGCTGCTGTTACATTTAAATTAAATTTATAGTCGCGGTCGTTACTTTTGTAAATTGAATTAGTTGAATCCGGAGGTCGTTAGCAAATTTTCATACAAGTTCATGAAAACGTCCTATACTAAAATTAATTCTTAATTAATTAATTTTAATAAAGGGCGTTTTCTGCTCATCTCTGTGGGAGCTGTTTGATAATTTTCTTACTTTGATTTAAAAAAAACCAAAAAGAAGGATAAAACAACAGACGTTATAGTAAAACAAGAAATTAAATCCACACAAGGATTAATTATAAATTTCGTTTTGAAGTCTAAACTGATTGTAACCCATTTGAGTCCCCGGGTAGCCTAGCCAGTGGATTTTATTAAAACTTATTACTCGGGAGATTTTGGGATCACTAATTACGATATAAAGTCAGAATTTCAAAATTCAAAATGACGGATCCAATATGGCGGACAGTTTTTATCAAAATTGCTCAAATTTACATAAAAATTTTTACTTGGTGGCTTGGTCACTTACAAAAACTATCGACAATTAAGTATAATATTAATGCCTGCACATATGGTAAAAATTATTCAGAATAATTTTCAAATTTAATAATAGTTGGTGAGAGTAAGAGTTTCTCACCCGTAGCGTTGGTCCGACGAAAAGTCACAGATTAGGGAATTAATTAATCGTGCCTTTCACCCCTTTCCAACTCCCCCCTCGTTGTAGCTTGGGTGATTTTCCATTTCTCTCATTTCACACACCACAATCCATTCTCTTTGAATGTGACATGTTACTCTACCTACAATGTCAACGCTAAATAGCCAGAAAGACAGGAGAATCACTAAATTTCACGAAATTTAGTGTTCTTGTGCATCATTCTTGTGTAAATGTAAATATTTCAAAAAAAACATTTTATTGTTTAGAAAAAGTTTCTGTTGTTTATCTTGATGCCATAGTTGATATAGAATTATCGAATTTTCCAGATAGAATGTAATATTGCAGTAAATTTTCAACTGATTACGAATTTGATGACATATTTTCAAAATTCAAAATGTCGGATTCAAAATGGCCGGTATTTTTTCCAAATTTGGAAAAAGCTTGAAACTTGATACTCGGGAGGTTTCCAGAGCTGATTACGAATCTAAAGTCAGATTTTCGAAATTCAAAATGGCGGATTTTTTGTCAAATTTGATCAAATTCGCTTGAAACTTATTAATCGACGGTCTTTGGGTTCGTTGTTTCTAAATTTGAAGTCAGATTTTCAAAATCCAAAATGGTGGATCGAATATGGCGATCTAAAATTATTAAAATTAGCCGAAATGATTTAAATTAGACGTAAATTTAAAAATTCAAAATGGCGGCTACAGTATGGCGAACTAATGTGATAGAAAATTTTTTATTGCTGCGTTTTGACCAAATGGCGTTACTCTCGGTTTTTAGAGATCGATGCGAATATAAATTTAGTGTCAAATAATATTATTCAGTAATCACATTTACGGTTTTTGTCATCAACAAATTATGTTTGCTTTTAAAAGTATTTCCTGCTTTCTTTTCATTATCAGAGAATATTTCAAAAATCTGTAAAAATTGTTATTAAAAATACAAATAACTTTCATTCTTTGAACATTTCTATAAAGAGAAACATATAGTGGTGCAATTGAAAACTTTACGTGTTTCTAGATTTTATATTTCAAAAATGATTTTTTTATACATTTAAAATACATGGAAAAGGACTTTGAGGCACGGTTTAATATAGTTTTATTAAAAAAAAGAAGAGATTTTTTTTCATAAAACTTCAATTAAATTTTCAAAAATATCTCGCTTTCTGTAAGAGCTAAAAGGGGTGAATTTTTTTTTCTAGATCCTATTGAGGGACAAAAGATGAGTATAATTATTAAAAATATTGTTACTTTTCGTTTATTTTAAATATTATAAAAAAATTCTTGGAAAATTATTTTACTTGTCTTTTTTTCCAGTCTCTAGATATTTATTTCACCAACAGTAATGGCACTGACTTATAGTGTGTCAGCAGTTATATCGCATTGAATCGGAGGATGATTTCTGCACTAGGTGCAATTACAAACACACCCTATCTATTCATTTCCGAATCTATTCTAAGCAATGTGGAACGTTAAAGCCTTCATACACCACCACATATATTTCGAAATATTAAAGCCGATGTTCGCATCTAATTAAATAAAGAATAATCCGCATAAGAAAATGTACATAATAAATATTTAAAATTGTAAACTTTAGTCTTCCCCCTTCATCAATTATTATTTTCTCCCATACTTCAATATTCTATTATGTATTTTCTTTTTTTTCAGAAAAAGTTTTAACATTTTTTTTCGAGATTTTCTATATAATGGAAATTTACACTTTTTGTATTAAACAGATAACTTTTGAAATATTTCGTGCACAACACTAGTTCGAGTAACTTATACAAAGCTATGCTCTAAATTCCACACGGAAAGTTTGCCTTTCAAGCATCACAAAAGAGAGATGCCTATTAGTCAAATGCGGCTTTTGACAGTCGACGTTTTACATCTTTATTCTGACCTTTTTTTTCGCTACGGAAATAAGGGTGAAAGGTAAAAAGCGTTTGTTTAGTAAGCTTTGAGAAATAAGAGCTTCGTTTATGAAAGTTTCGTAGCAGGTGCCCCGAAACTCTCCTTCTTTCCGTTTTCTGCTCTACTGAACTTACGAAACAATAAAGTTGACGTCAAATACTCAGCATCATTCAAAGAACATTTTTTTTATTTCAAAAAAAATGTCCTAACAATTGCAATATAGAAATAAAAAAAGCAACCTTATTTTTCTCACATTCAGTGTGAAATGAATTTTTTTTTTGCCAAAACGATTCTACTTTACTGCGCAGTGTTACTAATTTTCAAATATGTGTCACTTGTGTTAGGATAATTTATGTTAAATTTTAGTCATGGTGAAAAATTTATAAATTTTGAGAGCTTCAAATATTTTTATAAATTTGATTGTTCTTAAAAATTAAGTCCCACATATTAGATCCGTTATTTTGAATTTTAAAAATCTGACATCATATTCATAATCAGTGATGCCAAAAAGCCCCGAGTAACAAGTTTCAAATGAATTTGATCAATTTAAAAAAACTAATCCGCCATATTGGATTCGCCATTTTGCATTTGGAAAATGTAAAAAGCAGCCAAATCCGGAATGATATAACAGGAAACGAAAATAACACATTTAAAAATTTTCCTGATCATTTAAGAAAAATCTAAAAAAAACGGTTAAGAAATATTATTTTGCTTTACCAGTGGAAATAAAATTTAAGAAGATAAACCTACATACTATATATAGTGAGAAAAATAAGTAAAAGTAAACTATTTTGGGGTTACGTCAAATGCGTATATTTTCTTATTAAATTAGTTATTAAAATAATATACAGTTTAAATAAAAACTGAAAAATTAGTTTGTCAATATTGCATTGACGAAATAAATGCAAAAAAGTTTGCTTTAAAAAAGTTGTTTGTTTTCAAGAAATTGTTAATTAAATGTTTGCTTTTGAAATTAAACAGTAACGAAATTTTCAAATGCAAGCTATAAACAGCAATATTTAAAAATTAACAGAAGAATAATATTTAAATTGTTGAAAATTAAATATTTTTTAGCGAATTTTAATATATACTTAATGATTTTAAAATGAAAGCAATATTTTTAACTATATTAATTTATTCATAATAATATTAAATTATTTTGTTTTTTAACTAAATTGCATTGTAAGTAAAAATTTAGGCACATTTTTATTCCTATTTTGTTTAAAAACGAGTTTAAAAAATAGTTTACAGGAAAATTCTTTTACAGGACTGTGTAAACGAATTTGCCAATTTTTTTTTTATAAAAAATCTCAATTTAAAAAAATTGTGGCTTAACCCCTTTTGCCATGCCACCCTTCAAGTATAGAGTCAAAGATAAGAAAATATAGAATGCGGAATATGGAGTTAGAAATGCGGAATACGAAATGTGGAATTTTAAATATGAAATGTGAAATGTTAAATATGGATTTCGGAATATGAAAATTTAAAATGTAGAATATGAATTATGAAATTAAGAAAGTTAAATATAGAATGCGAAATTTGGAGTAAAAAATGTGGAATACGGAATAAAAAATTTTTAATGCGGAATCCGAAATGTTGAATATGAAATGTGGAATCTGGAATGTGAAATTTGAATGTTGAATATGAAATATGGAATCAAGAATGTGAAATGTGGAATGCGAAATGTGAAGTTAGAAATGCGAAATCCGAAATGTAGAATTATAAATATTAACTGTTAAATGTGAAATTCGAAATGTATAATATGAAATATGGACTCAAGAATGTGAAATATTTAATCCGGAATATAGAAATTTAAAATGTGGAATATGATATATGGAATGCGAAGTAAGGATTTAGAAATGTGGAATACGGAATAAAAAGTTTTAAATGCGAAATCAAAAATGAAAATTTTGGATGTTGAATATGAAATGTGGAATCCGGAATTTTGAATGTTGAATATGAAATAAGGAATTCAGGATGTTGAATATAAATGCGAAATATGGAGTTAAAAATGTGAAATCCGGATTTTAAAATGCGGAAACTGAAATTTTTGAATGTTGAATATGAAATGCGAAATCTGGAATGTGAAATTTGAAATGTAGAATAAAAAATATGGAATCAAAAATGTGAAATATGGAATGCGTACTATGCAGTTAGAAATGTGGAATCCGGAATTTGGAATTTAAAATGTGGAAACTGAAGTGTAAAATTTTGAATATGAAATGTAGAATCCAGGATTTGAAGTTTTGAATGTTGAATATGAAATATGGAATTCAGAATGTAAAATATAAATACGGAATATATGGAGTTATAAATGTGGAATACGGAATGTGGATTTTTAAAAGCGAAGTATGTTAAATTTTAAATGTTGAATATAAAATGTTTACCCAAAAATGTGAAATATGAATGAGAATGAAGAATTTTTTAAATCCTGCAGCCGAAATGTGGAATTTTGAATGTTAAATATGAAAGGTGGTATTCGGAATGTGAAATTTTTTGTGTAGAATATGAAACGTGGAATCAAGAATGTGAAATATGGAATCCGGATTATGGAGTGAGGAATGTGGAATCCGACTTTAGGTTTTGAATCAGTGACCCTAAAAGACCCTAAAATGTATTTGGTTATTAAATTCCTTGACTAGAAGAACGTATGCTTTAAGGGATTAAAAACTATTTTTACCTTTTCTCACCATTAGTAAAAAATTATTATCTTTATTGCTCTCTGAAATTGACCATTATTTCTCAATACTTGATCCGCAATGAAATACAATTAAATGTTTCAATGCACTAATGCTTTTTTAATTTTGCGAACTATTATCAAAAAAAAAAACTCGTGTGGCACGCAATATGGTAAAATCGATGCTATAGAATTCCGACGCGCACGCTATGTTAATTTTCTCACCGTCAGACTTTGCACTCATAAGCTTTGAAAACTCTGTTTAACATTCGTTTAATGTGTTCAATAATTTATATTATCATGTTCCTTAATTACCGAATATGTTTGAAAAAAGCAACTTTAAAAATTCATGGTTTATGACTGCAAAATTTACCAGGATCAGATATAAGTATAAAATCATCAGGATTATTTCACGAGATTATAAAAAGTTTTTCATGTACATTTTAATTCATAAACATTTCACTTAAAACTGACAGGGAAATTTTTTTTTACTGTTTTAAAAATTAAATCGCGTTTAATCCGGGGGAAAAAAGTGGTAGTAAAAAAGAAACAAACTCCACGCGATTGATAATTTAATTTTGCCTATCATTCCCATTCATGGCACATGTGACTGAAAAAAATATTTTAACAAAGTTTTTAATAAAAAAAAATGTGAAAAAAGAGTCTTTTTCAGTTTGCATCTGGGAAATTGAATATTTTTTTTAAATACATTAAAAGCAGGATCAACTATAAAAGTATTTTTTTTTATTCATGTTTCGTTTGTGATGGGGATTTTGGTCTATAAACTTGTTACAACAACGTTGTTTTATCGGAAAACAGAATTTCAACTTCCTTATAAGTGAGGGTGAGTTTGATGATAATAATTTTGGGTTTCGAACTTATTATTACTCATCAGACCTTTACATGATTAATTTTCTGATAGACAATTTTCATATATATCAATTTTATTTAAAGTGTAAGAACAAAAAAAATTTTTTTTCTGATACCTTTTTGTCTTTTAATTTTTGGAGAGTTAATTGAAAGAAGGATTCACATGTTGGTACGAAAACCATGTTAATTAGAAGCAAGTAGTACTTGAGGTAAAATGCAGCAATCAAGCAGTCCAACAACCGCATCTACATCGCTATTTTCCACTACGAGAAAGAGAAATTGAAATGTCTGCAGGCAATGTTTCTTCAAGACTGTTTTCTTGAAATGAAAATGAGGACAGAAAAAAAAATTTTCCAAATTGTAAACATTGGAACTGACATATAAATTATAATTTAAAATTTTGATTTATTTTAAATTTATTTTTATTTATTGTTTACAAGTATTCAAATTCTGGAGAAACTAAATGAAGAATACAAAAAGTTTCCTTAAAGAAATTATTTATTTTTAGCAAACTGAATGAAAAGAAAAATGCTGTAAATTGGGGATCGTGTTTCCTCGTACATACTCGTGACGCGACGAATCTTCCCGAGTAGTTCACGAAGCTATACGAATCGTATAAACATTCGCCATTTGCAAATTAATTTACAGCTCGTATAAATCTTGCTGAAAACTGTATTGGTAAAATAATAAATTAGTTTAGAAAAATATTCAACATTTTCTCTAATGATAATTATTTCTTCGTCTGTATTATTTTTGTTCTTAAGAAAAATAGAGAAAGTGGAAAATAAGATTATTTTTACCAGAAAATATTTTGTACACATTTTTAAAGTAACCTAATTACTTTTACTTTATTATAAAGAAAGTTAAAGTTAGAGACTATGAAAGTCTGTTACACTCACATTATGACTAAAATACTTCTTTTGAAAAAGCAAAAAGAGTTTTTCTAAATTAAAACAAATTTCTTTTGGAATTAAAATGTTAAGACTATTATTTATACTGAAAGTTTCATGAAAATATTCAAAGTTTTTTTATTTACAATTAAGTGGAATTTTTTTTTAATTATAGCAACTGCATTTTAAAAGACGATAAAGGTTCCTCAAAAGTGGTAAAAAATAGAGAAGAATAATCCAGAAAAATACTTTTTGAAAATTCAATCGCAATTGCTTTAAATTTTACCTTCAGTAGAGTATAATATTTCTTTTGAAATCAGGGGGTTCATTATGTAATTTCACTTTACTTTCACTTCACTCAAAATTTACTTTTACTCCACTGCCACTTTCACTCAAAATTTATATTCACTATACTTTCACTCAAAATTTATTATCTCTTCAACTTCATTTTATTTTCATTTTTGTTTTTTGTATTCTCTCCATTTTCACTTCACTTTCACTCAAAATTTATTTTCACTGCATTGAGTGGCTCTTTGACTCTTTGAGTCAAAGTGAAAGTAAAGTGAAAGTGGAGTGAAAATGGGATGAAAGAAATTTTGAGTGAAAGTGAAGTGGAATTGTAGTAAAAGTGGAGTGAAAAAATATTGACTGAAATAGAAAATGAAGTGAAAATTGAGTGAAAATAAAATTTGTGTGAAAGTGCAGTAAAATTACATAATCGACCCCCAGGTCGAAATTGTTCTTTATCGAAAAAAATATAGAACATTCAATAATTAAGAATTAATTTTTAAAACACGTATTGTAATAAATACTCATCAATATTGAAATTCAGTGAAATATAGTTTGACTCGTCTCCAAACCATAATTGCAACTCATGATGACTCTCAGGAGTAATTGTGTGTGATTTACTATATCGCTTAGGTGAACGCCATTATCTTAATCTCCCCTAGGTTTTTTCTCTTTTTAAATGATTCTCCACATGCAAATTCCGCAAATTGAACAAATCCATAGAACTTCTAAAGATTCCGTTAGAAAACGTTTAAAAACGATAAATTTTGTCACTTACTGCAGATTCTATCATAATTATTGGAATTTGTAGTAAATCTCCAGAGGGTACTTTCCGGGAAATGTTTTTAAATGATGCGCCTTTTCTAAGTGCAGTACAACTCATTAAATTTTTACCAAATCAATATAAAAAAAATTTTTACAAAAAATTTTCGAAAGTCTTTCCAAAATCAATTTCATTGAGTGTTTAATGAATTGAAGACAATGCGAGTTTATATAGTAAAATTCTGTGCGGAAATTATTATCAAAATTTCGAGGTAATCTCCAGGGAACACTTTCGGAGAAATGTTTCCAAATGGGTTGGAAATTTAAAATAATGTTAGCCCCTTAAGAGACGAGAAAAGAAAGCCACATAAATATAGTGAATTCGTGCGAGAAGTCTGTTTAATTGTAAGGGAGAACGGGTAGAGACTGACTGTGAAATACAGAGAACATGAATGTGGACAAGTAAAGAGAGTGACAAATGCATGAGGAATACACGATGCTTTTCCACGGATTTTAGGTAATGTTGGTGTGGAAGGTTTTCCTTTTTTTTCACTACCCACTCATAATTCTTTTCAAGACAGGAACAAAAATCTGACACACATTTGTATCTGTAATGGCTAATGCATATTGTTAGTTAGTGCTGTCAAGATTACTTTTAAAATGAAATAAACATTTTTTTAAAATTGTGTTTATTGAAGGATTTTAATAAATTCGTAATTATCTAACTTTATCTCGGATCCAACTTTCATTTCAGTGTTCTACCTTCTGAATTGCGAACTTTCTATTTCGGAAACTATATTCCGGAGCTCGAATTCTATCTTCCTGTTTCCGAATTATTGCATTTAATTATATTTCACATTTTTTTAAATTTATATTGAAAAAGATTAAGAATTTAACAGTGAGTAAATGCACATAAACACATTATGCATCAGAACATAGATATTGTGTGGAACACACACTTAAAGAAAATAAAGATTTTATTAAAATAAAGTAAGTAAGAGAAATTTAGATACTTGTATTAGGGTTTAGAGGTTATAATATATTCTCATTACTTTAAAAATTTGTTTAACTTTATTGGCATCTACAAAACAATTCCAAAACCTTAAAATCCACTATTTCCAAACAGTAGAGATTCTCACCTCACTACTTGAACAGTAAGTAGGAAGGAGGCGATCCACTACCAAACTTTAAAGGTTACAAGTTTTTTTGTGTAACATTTTACCTTTCATTATATTGTTTTATTAATTAAAAATAATTTATTTATTAATTTAGTTAAATTATTACAAGATCCTGTTCATGATGTCATTCTACATTTTATGTTTCACATCTTCCGGATTCAGTATTCAATGTTTTAGATTTCACATTCCAGATACCATATTTCACAATTAGGATTGTATCTTCTATATTCCGCAAAACCGAAATGTTGAAACGGAATCATGAATTCCACATTCCAAAATCCATTAATACCAATACCGTTTGCACATTCCGCATTCTTCGAACCATCCCCAGTAGCACGTTATATTACAGAAATATTGAGAACATTGTCTCAACATTACCAACGTTTGCCTCAATGTTGTCAATGTTGCTGGAACATTTTGTGCTACTGGGGATATAACGAATTCAATTTCCGCATTCCTAACCCCAAATTCTGGATTACGAATTACGGGTTTCGTTTTGATATTCCGGAAATATTTTCAAAGTTGAATTACCGGAATGTGAAATACGACATTCGGAATTGGAAATCTAAGATTGGATTCCGAAATGTTGGGTAAAGAACCTGAAGTGTTAAGTCCAGGTAGATAATTATGTAACTCATTCTAAATTACAGATTTAAAATTCCACATTCCGGATTCCACATTGCCCACTTCAAATTCCACATTTCTAATTCCATTGTTACGATCAAGTTCGCAACTTTTATATTCACCCTAAATTTGAATTATATAAAATCAATTTAATTAATATACACATTCAACATTATTACACAAAAACAGATATTAATTTGTAATATCGATACTCATAATTTCAGCATAAAACAATTTCTCAACAACCCCTTTTTTAATCGGGTATTTAGTAGAAATAATGAAGTAAGATAGAATCTTCTTTATTTTTAATATTGAAAGCTAAGATGTTTCTGAGTTGATTTCAATTGTCTCTCAATAACAAAGTGTTACATTTTAGATGTTGCAATTACAACATTCTGCAAGCTGTCATAATTTCACTTAGCAATAACTAAGTACAATAAACTGCAATTAGGATTTTTCCCCACCTAATTGTCAATCAATAAAAAGAATCGACAAAGGGAAATCTGGGCAGTTGCCCGCGTAAACTTGGCGAAACTAAGTCAAAAGGCAGTTTAAGTCAGACAAGAGTACCTGAAATTATTATATATTTTACAGTCATATAGACTTGTTATGATTAATTTTTGTAAGACACAAAAGGTGGTCTCAATTTATAATTCTCAAATTAACATTTAAGTTATTTGAATAGAGAATAAAAGTTCACATAGAAATCAACAACATTGACAGCATATTAATATTAAAGGAAATAAGCATTTTAAAAGTGGGTAATAAAAATTGACAAATATATATATATATATACATGCACACAATTTTAAAAACATATATTGAAATTTCATATATTATTCTGGGAATACTTTTGTCAGATTAAAAGAAATTGTTGTATTTAAAAATACTAAGGGTTTTTTTTAAATATATATTATAAATATTTAATTAATTGATTTTTATTTATTCCTTTTTCCAAACAGTTATTTATTACAAATTCTATTTTTATTTATATGACACAATTGTCACGTAAACGAAATTAATATTTACGTATAGGGAAGAATCCACTACTTTTCTTATTTTATTTGCTGAAGAGCCTTTTTTTATCTAAGAGCAATTTGAATTGATGATAAAATAAATTCTTTTATTTTAATTATTTATTTAAATCGTTTCTTAACATCCATATTCCGTATTTCACATTTTGAATTTCGTGTTTCACATTCCACATCCTATTTATTACCAGTCCCAAATATTCTTCTTTTTACTTTAAGCTTCCGTATTACTTGAATGTCAAATTTTAAATGTAAAATTTGAAGTATCGAATCTAAAATGTGAAATCTCGAATATAGAATATTAAATTTGGAATAAAAAATGTAAAATATGGAATCCTGTTTATGAAGTTAGAAATATAAAATTTTGAATGTAGAATATTAAATATGGAATGAGGAATGTGGAATTTAAGATTTAAAATTTGAAATGTGGGATATGAAACATCGAATCCAGAATGTGTAATTTTGAATGTAGAATATGAAATGTGGAATCAAGAATGTAAAACATTGAAATCGGAATAAAGAAATTAAAAATGTGGAATTTAAAATATAGAAGTAAAAATGTAAAATATGGAGTTAGAAATGCTGGATTCCGGAATAAAAAATTTTAATCGCGGAATCCGAAATTTAAAATTTTGAATGTTGAATATGAAATATGGAATCCAGAATGTAAAATATGGAATGCGGAATATGGAGTTAGAAATATGGAATCCGGAATGCGGAATCCTAAATGCAAAATTTTGAATGTTGAATATGAAACGTGGAATCAAGAATGTGAAATATTGAGTTAGAAATTTATAATTCGGGATTTGAAATTTAAATTGTGGAGACTGAAATGTGGAATTTCAATTGAGGAATCGTCACATTTGAAATGTGGTATAAATGATGATGAATATGAAATGTGATATTTTGAATGTGGAATATCAAAAGCTACGTCAAGAATGTCAAATATAGAATCCGGAATATCAAATTAGAAATGTGGAATTTGAAAAAAGTCGAATCTGAAATATGATATATGAAATAAGGAATGCGGAATATCGAATTAGAAATGTGAAGTTTAAAATGTAAAATATGGAATTCGTAATTTTAAGTGTGGAATCTGGAATAAGTTATATAATTAACCACAATTCTACGAGATATGTTTGGAATTTCAAAACTAACGTTCGTTCACCGGAAAGCGCTACATTTGCAAAATGTTTTTGTTCCTACAAGAAAAGATTTCGGAATGTGTTTTTTGTAAAACACAGTGAGAAATTTAACATAAAGTGTCCTCTCAAAATTCTGTCGATTTCTTATTAAATTTAAAGAAAATTCCTCCTGCGGAAATCAATAATTCCAAAAGAAAAACTGTCCAAAATCCAACAGAATTGTAGACAAAAAATAGAATCCATAGCGATCATTATTAATTGGAATTAACTTGAAATAGAAGTCCACGAATTGAAATAAGTAAAAGAACATTAATTAAAATGACTGCAAAAGTGTTTTCGCATTTGATAAAATTCTCCTATTTTTATACAAATAGTCACTATTGATTCTCTGATAATTTCAGGCTCAGGCATATTCTACAATTTAACTAAGAGGATTTATGCTTCACGGGATATCGTGTTGACTTTGCAGCCAGCTGACTTCTTAGTTAAACTGATAAGGAACGTAGAGCGAACAATTGAAAACGTAACCGCCCTTTGAAAAGTTGCTTTGTCACAGCTTGCCCGCCCGCATTTCAACTTCTGTCTGATGTTTACAAATATAATCGAGACTCACTACAAACTTTGAAATCTATACGTTTACACAAAAATATACATTCTAATACAAATTCAACTCGAAAGTTTCTTCACGCTCAAGTTTAAATATGTTCCGAGAAGAACTTGAAAATTATTTCATTCTCTTTTAAAATTTCAAAAACTGTTAGACTATTCTGTCGCAGTAAAATATGTTGTTCATTTTTCTAAAAAGTTTTTCAACTAGAGTGTAATAAAAAAAAGTATTTTTCACTTTTCCCTCTAAAAGTTTTAGTTGATATTATTTGCAGCATTTTAAAAAAAATGAATTTTCATCTTTTTCATTAGCATTAAAGTAATTGTAATAAAAAATTATTAAGTAACTCATTCATTTTAATCTTTTGATAAAATCGCACGTCGACATTTAAGCCAGTGGCGCATGAACATTTATTTATCATTCCGTTGCTTTGAGATTATTTTGTTCTATGTGCTTTAAGCTCCTGTGCATAGAGAAATAGAGATAAACGAAGCTCGAAGCATTTAACGTAGCTTTCGTAATGCAAACAAAGCGCCATTCGTCTCCGCAGGTTTTGTCTGCGCACATTTTTCGTGTGCGGCCAAAATATTGAAGCGGACATTAAAATGCAACGACGTGAAACTGTGAAGCGTTTAGTCGCTTGAGGCAATGGCATAGAAGTAAACGTATTTTCATTTCTACAACTATTCAGAAATTTTGTTTGTATTCAACAACAAATGGAATTCATGATAAATATCATAAACAGTAGGCTGAAGAAAAATTCCTCTCTCTCTCGTATAAATAATAAAGTGTATTAATTAATTTTCTCTATTCCATTTTCAGTAATTTATTGGAAACTAAATAACAGAAGAGAAAATACCTTATTATTTTCAACCTGGGTCAGATATATTTAAAACGAAAGTAATTGAACTCTATAATAATCGATTGGAACATACCAGTAAATCTTCCGTCCATTTGTTCCTTTATTACAGTTGCATATTTTTCCAATTCTAAATATCATTTCACGGTAATTTTCACTAGTTGATTGATTTTTTTCATCACCATCAAGAGTCGATCATTAAGTTAGCACACTTTTTTTTACATGAAAACTCTTTAAGAGGAAGAATTAAGTACACCACTATTACTCATACTCTTGATATGAAAAGTTATTTCCAATTTTTAGTGCACCCATTGCATCAAAATAAGAACGACCAGAGTAATGGAAGCCAGTACGCTAAAAGCATATAAAATCCAATTCTAGGAGCTATACTGATTTTTGTCATTGATGGAATAAGTACTTGAGAATTGTGAAAAAAATTGAATTGGTAATTCTGTTCGAAATTTATGAACTGATAAAATTCATTTAAATAAATTTGTCCTAATTTGTCAAGGAATTGTACAAAAGTGTTCAAATCGTTCAAGGCGAGTTTAACAAATTTTGTCATTTCGATTCATCTAGATGATGAAAGATTGAAATCTGTGGAAAAGCTGGTGTCATCTAAAAGCGATAGTTTCGGTTTTAATTGGACTAATTCGAATAACAATTATAGAAAAAATTGCTCGTTGCAAATTAATTCTAAAATCACTACTTTTTGTCTATAATCAAGAAATTAAAGCGTAATTTTGAATTAACTATTTATTCTATTTGATAAACATTTCCAAATAGATTCATCAGGATTCCAGGACTAATTAATTACATTTCTTCCGTATTTCCAGTTCTAATTCCATCCATCAAGTAATCTATCGCAAAACAGATGGAATCATGGGGAGATAATTTCGGACTTAATAATACTAATCCGGATGATAAGAATTTAACAATTTGACAATTTGACAATTTGTCTATGATGGGAATTAACTCAAAATTCACTAGTTAGAATCTAATGAATTGAATTGATTAAAGTATTTTCGGATTTACTAATTTATCCCCCTTGGCACAATTTCCAGAAAATTTTAATCGGAACTCGACAAATAAATCATTGGAAAGAATCAATTCGAGAAATATCTCCAATTTCGATTTACTTCCATCGGAAATATGGTGGAATCACGAGGAGATAATTTCGAACTCAATTATGCTAATCCGGATAACAACAATTAAAAGATTTTACTGTAATTAATTAATTCCGAAATCACTAGTTAATTTTTATTTATGAATTGGAATTCCACCAATAATAATTAATTCTATCTAAAACTTCCAATTCCATTTGATTTCATTGTAAATATGACGGAATAAAGAGGAGATAATTTCGAACCTAATTTTGCTAATTTGGATAACAATTTAACGATTTTGACATAATGCATTAATTCCGACTTTACTAGTCTGCTTAATGAAGAGATGATTCATCAAAACCAAACTCGGATTTACTAATTATCCATTTTGAGAATAATTTCCAAATTGATTCATCGGAATGTGACCACTAATTAAATAGATTTCTCTAGAATTTACACTTCCCTTTGATTCTGTTGGAAATCTGTCGATAATCTTCTGCAAACGCTGGGAAATAACTTTGGTTTTGATTAGACTAATCCGGATGACAAGAATTTGACAATTAATCTACGTTGACAATTAATTCCGCATTCACCAATTTGTGATTGATTAAAAGATATCATCAACGTATTTTCTGATTAATTAATTGTCCATTTCGGAAAAGTCTTCAGATTAAGAGACTTCATCAAAAGTAATTTTGGATTAACTAAGTATCCTTTGTGAGAAAAATTTTCAAATAGATTCATCGGCATTCCATCAGTAATTAAATAGATTTCTCAAAAATTTGCAGTTCCTTTTGATTCAATTAGTAATCTGACAAAAAGTTTGTGGAATCAGAAGGAAATAACTTTGGTCTTAATTGGACCAATCTAGATGAAAAGAATTTCACTATTTGACAATTCATCTACTTTGAGAATTAACTTCGAATTCAATAGTTTCGATCAAATTATGTGATTTGGCTAAAGTATTCTCAGATTTACTGATTTATCCTTTTTTCCAAAATTTTCCGGAATTAGTAGTAGGATTTCCATCAGTAATTAATTGGATATTTGTCAAATTTATAAATTCATTTGATTTTATTGGAAATATAGTGGATTTACGAAGAGACTACTATTTCGAACCTAATTAGACTAATTGGGATAACAACAATTTTACTCTTATGAATTAATTCCAAATTCATCAGTTTATGTTCCACTTGATTCCGTCGAAAATCTGCCAAAAACTTTGTGGAATTAAAGGGAAAGTAACTTTGGTCTTAAGTGAACTAATTGGGATGACAAGAATTTGACAATTTGTCAATTTGTCTGTTTTGAACTGCTTCAAAATTTAAATAGCACATTTGTGTCTAATTATTTATTTTGGGAAAATTTTCCAGAAACACACTTTAGTCCATATGTAATCTGTCGACAATTTAATGGAATGCTAAAGAGATAATTTCACTCTTAATTACACTAATCTGGATGACAAGAATGTAACTATAAACCAAACTGTTTAGAATTAATTTACGATTTGGCAGTTGGCGTCTAATTTATTAATCTAATCACTACTTTAACTAGAACTAAAAAATTGGATTAAAATCATTAATTATTTTCCGTCTAATGCCAATAGAATTAATTGCCGACTTAATCGAATTAGTGATTCATGATACAAAGCGAACCTGAATGTTTTAAATTAATTATGAATTTCGAGTTTCAAAGATAGAATTAATTATCAGACGTATTTCAAATATCTGTAACGGGACAAGGTACGAAATTTACGATTTAAATTAAGAAGGAGTTTTCCTCTGTTAATTTTATGAATGTTGTTAATTCATAATTTTGAAATAGAGTTAATTTGGTTAATTAGTTAATGACCCATTCTTAATTCATTAATTATTCTATAAAATAATTGCTTTTAACTTTTTGCTATTTCAACGTCCATAGTTTCAGTGTCCAATAATTTCTTTCTGATATTCCACATGGTACAATATTTTTTCAAAGCTTCCCTAGATAATTTTTGGACTTCAGACGGAATATCTGAAGAAGATTTCTGGATTTTTATAACATCCGTCTCAATAAAAGCTTTCATGGGATTTTTATGATAGCTCCCCATAGGATTTCAATGCAGGTTTCTTATTCATTTCTATGAATGTATCATTACAGTGCAAATTTCTTTGAATGTTTGGTGAAGCTTTTTTCGAAAATTCCATATATACTCATTTGGATAAGATTCATTGGGATCTTTCCTCGAGATTTTAGGGAAAGTTTACTTGAGATTTTGGAGACAGTTCACCATGGGATTCCAATTAGCATTTTTTATTGGAATTCCAGTAGAAGTTTACGTTAGAATTTGGGAAAAGATTCCTTTAAGATTCCCATGTAAGTTCCCATAGAAATCGGGTGAAAATTCCCTTGGGATTTCGCTGGAAATTGTAATTATGGTAATAATTCTTTATAAATTTCTATGAAGCTTCTCATGTGATTTTGGTGAAGGTTTTTCTTGGAATTCCTGTGAAACTTATCCTTAAATATTGGTAAAATTTCCCTTAAAATTACAGAGGAAGTCATCCATAAGACTTTGGGAATAAATTCCATTAGATTCCAATGAAAATTTCTCCTGTGATTTCGATTAAGCTTTTCCTAGAATTTAGTTAAAGTTTCCCTTGCAATTCACTGGAAGTTTCTCTTCAAACTTTTCTTCCATGGATTCCAGTGAATCTTTCTTCGAAATTTTGATGAAACAGAAAGTTCCAAAAAGGTGTTACAAGATAATTAGAAATACTTCTATTTTTATCTAATGTAATTAATATTGTTCGTCCTCAATTTTATAATTTGTTGTCAGGATTTCCAATTATAATCAGGAAGGAAAGGGAGGAAAAGGTAACTGAATTATAAGAACAATTTAATTACTAATAAAAAATGTATTTGAGATTAACAATTACTGAAGATGTATCACAACAAAGCAAAGCAATCCTGATAGGAAAATGATATCGAGGCACTGAGGACAAGAAATGCACGTAACTGTGAAATCAAACTACTAGCGGAACGAATCAGTTGTAACGAGGGTAATCCAACAAGTGTCGCGTCTCCCTTGCTTTGGCGATTGACACCCTCGGAAACCTTCTGTCACGATACAATTTATAATTAAGCCATATTGTATACGCCATTGAATTTTTGTGAATCTTATATTGAATTCGTATTCAGTTATATCGAAAATCCTCAGAACTATTGAAAATTTAGATATTTGTAGTTAAATTCTGCTTTATTATCAAAGTTTCTTTGTTTCTACTCAGTTTTCGAAGAATTCGACAAACTCAGAAAATTCATTAAACGATTACTCAGAGACAATAGAAGATTTTTAAAATTTTCAAAATGGATATTAAAGGGGAAGAGTAGCACTTTTAGGTTCAATATTGACCTTTTAGAGAAAAAAATTATTTCTTGATGTTTCATGACATCAAATATAACTAAAAACAGGCTTTTTGCATTTTTAGGTTAAAATATCTCGAAAACCTGACGTGATGGGCCCCTTTTGAGGTCGGATTCGGATTCAGCACGTCGAAATCCTTCGGAAAAGTATTGTCTGATTCTTGGAAAGTAAATTGAATCAAATTTTGTTGGCCTGTGTAATCATATTAAAGTTTATTTAAATATTTTTTTAATCCACAGGACCAAATATTTCGAAAATCACTTGCTAATTGACTAAGCCAATTGAAATTCGTGATAGTTTCTATGAAATACACTTCGTTGCAAAAGGAAAACTCATTTAAACTAACAAAATTCGTACCATAAATCATTCATGACATTTAGATTCCAAACAGCAAGTATTTGCTATTTCAACCCAGAGAGTTTTCATAATAACATTATCAATATAGCCATGAAACTAAAAGCTTTACAGTTGTGCCTATTTATTAAAATGAATTAGTACCTTTAATAATTTAAGCTCAATAAACATTTCAAAAACTAATAACTACAATGAAAATAGATAGACGAGGTACCTATATAGACGAGATATACTTTAAAAAAACTTTCTTGCTATTGACATATAAAAACGTAATTTCAACACGCACAAAATATATCATTAGCGTAGAATAATTTAATAAATATATTTTCCAACACCATTGCAAATGACATTTGTCAAATAACACGCTAAAGTACGCTCATCAAAAGTATAACTCGATTTGCTGATGTTATAAGTTGGATCATCTCGCCTGAGCCGCTTTTCCGTTTGCCACGTCACTGCACACATTTAAAACGAGAATTGAGAAGCAAAAAAGACTTCGCACCAGCGGACCTGAAACTCAAGCGTAGAACGCATTTCGAATTCTGAGCAGAATCGTGGATAACGTTAGTACGGATCAGTGGTATCTGTAACCATGAAGCGCTTTTATTGAATCTCACTTTCTTGTACAATACGACTTTTCAGTTGCTATAGCTTGCTCAAGATACGTGAAAAATAACCTAAGTGTATAATTTAGAGACTCTGAGAGTTTACTTTCTATTGATGTTATTTATTGAAACTTTCAGAAATAAGGGATAATAACTCGTCTCTCTAACTTAATATACAATTATTTATTATATTCATTATTATTGAATTTATCTATTATTCAAAAATTGCAAATTTAGTTATTATTTATCGTGTCTGAAAAAAACTGTATTAAAAATGAATTTTAAATTATCACGTCTCAACTTTTTTTTTGCTAACTTGAATAATAGATGAAAAATAATAATTGTATATAATCAGCCAACATAATATCGGGCATTTTTGATAAGCACTTCAGAAAAATTGGCATCGAATGCCAGACATAAATGGGTCAGATGTACGCAATAAAATATTAAAATTTATCATCAATAATTGCAATTCTGCAACATTTTTTGTTAGCGTACTGTAGTCTAAACTTTTTTACTCTTTATTCCTGGCTTTCTGTTCTGCTTCTTGTTGTAAAAATAAAATTGGATTATAATTATTTTAAATATTGATTTCTGGTATCCATTAATTTAACTAATCCCACGTTTCGTTTTTTTCCAGAAAAATCTAGGTTTTTACAAAATAATACCAGTTTTCAAATAAATTTTAGCAAATTAAGATTTTTATGTTGTGAGTTTTGTAAACAATCAGAAAATGGAGTAATAGGAGACTAACACATTATACATAACTTCACTGAATGTATTCAAAATTATCAATGTTAATTGCAATTTACCAAATGACTAGTAAGATTGGAGTGAAGGACAATTTTTCTGTAGCGGTAGGTACATTCTGTTTTCGGAAATAGATGTAGCCATTATTCTGAAGTCACAATATTAAATATTTATTCAGGGGGTGAGGATATTCCGAGGACAAAGCTGTCGTCATCCTCGTATACGTCGATGAAGAGAATATTATCATCATCCCAGGGTTTTCCTTATGACAATTTCTCGAGTTACCCTCTTTCACTAATTACCAGAAGTCTCGTACACAACACGCATTCGATTAATGCTGACCTTTCAGAAAGGGCAGGAGACTCGGTCGTACTAATTACTCATCCCCGGAAGAACTATTCAATGCAATTAGCTGATGACTTTGTTTACAAACTAAATACACAATTAGTTGTAATATTAAAAATTTTTCAATCACAAAGGTTTTTCTACTTAACCCAAACACATTAGGATACATTTTACAAAACCCTGGAAAAATTAATGAAGTGATGTTTGCAAATGATATTAATTTTTACTCTTAATTTTTGAGGATCTTTAGAAGCATCTAGTTTCATAAAATGCGGGCCACAGTCGAAGAAGTAATTGTCGAGGACAATTTTTCAGAATAAACAAATTCTGTTTTTGACTTAACCATGGAATCATAATTTAAATACAAAAAGTGATTAGCATTATTATGTTTTGCCTCGCTTCCGACTCGTCATAATCTTCTTTACGTCTCACTGCAGAAGCATTAACGACAGTTAGTAATAAAAATTTTATCCTCACCTAAAAAGTATTGCTTTACGTGCTTGCCACATAATGTACTATTAGTTTCAGTCTAATCATGATGAGCCAGAAAACAGTTGTGCATAGATGTAATAGAACTTGCATTAAAGACGATAGTCTGGAAACAGAACTTTAACGAGGCACAGTGGTTCCAAATGACAAAACCGTGGCCATATTCTTTAAAAAGGCGTCATTTCTTGGAAATTTTAGTATATTTTAATTTTTTAAAGTGGAATCGTCAGCTACAAGTAAGTAAATTGAATTGAAAATTTATTAAGTAACTTCATTAAGTACCAAGTAGAATCCAGGGGTGCTATTCTGTAACTTCACTTTCACTTCACTTTCACTTCACTTTCACTTCACTTTCACTTCACTTTCACTTCACTTTCACTTCACTTTCACTTCACTTTCACTTCACTTTCACTAAACCGAAGTAAGAGTGAAGTGATGTTACAAAATAGCACCCCAGATGGTACATTATGTAATTTCACTTCACTTTAATTCAAAATTTAAATTCACTTCACTATCACTTCATTTTCACTTCACTTCACTGTCACTTCACTTTCACTAAACCGAAGTAAAAGTGAAGTGAAAGTAAAAGTGAAGTGATGTTACAAAATAGCACCCCAGAGGGTACATTATGTAATTTCACTTCACTTTAACTCAAAATTTAAATTCATTCCACTTTCATTTCACTTTTACCTTTACTCAAAATTTATTTTCACTTTCACTCAAAATTTGTCTTCACTTCATTATAACTCCAATTACACTTTACTTTTACTACCCTTTAACTTAAAATTTCTTTTTACTACATTTTCACCCCACTCTTACTCAAAATTTATTTTCGCTCCATTTTTACTTCACTTCCACGCCACTTTTACTCAAGATTTACTTACCTTCCACTTTCACAAAAAAAAATTTTAATGAATTTCACTTCACATTCAGTTCCACTAAAAATTTATTTTTATTACATTTTCACCCCACTTTCACTCAAAATCTATTTTTACTCTAATTTCACTTCACTTTCACTTCCTTCTAGTTCATCAATTTTTTTACTACTTTTTTATCTACTTTCCCTTAAAATTTTTTTTTATTGACTTTTTACTTCACTTTCACTAAAAATTTGTTTTATTACACTTTCACTTCACTTACACTTTACTTTCACTTTGACTAAAAATTTATTTTCACTTCCATTTCACTTTCACTGAAAATTTATTTTCACTCCACTTTTACTCAAAATTTATTTTTACTTCACTTTTAGACTACCTTTACCTCTACATAAATTTTATTTTATTATTCTTTCTCTCCAATATGAAATTAAAGTTGACATCGTTTATCAACAATAAAAAAATTGTTAAATGTATTCACATATATTTTTAATTAAATATCTAATTGTTCAATAATCAGAGAAATAAGTGAAAAAGGAGGTGAAAAAAGTTGAAATTAAGAGAGAAAATGAAGTAACAGTGAAGGAAAAATAAAATTCGAATGAAAGTGAATGTACCATGAAAATAAAATTTGTATAGAGGCGAAAGTAGTCTAAATGTGAAAAACAGTGGAGTAAAAAAATTTTTGAGTAAAAGTAAAATAAAATAAAAGTAAAAAGAAATTTTTTGTTAATGTAAAAATGAAGAGAGGTGGAATAAAAAATTTTTGAGTGAAAGTGGAGTAAAAGTCGAATAAAAATAAATTTTGAGTGAAAGTGTAATGAAAGTGTGATGAAAAAAATTTTGGAGTGAAAGTGAAGTAAAAATAATTTTCGAATAAAAGTGAAAGTGAAAGTGAAGTGAAATTACATAAACGACCTTCAGCTATTAAAAAACCCAATTATTGGATTCTTAGGTATTTTAGAAAAAATTGACATCTGTTTTTTGTTTTTCATTTTTCATTTGTTCAACAATTATTGTTTAAACAATTTACCAAAAAGTTTAATATTTTTAAAAACTAACAATGCCAATCGATTCTATGGAAAATGCCAAGAATTCTTTCGTCCTTTTTTGTACTTTTCGTATGTTGTTTATAAAATTGTTATAAACAAATTATGTCTAAAAAGATTGTTTCAGTCTATTCTTGAGAAAAATAAAAATCTGACTATTGGATTCATAGACAAATCAAAATTTTATCAATAATTTCTTCATAACAATAAACCAGTTAAAGGGCAAAAAAATAATTACTCTTCTAGTGTTAATACAATCATAATATCTCTATTAATAAAAGTCCTTTGTTTACGATCGCATTGTGATAATATCTCAAAAAACTTCTAGAAGTAAGTTTACATAATTTTGAATGCAAGACTTGTTGAATCTTCATACGAAGAAAATTTACTCAGTCAGCTTCATCGAAAAGTTCAGTGAAAGTTGGTTAAAGTTTCATCTCGACGATAGCTAATATTATTTCATCAATTTACAACTCTATTTTTTTAGAAAGGAAATCCAACTTTTGGAATGTAAGATTTTAATTAAAAATAAATTTCTCTTTAATTTACTAAATTTACCTTATTTTCTCTCGTCTTTAGTAATTCAGAACAAAATTTTCAATATTATTCGATTATTTTCAAAATATAAAAGGGTTTATAAATACTTCAAAGCACATCACAGCATGTGCAAAAATTTTTTAAGTAAATTTAATCTTCACGCATGTAATTTGAAATTTTTTCCTAGAAGCAACAATTTCTTTAAAATTTGCATTTTTTATTATGTCATATTTTTCGATACAATGAATTTAAAACTCGGCTACAGAATCGTGTTCAGCATATTATTAGACTAAACTTGGGGTAATCTTCTTTTTTATTCTAATGAATTATTGACTTTCCTATCTTAATTTGAAACACTTGCAGTTTTGCCAAAAAAACTAAAAAAAAATACAGAAAAAAATTGTAACATTCATAACAGAAACCAATTTTGATAAATAAATGTATTTAGTAAAATTAATTAAAATGAAATTAACTGAATATAAAATTTAATTTCAATAACAATGAGAACATAATTTTCAACAGGGCAAATATACTTTGTTATCTAATATTTCATAATAATTTATCGATTCCCTGTAATTCAATATGAAAAAATTTCATGTAATTACGATGTAAGTTGTTTGAAAACAATTTTCTGTTCAATTCAATTGGCATAATTGTATTGCCTCCTGCTTGTCTTGTATAAAGTCTTGAGGAAAAAAAAAGAATTGATAGCACTCTTATATTAAAATATTTCTTTATCTTCTTTAATGGTGCAATTTCCATTCACAGTTTACTAAATTCTAATGATATTCCATTTGCTAACAATGAGCTATTCTTTAAAATTTACTGCTTCTACTCTATTCTACTTTTAATCAACCTTCTGGATTAAACATGCAGTTGTGAATTTTTTATAATTAAAGCAATATAATTATTCGCCTGTAATTTTAAACAGTATAACTCATTTTAAACATGATTATATATGCCAAGAAGTCTGACCTAATCAGAAGGAGAATGAATGCATAAAGGCAAAATTAGCAATAAGGAAATTAAAAAATCTTCTTGAATTTGCAAAAAATTGTTTAATAACATTCTTTTTTTTCAATTTAAAAACTTTTGCAAAAAGTAATTTAACAACTTTAATGAATGTTTTTATGAATTTTTTAATGATTCACAAACTTTGCTAATGGCAATTTGATTAAATTTATGTAAATTTAATAATAAAGTGGAAAATAATTTACTTTCGTAATGAAAATTATATATGTTTCTCCTCATATTTTGCAAATTTTCAATGTGTCATTAAACGAGTTATTTTTTATTAAACTTTTTTAACATTACCTTATTCTTCTATATGTAATAATTTTTCTTTCTTTAATTTAAAATTATTTTAATTCCTTGAAATAAAATTCATTTCACTTGTCAGTTTATGTACTTGTTCCAAGGAATGTAAAAAATTTTTCGCAAAAAATATTGGAGACATTAGCATCGTCGATCAATATTAGTGAAATAAATGAAGTTCGTTTTCCGTAATTGTAAAGCTTATCCAATCTTCAGTTGCATTTGAGCTGAAGTATTTCTTGTCTATGAATTTGGTACTTAAATTAATTATCAATTAGTGATTAATTCTAACCGCATCACAGTGAGAAACATTAAAAAAAGTTGGGTAAAAGCTAAAAACTGAATTTTTAAATAGAAAACGTTTTTCACTTTGACTAAAATTCGTTTTTAGCTCTTTGATACTTTAGAAATTATTAACTAAGTTCGAAAATATTTTCCAAAAAGCGGGATTTGTAGGAGAATAATATTTCATCTTCCAGGAAAATTTCTTTTGCATAATTCATGACAATTTCAATTATTTAAAAAACATGATTCTAAAAGTCGTCGAACTCACTGAATTTCATCAGAATTCTGATAGATAATCTTAGGAAAAATTAATAAAATTAAAATGATAAAATTTTCATTATTTTTAGATAAAAGTGAAGAACAATTTATGGCAAACGTTGAACATCAGTCAAATTATAATGAGAATGTCTACAACTGAACCCTACAAAATTTTTGAGAAAGATTTGTTTTCGTCTAAGCAAGTTATCTCCACTCAGTGAATGAGTAATAATTTGACATTAGTTTCCGAAAGATTCCTGAAACTTCAACTCTTGCGCAGAACTTAATATTTCCAGTTTGAAATTTATATAGTGAAAGATAAAGCTGGAAAATCATTATTAAGCTGTATAATTTTCAAAATGAGTCAATTTTTTAACAGATTTAGAAAAATTCTGTGTGTAAGAAAACAATATTGTTGGAAATAATTACCTAATTATCCAAACGTAGACTATTGGATGTTCTGTCATTAATCTCGTGTCAAAACTATTTTCACCCCATATCGATCGCTTCAATGAAATAATCCTGAAAGCTTGTGGATATGGATTAGTTAGATAACTTTGATTGGCGTGCTAAATTTTTGAAAAATTATTGCAAGACTTTAAAGTGTTTATTAGAAGTTAAAATTGTATTTGAAAAATAGAAACGGAAACTTTTTTATAATAAATTTATTTTTGTTGCTAGAGAATAACAATTTACAACATGACTAGTAAGATTCGACTGAAGGTCAATTTTCGACGTCCTAGGGATTAATTACTTAACTTTTTTCGATTCCAGATTTAATAACACGATTCTACATTCCGATTCCAGTTCCAGTTTCACTATTTACGTAATCAACAACCTGGTGCTCTCGAATATGCGGAAATCACCTTTAAATATATTTGCAACACAAATAAAGGAAATTTAAAAAATATCTCGTTACCCGACAATTATTTGTACTAGTTTCGCTTAATGTTGGTTCACTTTTTACTAATGTTTCATGTGATTTAGTCCTTCAAAGTTTGGATAGGAGATTTGCAAATATACAACGTTCTTGTAAAATATCCTTTGTCGATCTCATTGAGTGTGTCAAGTTTCTTTTTGATAATACTATATTTGCTTTTAATGAGAAAATCTACCAACAAATTTACGGTACCCCTATGGGTTCTCCAATATCACCGTTGTTTGCAGATATTGTCATGGATGACCTTGAAAGTGATTGTTTAAGAATTAAAAAAAATAAATTCAATTGTATTCCTGCATTTTATTTTAGACATGTCGACGATATTTTTTTATTAAGTGTTCACAAAGATCATGTCGATTTAGTATTAGATGATTTTAATTCTTATAGTAAAAATTTAAAATTTACATATGAATTAGAGGTGGATATATAGATAAATTTTTTCGATATAACATTAATAAAAAATAATAACAATATTATTACTAATTGGTTTCAAAAAACAACATCCTCCAATAGAGTTATTAATTATCTTTCTGGACATCCTATTCAACAAAAAATAAACATTATTTATAATTTAGTGGATAGAGCCATTTTATTATCACATGATTCGTTTCATAAATCGAATTCTAAAAAAGTTGTTCAGATTCTTCTTAAAAATGATTATCAATTGGATTTTGTTAATAAGCATGTTAAAATTAGATTATTTAAACAAAAATTAAGTAGTAACCAAAATGAAATCGAAAAATCGACAAATTATAGTCGCATTCCAAAAATTTGTATTCCTTTTAATAATAATTGTGTTAAATTATCTAATATTCTAAAAGATTATAATTTATTAACAATTCCAATGGTTAATAAATCTTTAACTTCGGTGGTAAAATTGGGAAAAGACAGAACTAAAAAATGGAATCAAACTGGAATTGTTTATAAATTTGATTGTAATAATTGTCCAGCGACTTACATTGGAGAATCAAAGCGGAGTTTTAAGAAGAGAATTAAAGAACATAAAAATAAGAAAATCGAATCAGTTGTTAACGAACATCAATCTGTACATAATCATTCTTTCAAATTCGATGATGTTAAAATTTTAGATTTAGAGTCTAATGATAAAAAACGTTTAATTTCTGAAATGTTATATATTAAATGTAATGAGTTTACGATAAATAAGAAAGAAGATATACAATTTCTAAACAATACTTATTTTCCTTTACTAAGGAAATTGGAAGATTATTATTATTTGTTTTAACAATTTAAAAACTTTTTTTTAAATGACTAGGTATCTAATTTTTCACTATTTAATAATTGTTTTTGTACTTGCATTTTTATTTGTAAATAATTAATTTTTAATTTTCATTGTTTAAATAAAGTGGCCTGATGATGGTGTCAAACCAAGACACCGAAACGTTGCACAAGTGATATATGTGTTTCATTTACTACTCTTCCGATAGTCGATTAAAAAATTTATAACAAACATTCTTTATAAAATTATTTTCGTTATCAAATAATTTATTACATGTTATTAATAAATTAACTTCTTTCTTAAAGTTGTAGCAGTAAAGTTGGTAATAAATTTGTCAACTTTCCTTCACTGTCATTCCGAGGAGAAAATTATGATTCAAATAATAAATAAGTTAACATTAATATAATGAACTGTTGGACGGTCCATTACTGTGATAGCAGAAATCCCCAAACTCGTTGGAATTGAGGTGGAAGAAGAACTAGATTCGCCGTATAATGGCGAAATGTTTCGTGCAAAATTAATCCTCATAAGGGAGAAATGTGCGAATATAAATTTTAAGAAGAAAAATAACCTAAAATTCACGAATTTCAATTTAATTTACAAAAAACTGTTATATAATTTGCTGTAATCGTAATAATCTGAAATAAAGCATAGCTTTGATAATAAAGCAACTCTTTCACTTTTTTCGAAGAGTAATTATTAAACAAACGTTTCTTTATGTCAATTTGTTTGTTCAAATAGTTGAAATGTTTTCACTACTTTTTT
Organism: Leptopilina myrica (nomen nudum); assembly: GCA_032872475.1. Taxonomy (NCBI): domain Eukaryota; kingdom Metazoa; phylum Arthropoda; class Insecta; order Hymenoptera; family Figitidae; genus Leptopilina; species Leptopilina myrica (nomen nudum). Next base: position 8,637,786 of record CM065466.1, read on the forward strand.
TGTATAAGTGAAAACTCATCATCAGAAGAATATAATGAAAGAAGTCAACTTTCAACACACATACACATCGTTAAAATCATTTGAAAATAACATTTTCAGAGTTACCTATATGGCCCAGTATCGGGCAAACGAGACTATATATGGTTTACATTGACGCTTCTCCCTTCGAAATCTATTCAATTTACTTTTCCCAGCGTGGAATCCATTTCACCGTTCTGTGAAAAAGCGACAAACGCGAAGCACAAGAACTTGGAAAACCTAGAATGGAACTCCTTGACGCTTAAAACTCCCAAGAAGTAGTTCTTTTGTAACTTTGGTTTCTTTTCTGACGCGAATAATTTAACGAGGTTTTCTAGTGACTGAATCCTTTTGTATTACACTTAGATTTGAAATTTTATTCCAAATATATGTGAAATGTAAAATTAAAACTGAAAATTGATTCCAGCTCAAAATTAAATAGGTGCATTATTTAACAGATAGTAGCAACACAAAAAGGTAGGGCACATGGATAAAACGTGACCAAAACACAAGATGTATTTAAAATTTTATTGATATTTCTCACCAATGGTTTTCGGTTGATTACGAATCTAAAGTCACATTGTCGAAATTAAAAATGGTGGATCCAATATGGCGGATAAATTTTAAAAGGTTACTCGAATGTTTATGAAACCTGATGTCTAGGGTCCCTGATGACGTATAATACCAATTGTCTATTTTATCAAAACAAAAGCAATTTTGTTTTTTCGAAAAAAGATAAATAATTACTTTCCCAGAAAAAAATTATTCGACTTGATTCAAAGAAATACATGAAAGGTGAATATTCACTTACACAAAGCTTTTTCTTAAAGAAATGTAATAATTAATTAACCATAATGGTTTTTTGACCCATTCCCCTCACGCAATTAGGGGGATTATAAAGTAAAGTTTACGTCATACTCAGATGTGTCTCTCACTTCATTAAATTAATTAACTACAGTAACCAACAATTAGAATGCATAAAGTTTCTAAACATTACATAATGTTTTTGAATTAATTAATTATACAAGAATTTCTGTTGCTATTAGAGATTGAAAATTTGTTTTTATTTATTTTTTTCACAATAGTAATACACGTAAACACGCAATAATACTAACTTGCCCAATTCTGCAAAAATGAGAACACCTTAATGTTACTATTTGGCGGAAGCAAGATACTCAAAAGAGAATGTGTTCTTTCTCTTTAGGTGGCTTGCTTCCTGTATTTTTTTCTCATTTTCTATAATGTAAAAAAGAGTTGCTCCCGCAGAGTATTTGTAAAAAATTTAGAACTGTTGGATGGAAAGGAAATGAAAGCAAAGATAGCCAAATTTCAATTTTCTTACCACACAATAAACGTGAAAATATTCATTCCATTTACTATAGATATTATGCGGTTGCCGGAGAGCTCACTGTAATACCTTATCTAATAAGTGCTCGACGTCATTCTAAATTTTAACAGAAAATGCTTTTACACGTTAAGAAAATAAACCGTTGGAAAAGCTGGAAATTAGTGCAGTTAGAAAAGTAATAAATATTAAAAAATTATTTCCTTTTTAATAAATCAGTTGAAATAATGTTTAAATGTTACTAAAAGTCATCTCATTACGTACAATTATATTTTATTATCGAAGAAATTAATTCTTAGTTAGAATTAATTAAATGTGTAAACTTATACTTCTCATTTTGTAACGTTTCTCTTTTGATCAAATATAACTATATCATTTGTCCAAACGTAAAATGATTTTTAATTTGTGTTTTGGAAAGCTCTTAATGTCTACTATTCAGAAATATAATGATAAGAGTGTGACGTCTGGGACCAAGAATCGTTCTTACTGACTCTCGTCATACTTCATTTCTCTAAAACTGGAAAAGCAAATTAATTATATTTATACAACGGGGAAAAGATGACAAGAGGGTAATTCAAAAGTTTGCAGTTATTTTAATGTGAAATTAGGACTGAATTTTGACATTAGGTGACTTATTAGTGTTCTCGATATTTACAAACAAAATTGTCCTATTGTCAAATTAATCGTAAAAATAACGTTCTAACATATAGTAAATATATATATGAATTTTCTGGACTTTTTTTGAAAAACTTGTTGGAAATCTGTTGAAATCTTTTGTTCAGTGTCGAATTAAGACTTGACTACTGTTACGTCTCAAGAAATGAAACTAAACATAATCATAATTTACATATTTAATTCGGCCGGTATCGGTGATTCAACCTGATTTATTTACACAGCAGAAAGCTCTGATATTAAGGGACAGGTTTTAAGAAAGAGTAACTGTTAAATTGAAGTTAAATTACTAGAGTATTTATTTGAATCTTTTACAATTATAATCAGAGAGAAAGAGTAGATCCAGATGTCTTCAAGGACACTTTTAAAATTATTCTTAGAGTCGTAGACCCAACATGAGAAAACCACCTTCACAATAAAGTCGAAGAAATGACGTTGTCTAGCGGAAACAGAGAATGCAATATTTTCCCTTTGAATTGTTTTTGGGCCAGCCAAAGCGAACGGTCCGGAGTCCAGTTGTCGAATGTTAACTAGGTGTGCATCCCTCAGCTTAGGAGTGACCGAATTATTTATATGAAGTCGATGTCGATATAATGCAGTCCTTAAAAAATTAGAAATGTGCCTCGTAGTATAAATATTCTTCTTGAATGAATTTGACTTAGTTAATTTGGTCGCCGTTGCCGGACTGATACGAAGAAGTTACACGGGGGTAGAACACGACACGTTAACTTGATGTCGATTTCTGAACTGGCACGAAGAACGCAGGTTTGATAATTCGAGGGTTAATTCTGAACGAGTAAAGTTGACGGCGTTTCCTGGACTACCGAATTTGGCGAGGGTGGCACCTTTTATAGCTTGGCTTCCAATAGAAAGAAATGATAATGCCACCCACCATATATGGTAAAGCTCGTTGAGGTGTCTGACAATTGAATCGATTTGTTGGGGTTACAAGAAAAAAGGAAAGATTCACATTCCAACATTACAAATATCAAAACAAATATGTCACGATGACGTGACACTACCAATTACAGAAAAATGAATGTAGATGTTTTCCTCAGAATGCTTTTGGATCGAAGAAGAGACTTGATGGCAGTACACAACTAGTTAACTTGATGGCGTTTTCTAGACTGACAAATTTGGTGAAGATGGGACGTTTTATATTGTTCCTTGAAAAGGGATATTATAAGACCACCGACTTTAATTACTTCCAGGATCAATTTTTTGTTTTTTACTTTTTTTGACGCATGAGCTTAGTCTGAATACTGAGCAGGTAAGTAACCCTACAGGAGGATAACGAAATGCTGATCAGCAGATTTGGTTTCTGCTATTCATGATATATATTAATGCCTACATTGCCTATCTGGTTAATCTGCGACTGAACCCATATCTACCAATCCAATCATGTTGTAATAACCCAAGTATAAACCTTGAATACAAACGATAAAGAAATTAGATTGCATTATCCAGAAAGAAGAGGTACAGAACAGGCTACAAGATGTCTCTAGAAGCCTAAAAGCTGAGGGTTGTAGTCGTAGGTTCAAAGAGGGACGGAATGGAACTCGCTGTTGTCGTCATCAACCAGGAAGAAACGGTTCAACTGGTGCCTTCTTTAAAACTTTCTTGAGAGTATCTTGGTCCATTAAAACTATAATGGAATGGCGATTTGTATTCACTTCAGCGAACCAGTGAGCTAGGTACGTCGAGGAAAAGGACCTTTCTAGTGATTCAGGAAGGAATATAGACAATACCCATCATGCAAGAAGACTGGTGCCTGATGAAATGGAGAAGCAGTTAGTTGCCGTCGTATTAGCCCTAATGATACCCCAAGAGAAGTTGGAGTAAATTAAATAGGATCAGCCTCTTTTGTTGACAGTGGGACCTCGTGGATGTTGTGCTTCCAGACCGTAGTCTCACCATTCCTATACAAAACTTGTGTAATGCTTGTCCTTATATGAAAAGAGTAGATATGCAAGTTACGTAAAGGAAGCCATCCTTATGTTATTCTTTTTGGAAATTGGAAGAAATTTGAAAAGCGATATTAAGTCCGTAAGTAGAAAAAGTGAAAGTCCTGGCTAACAGTAGTTTATGAATGGACTATTCTGCACCTAGACCACCACTGGAAAAAACTTGTGGACTGCGTGCATGAAGTGCGGGAAAATCAATCATAAATATGCAGACTGCAAAAGCAGCCCTAACTATTTCCTATACAAAGAGAACTCTGGCAAAAACGTTAGTATAAATCACGTCGCTAGCAGTGGAGGATGCGAAGTCTTCAGGTCAGCCCTCGAGGAAGCCAAGAGCTCTTTCGCAAAAACAAAGAACAAACTAACCGAAATAAGGGATCTCTAAAAACGATTTTTTCTTCAGACTGCAAAGGTGTTAAATGAATTTTAAAATAATTATAAATTACCAAATTAGTCTCATATTTAAATCATGATATTTGTTACATTTTTAATCGTCTTCAATCAAGTATCATTGATCAATATTAATTTTACGTTAATTATTGCAAAATAGATTTATTGATTTTTACTTTACGATTTGCTTAGGTTTTTGAATTGCAATTCTATCATAATTTTAAAGGATACATTTTTATTTTTCACTTAATTAGTTTAGAGACGTTTAGAAATAATTTTATACGTTACATATAATAGTACACTTTAAAATAAATTTTATCATTTTTATATTTTCATTTTTCTTCAACATTGAGCATTTATAGTTTTGTGGTATACCATGCGACTAGCCGTGGTAAGTGCATCAGATGCGTAATAATTAAGGCTGCCAGCACCATATGTTACCTTATTCTAGCAGTATCTAACTATAAGTTTGAGGTGAAGCCTGAAATTTGGTTGGCTTCTACCAGTCACATGATTGAATATCTACTCAAAAATAATTTATAACTTTTAGAAACAATTCCTTTTCATATTAAATTTACACTGCTTATTATTGATTGAACAAAAAATTATTAGAAGAGAAAACGACTCAAGTCTTTTATCAATATAGGATTATTGGAAAATCATTGGAAACTTATCAACCCTAATGATATATTAATGAGTTTTCTATTATTGTCATTTTGAAAAGGGTCAATTAACTATCAAGGGTCATTTAACTTTTATGCCAATATTATTTATAATATTTAATTTTAGGAATTCAGGAAATATTTCCGCTTTGATGAATAATTCACATAATAGTTAACAATTTACAGAATAATTGTGGATGGGAAATTTCCAGGTTTTTAATTAATTAAATAATGCAAAATAATAACTATTCATATAATTAAAAATTTCTGAATTAGCTGAGAATTTGATGTGTCAGCAAACTTTCTTCTACGTGAGGGAAACTGGAAAGGATTTGGCACATTAATGAAAGTTTTACTTAAACATTTGACGTGAGTTGAGTGATAATTGAGACCGGGTAGTAGTCGAATAGTCAAACACTTTGATGTTTAAGGAAATTATATTAGTAATCAGGAAGGGTGCATTGAAACAAGATGGTGCAGAGTAAAAGTAGAAGTTCTACTTTAACTTCTTCCTTATTAAGATGAGTGTCACTTTAAAATCTTTGTACATCTTGGAGATAGAATTCTTTCTTGATTACAAAAGATTCCGTTTGAAACTGTAGTTTATAATTATCGAAATATATCAAATTAAATATTTTTACGAAATTAAGTAATTAACGAATATTCAAGAGCATTAGAAAGGCGAAAATTATTCTGTTTTCCTCCAGTCAAAACATTGACAGCGACCAATTTGAATTAAAGACTGATGTCTTGGTGACTAATGGTAAATTGGCGTTCTGTTTTACCGGCCATTGATAATTAAAAAAAACCTATTACATTGATTAGTACTCTTGGGACTCACTATTAAAAAGAAGCGCAAAGTATAGGGACGCTATCGTTGTTAGAAAGTCGACCATTTAATCTCATTCTCGTTCTGATGGTTGTAGACACATCACGTCTTAGAAATTCAATTATAAATTTTGTGCAACCAAAAATAGTAAAATAACCAGACGAGAAGCAATAATGGTTAAAAGAAACATTTTTTGATTAAATAAATTGATGTTTGTCAATGCACAGTTTATTCTAAATATTTGATAATTTTGAATACAGTCTGCGAAATTAAATTCAATGAAGTTTTGTAAAATGTGTTAATCTCCTCATAATTAACAACCTATTCTCCACAGTTTATTAAAAAATTTCCTAATAATTTCTAAATGTGGTAAATAATTGTGATATCATTTAATAAATCTTTGGAATATTTTTTATTAAACTAAATAATAAAAATAAGAAAAGCATTTTAAATCATAAACAGACTAGTCCTAAATTTACCCTCTATTTGCAATTTAATTATCTCTTCCAGCGCTATAGAAAAATTTTCATCCCCAAAAGAATTTATTTTGTTAAATCTGTAGGTTCATTTTCTCCGCTGTGGCCTTTTTCGCATAGTTGGGTATGTAACTTCTAAAATACTTTAAATGTCATAATATCCTTCCAGCCACGTATTCGAGACACTTTAAGCATGCAAATTATGCAAAAAAAAAACAATTTTTTCATTTTTATAAACGGCAAACTTTTCTAAGAGATATTTTCTCTTTCTACCGTCAAAAATAGTTTGTTTAGAAAATATAAATTTTTTTTTCTAAAAATGTATCATCTTAAGAGGAAAATTTATTGGTATCAATGTTCATAAGAATTTTTTTACAAAATCGATTTTTTTAACCTAGTGGAAGCTTTAAAAATGTGGATTCTAACATCAAGTTAAAAAAAATTTCTGAGGCTTTCAATATCAATACACATTCTGTACACTATATTCAAACTCAATTTTTTAAATTTTTGCATTTTTCGTTCCAGTCTACTAACACGCCTTAACGACTACGACCAACGCGTATTGAAGGCTTTTAAAAATTATTGAAATATATGAAGTGTGACTAGCATAAAAATAAAGTGTTGTAAATTTTACATTTTTCTAAAAATATTAAGACAATTTTGTTGTCTAAAAAGTTGTTTTTTCCTATTCAAAAAAAGACACTTTTAATAAAAAAAAATTGTAACTCGCAATTAGCCTTTTTTGAAATTTGTCATATTTTTATTATCTTTTGCCTTTTGTTATATTATTTTACAGATAAATGTTCACAACTTTTTTTTCTCTATTTTATATTTTGCATTTGAACTTTTTAGTTTGTAAAATTTTCAAATTTTCTAAAAGTGTTGGAAAATTTGTTTCGAATTAGTTTAAAGTTTCATATCGAACAAATTGACTACCTTTGTTGAATAAAGCTCCTTTTTACGTCAAAAAAGGTTTTTTCTATTGAATCAGAAATATATCGAAATTTAGAGTTGATTTTTTCCCATTTTGCCGGAATATATAGACGCCATGCCAATGGAAAGAAGTGTTACTTTTTCTTGAATAAAACAGAGATTTAGTATTTAAAATTAAAATGATAAACTTTTCATTCTGCTCTAAAATTTATGAAAATAAATTAAAAGAAGTTGTTGATGCTCCTCACATTCGAGCGATGTTTAAAGATTAAATATTTATTTCTTGTACGAATAAATTAAAAAAGAAACTTGGCCAAGTTTACAGGCAGCTGCACAAAATCTTCTTGAATCAATTTCAAAATTACATTTCCTTTCCTCTCATCTGGATAATTTTCTTGATAATCTTTTCAGTGATAAGCATGATGAACGTTTTCACTGGGATATAAAGATGATGGAAATTCACTATCAGGAAAAATAATATTATGGCGGAACTCTATTGGATGCTTAAAACAAAGTATAAACGAAATTTTCTGCATCGATGATTCGAATAAAAAAGAAATTAAATTATTTGATTGAAAAATCCTTAAATATTTGCTAAAATGCCCAAGGCTAATTTTTTTTATAAAACTTTGTCAACTTTTAAAAATTTTATTTTACATTTTATCCGCTATTTTAATTTTTTAAAAATATAACCTCAGTTTTATAAGAATAAAAAAATATCGAACTGTGATAATGTCATTGAACTCTCGGTTCTTAGAAATTCAAAATGGCGGATCCAATATGTCGGACGAAAGTAAAAAAATTGCTTTTCTATGAAACTTGGTAACTATGGTTACTTAGGGTGGACAATTTTAAATATACAACAGGGGGTCGATATTGTAATTTCACTTCACTTTCACTCAAAATTTATTTTTACTTCACTTTCACTCCACTTTCAGTCAAAATATTTTTTCACTCCATTTGCACTTCACATTCACTCCACTTTCAGACAAAATATTTTTTTCTCCACTTTCACTTTCAATCACAATTTTTTTTCACTTCACTTTCACTTTACTCAAAATTTATTTTCACTTTATTTTCACTTTATTTTCACTTTATTTTCACTTCACTTGTAATAAAACTATTTTCACTCCACTTTCATTAAGAATTTTTTTCACTTCACTTTCACTCTACTTTCACTTTTACTCAAAATTTACTTTTATTACACTTTTACTTAATTTTCACTTAAAACTTTTATTTATTCTACTTACAGTTTACTTTAGCTTTGACTCAAAATATATTTTTTTACTTCAATTTCATTTGACTTTCTCTTTCACTCAAAAGTTAAGTAAATATTAAGTAAAAATAAATTTTGTGTAAAAGTGAAAGTAGAGTAAAAGTGGAGTAAAAGTTAATTTTGAGTAGAGTCAAAATGGAGTGATAAAATAGTAAGTATAAGTGAAGTGAAAATAGAATGAAAGTAAATTTTGAGTAAAAGTGAAAGTGGAGTGAGAGTGAATATGAAAGTGGAGTGAAAGTGAAGTGTAAATGGAGTAAAAATAAATTTTGTGTGAAAGTGGGGGAAAATTAAATTTTGAGTGAAAGTAAAAATGAAAGTGGAGAATATAATAGAATAAATATATATTTATTTTTTATTATCCATTAAGTAAATTTAATCTAAAATTTAATATATTCTGAATTGTTAACTTTTTTAAAAATCTGTGTTTTCATTACCAAGTGGCGCGTGCCTCTTGAGGTGATTTATAGTCGGCGGCTTGTCGCTGCTTGGTAATTCGTAACCGTTAGTTCATGGCTTGCACTTGAACCTTCACACTGTAAAGATGAATCTTTTAAGGAAAAGAACATATCGTTTTTTCTTTATAAAGACACATTTTTCTAAGCGAAAATTGAAAATTATTTTAAAGTGCAGTGTAAGCAACTGGTTGAAAAATTTAGCTTTTAAAATTGATTCTCAAATAGTGTCGATAATTTTTTTTTTTTTTTACATTTTCAAGTCACGTATACTTTTAATTAAAAATAAAAATAATAATTATCAAATAACATAAACATTTTTTATTTAAATTACAGTTTTCAAATGACAAAATATTTCTCGACTATTTTTCCAAAGACAAAATAAGTCAAATTTATTCTATTTCTTCAATTTCGTAATATTTTCTATCCTCATTCCCGACATAATGTGAATATTACATCTTTGTTCTTTCGATCGATAAATTTAATTTCAAAGTTTGCTTTTAATCTTTTACTTCGCTCGTCTCGATTTTAAGTAAAACTATCGTAAAAATTATAAAATTAATTAATTGTTAAAGTAGTGGGAAAATTCTAAGTTCGCACATTTCTTTTATTCATCGAACGATATGAATTATGTATATTCTTTTTTATTCGATTTCCTTCGCTTGTAAAATTACTATTACTACTAAAGTTTAAAATTGGAATTTTAAATATTTTAAATAAGTAATAAAATATCGGGCTTTATTAGATAATCGATTTTTATTAAAAATATGGAGAAAGTTTGGAAATGCAAAAATTTACAAATAGAAATATTATGTTGGGAAATATAAGGAGATAAGAAAATTGATTTCCAAAAATGTCAATTGAATTCTTCTTTGAGGAAGAAAAAGAACTTAAAGACGATCAGCATGAACAGTGCAGTAGTTTGTATTCACTTCACGTTGAGCCTCTGCAGGCTTTGCCTTTCTAAGATATAGAAGGTAAATGTCCCATTTCACAGGATTCACTGCGCGGAAGTGTTTCGAAAGCGTGTGCCTATCCTTGTTCTAAAAACAAAAACCTTTTCGAGCCGTCGCTTTCGCCTTGAAAACGGGAGCCGGGTTTCTCACGTGAATAAATCGCGCAACCCCCTTTCCAAGGGCTTTGTTCCGTTCGCCTAAGAAAATTATATTCATGGAAGGTATGCATTTTCATTTCAATCGGTATGGATTAGTCTTTGGTATGCAAATATCGCCAGTGGGATTTACCGAAATTCTAAAATATGCGACTGAGTGCATTATGGGCAAAAAAAAAATACGAACCAA